>JAQIUQ010007359.1:117500-282500 GCA_030378365.1 Hybognathus amarus | reverse complement strand
ATTTTGTATTGTTATATATATTAACAACTCATCAATTAAATATTTATCATTGCATATTCTGCATTATTGGATGTTTTTTAATAAACACTGACCAAAAAAAAAAAAAAAAAAACTATAAAGTTTAATGGCTGGACGATATGATGATATATAGGCTATGTATAACACTGATATAAGTGATAACCCGTATTTAGACCTATATTGTATTTATATAAAGCGTTCACAGGCAAATTTGCTTTATGTTTACTGTCTATATTGCTTTTATTTCCCCGGCGTCGAAATCAGGCAAACATAAATGTCAGGCAACACGATTCCTGTCTGCATGTCAATTAGAGCCAGAGCCGATATATCGGCCAGCCGATATTATCGGCCGATATTAGGCATTTTCCAAAATATCGGTATCGGCAGTTATAATGGCCGATAAATGAATATTTCAAAAATAAAATTAAAACGGATGAAATACGCTTCAATCATCTCTCCTTGGCCTGTTATATTGAAAATGTATGTTTTACAATTTGCAGTATGACGTAATCTATTGCTAAATTATGGCTCATCATAGACTAGCTAACCACAAAGCTAGCTAATGCCACTATCATCAGTGGAAGACCACTAACGTTAACATTAATGAGCTTGGAAACCCCATGCCTAAATAAATAATCTCTTTTTAAAATGCTTTATCATATTATTTTAGTTAAAACTCATAAATGGCTACAAATAACTATGTTAGGGAAATCTGTTAATGTTTTGTTGCGCGTTTCTGAAAAAAAATATATATATCGGCCGATATATCGGCATATCGGATTTTAAAACCCCAAAATATTTGTATCGGTATCGGCCTTCAAAATCCTTTATCGGTCAGGCTCTAATGTCAATATCCATGGATCACTGGATCTTAAGTAAGTTGTAAGGAACACTATATTGAGTCCAACATTTAGTTTAAATTGATAAAATTTTTCGGTTTTAGTCGCATTTTCGCAGTTTCCCCTATTAAATCCAGCCACGCAGCAGATCTTTTGCCACTCAGTCAGGCTGAGGGGGGTTGTTCTGGTGGGAAAGTGACGTCAATGCATTCCCTCTATACAAAATTTACCCTCACTGGTCTTTCCCATTGAACTCATGACTTAAACTACAGAAGTATATACTGACCAACTCTTTCCCATTGAACTCATGACTTAAACTACAGAAGTATATACTCGACCAAATAATATGCACTGTGATTTTTGTGTGGTTCATTCAAAACAAATGCGACACCAAGTAACTGTTGGTGCGTTCACGTGCTATGGAAAATATATGTTCCACTTATTTTGAACTGGTATTTACCAGTGTGTTGCATTCAGGTGCTTTTGTTGTCGTGATGTGGTAAAAACATGGAGATCCAGACCTGTTATTTAGCTAAAACTATTTTAGATAGCTTAAAGGCTGTGTTGCAGGCTTAATTTTTCAACGAATTTGCTTGTTGGTAATAAACATTTAAAGTGTCATCCATTGTATTTTATGTTGTTGGGTATCACAAAATGGAATATAATACGATAGAGTGGGTACTATCTTACAGCGTTTTTGCAACGATTCACCTTTCCCCACAATGCATTGCATTACGTTACCTTGGGGAGAGAATTTCCAAAGCCCGCCTTGTTGAGAGCGACGAGTAGTAAACGAGAGAATTAAAACAGCGCAGATTATAGATAAATTGATAAATACATATGAAGAGTTCAAATGCAAAAGCCTCTAAGTGCCATTTGAAATTTTCTTGTAAAATGACCATTTTTATCAAGCTTGTATATTTAAGTTCAGTAATTTCACTTAAATGGCAATGAAGATTACCTATTAATTGTCATTTAAGTGAAATTACTGAACTTAAATATACAAGCTTGATAAAAATGGTCATTTTAGAAGAAAATTTCAAATGGCATTTAGAGGCTTTTGCATCTGAACTCTTCATATATATAGAGAGAAAGATAGATAGATAGATAGATAGATAGATAGATAGATAGATAGATAGATAGATAGATAGATAGATAGATAGATAGATAGATACAGTATATAGATAGACTAGATATATAGATAGACAAGTATAGAGAGAGATAGGCAGACAGCATAACGTTAGCAGATATAGCTAACGTTAGCAGCTAGATAGAAATATATAGTAGATAATAGACCATTTTGCAAGATGTAAACAACACTGGTGCAGAAGTACTTCCTATTTCAGTTTTTTAACACTACATAAAAGCTGGGATAAAATACAACCAACAGAACATATAAAACTGAATCAAAAAGTTAAACAAACATCTTTAAGATGTTTTCTTTACATGTGAAATAAAGAAAACAGTTACAAACTGAAACAGGAAGTGTTACTGGACCAGTGTTGTTTACATCTTGCAAAATGGTCTATAGGCACCCGCGCCTCTCCTCTCGCTCTCACACACACACACACACAATACGAATACATGTATAATTCCACCCCTAACAGCTAGCATGATGCTATCTATTTCTAGATGACAAAGACAAACTTTACCAGTACTACTACGACACTATGACAAAGGTTACCGGTATTTGAATTAACGTCATGATCATGTACTGCCACCAGAGATAAAGAAAACGTTGATTTTTCACTCAGTGCTATTCAATGACCTTAAAAAAATATATGTCGTTATTGTGCAATGCTGCTTGTAAGTTAAAATGGCTTGCCATACAGTAGCTCGTTGCCTAGCTCCAGTGCTCATTACTGCGTTGCTAAATGACAGCAACTCACCAGGACACTTCACCAACTCTACACTCATTCTCCTCAGACCATGCATTTAATTGGCTTTGACGGCCATCAGTTCTTGGCAATTCTTCATTTGCCCTCTCACATTTTGCAGGTTCAAAATTATACGGCTGTGGGCCATCATGCATTTTGGTCTTCTTGCCAATTCTTCCTCATCCCAGTCAGTCGCCATAGTTCTAATTCTAGGCTGAGGCGCCCTTTCGCTTCTCCCCAACGTGATGTCATCACCGAATTGCGTAAAAAAACCCAGTTAATACCAGAAATGTGTAAAACTGGTCCATTTTTTGAGACATTTTAAAAATTATATACATATCTTGAGTGATTTCTGTACCCATTAATCAACAGTGGTGGTTAACCTGCAACATGGCCTTTAAGTCATCTGCTACAGCAAGAAAATGATTCATCAAAACTCAAACAGTAAATAATATGCTGTAGGCCATATTTTCTAGATCATGAATAGTACATATTTTTACCATTCACGACTCTCTCCGCCATTTTGAAATGGTCAAAGGTTACCTCATTTCAGCAACTTGTGCATCAAAACATTTTATGAGTTGCTCAGTGGAAAATACCACATGAGGGGTGTTCATGTGCATTTTCCATGTCGGCTTTTGGTATTTACCATAATTACCATAGCACGTGAATCCTACTCAAAGAATTTAGCCAATTACTGCCTACATTTCACAGATCATTTCTCACGGTATATGTTCTTGACAACAGAAATGACTAATTTATGTAACTTTGTGTCTTTCTCATGGTTTCTCTCAGATTAAAGGACTTTGAAGAAAGTGGGGCGTATAAGAAGGTGTGGGGTAATAATCAAGATGGGGTGGTGTCTAGCCAGCCCTCCTCTGAAGTGGTGGATGAGAGAGAGAAGATGACCATGAGCGGTGGATATATTAGAAGGTGCCAGGACTTATTACATTACCATTTCTTTCTCAATGTAAATAAGCGGTTTAGTGGATACATTTACAAATGATTGATATACTTAAAACTGAGAAGTTTTTCCTTTGAATTTTGTACATACTTACAACACCATTTTCAAAACGATCCACACACGGATCCACGCAAACAACTAAAACCGCTGTTCTGCTGCCAGGCCATTAGATGCCGATGAAACACTGCGTATGTGCGTGATGTCATCGTCTTCTGAGATTCACGTTTTTGTTGTTTACATGTAGAGTGTTTTCAGGCACCAAAAACACTGTTGTTGTGTAAACGAATGGCCAAAACTTTTTTAGTTGAAACAGCTCCTTAAGTTGAAACCGCTCGAGACAAACAAAAGTAATTAAACACGACCAGCTGAACAAACAACACAGTCTCATGAAAATGCGTATCTATAGCACGAATGTCATTTCTCGTGGCATTTATACGTAAAAATGATTTTTGCGTGTATATGCTACGCACTAAAAACCCTGGGGTAGGTTTAGGGGTAGGGGGTGGGGAGTTCGTGCATTTCACACGCCAAAAAGTGCACGTGAAAAACGCATACCATTTACACGCAAAAACTGTTTTTGGCGTATACATAGCACGAGAAATGACATTCGTGCTATAAATACGAACTTTAATGAGATCGGGCTTGAACAGAATGACTAATCAAATGAGTAACAATGGCAGCTAATAACCAACTCAAACTGAAAAAAACAAACACAACGTACCAGTGACACTATGCCCCATGCCGGAAAGGCTAGCCTTGATGGAA
This sequence comes from Hybognathus amarus, assembly GCA_030378365.1. Taxonomy (NCBI): domain Eukaryota; kingdom Metazoa; phylum Chordata; class Actinopteri; order Cypriniformes; family Leuciscidae; genus Hybognathus; species Hybognathus amarus. Next base: position 278,037 of record JAQIUQ010007359.1, on the reverse strand, counting down.
TCGAAGGAGGGAGAAGAAGACATGACGGAGATCTCCTTGATGAGGCCATGGGGATGACTGATGATGACAGAGCCGATGGTGGCGGAGCCCTTGGCGCAGACAGAAAGAAGATGCACCTTAGCAACCTCGAAGGCCTCAACGGCCTTGACGTAGCTGCAGCAACGAGGCCGTGAGGTGCGAGGCCAGTGATGTTATTAATGATGAGCACCACGCACCGGTCTCGATCTCTCACGGAGGAGAGGAAACATATACGAGGAGCGACGACAGTGAAGAGCGAAATAGGAACAGGCCTGGACTTGTGTTTTGTTTTGTTTTATTATATGTGACAGCAGTCATCCGTGAGGGGCTACTGTCTTTTACTTTCGTTTTGTATTTGTTTATTTTATTATTGAAGTATATGTGAGCGTTTGCCAGTTCCTGTCTACTTGAGAACAAGAACAACGAACTACAGAACAACGAACTATGTTACATTTAAGTTTAGGCACTCAGAGTCGGGTATCAGCGGGTGCATGCATCATCCTCTTCCTTAACCTATTGTCCAGAAATCCATGATTCACCCAAGGAGAAGTGCACACTAACTGGTTTAGACCGAATTTGTTAACAATATTTGAGAGAAATATTACCTTTATGTACATAGAAAAAGTCTTAACGTTAGATCTTTGAGTTCAGCTCATGAAAAATGGAGGCAAAATCAAAAGTGTTGCATTTAAAATTGTGTTCAGTTAATATATATATATATATATATACACACGTGTATATATATATATATATAATGTATAAAAATTATGAGCAAAGTAACACATTAAAAAATATTTGAATGACTTTTTTGAGCAAAAAAACGTAAGTTACTTTGTTTTCCCATTTATTGATTAGAGTAGGCCTATATGTAATTTGTTACTGTACTTAAGTATCTTTTTGGTTACATTGTATTTTTACTAAGATATTTGCAAATTTGACTCTTGTCTACATTTTTGAATAAGTATGAACTCTTTACTCCAAGACATTTTGACCTAAACTTGTCAGCAAGGCTAATTTATGTAAATGGAAGTGCATTAGCAGGTAATTGCTGAATTGGCAGGTATGGAATTGCGATTAGGAAGCCAATGATGTTCAGTGCAAGTAGACTTTGACTATTTCATTTTACTCAACATTATTTTACTTATCCATTATATTGAAGAGATATTGATTACTTATTTCCTTTTTAAGCACCTGAGCTTATTTGAGATTTGAGTATTTTTAGACGTTTAAGGGGCTGTTGTGTCGACCTTGATTTATTGAAATATTGAGGTGCTCCATTTCTGACTTCAACCCGACTTTCATTTCCAACCAAAATGCAACCACTGCAACCAAAATCATCCCCTGACTGACTTTACTATTACAAAGGCCCTTGACAGAAATTTAGTGGAGTAAAAAAGTACTGATATTTGTCTTTCAAATGTAGTAAAATAGTATATATTCAAAAAGTGTACTTAAGTACAGTACTCAAAAATGTACTTCTGTTATTGTCCACCTCTGGTAAACATGATGCTATTGTGGTTGTTATAGTAAATGAATTATATCTCATGTTTAACCACTATCTACATAAGAGCCAGCGGCAAATTCTTGAAGGACTGGCCCAGATAAAGCTGTTTTCTGTGGGTACATGAACATTTAACAGCCAATGATGGCCTGGAGCTCGCATCTGTGAAAGCGTTTGCGTCCATATAGGATAGTATAGTAATCAACAGTCAGTTGACAGTGTGTCTAACTATTTGTGTGTGATCTTGACAGGTGACAAACAGATGTAAGGGAGGATGAAATGGAGGAAAACTTGGCCCAGGTCGGCAGTATCCTTGGCAACCTCAGAAACATGGCACTTGACATGGGCAATGAAATCGAACACTCAGAATGTCCAGGATTGAACGCACACATAAGCAAGGTCAGTGTTTGGAAAGAGTTCAGAGACTGCTGGCTGTAATAAGAGCAGCTTGAACCTAATTATATTAACCATTCTTTGTTCTTTGATTCTGTTTTTTGCAGGCCATGGTCAATGAATCCGCATTAATGAGGCCAATCAGAGGACCACAAAGCTAATATCAAGATAAAAATGGGATTTTCCTTTATTAAACATGTTTACAGTCTTCTGTAGGAAAATGTGCAAAATGACACAAATTAGTAGGCTATCTTTTAAATGACTATTTATGGAATTTGGATGACTTCTTACTGATGTGATAGTCAATTATTCATATATGTATGTCCTCAACAACATAGCTCTATTTTTAATAAATGTTAATATAGTCTTGTGATTTAAACATGTATTGTATATAAAAATGTTTTAGACTACTAACTTGGTTTTTAAGCCTCCAAAACACGTTTTATGTGTGATAACAGCTCACTATTCAGACTGTCTTGAGGTTGTATTGGTACACGTCTTTGTTTACTTTGAGTAACTTTTTTTTTAAATAAATCCAAATTTGTAGGGTGCTTTTCCTGATTGACAAACATTTTTTTCTGCTAAATATGGGCCAATTGCTTAGATTCCTCGAAACCCAATATAGCCTTTTTATCTTTTTTTATTTGCATTTGTATTAAATTAAAAATAATACTAAAAATATAACAAAATGTACACTATTTCCAATTAGTTTTGTTTCCAACCTTTGATTTTTCTTTTCTTTTGGGACTGGCAGATTCACTCACCATTCACTGAGATTCCATCCTTGTATAAAATGGTTACTTGGTCTCTAACATTATCCTATCTAATCTCCTTCTATGATCCACGGAAGAAAGGGAAAAAATTGGGGGGCAAAATCAATTTATGCCGCTAGACAAATCCCAACGATAGTGATAATTCAATTCTGTCATCATTATAGGCCTCCTTACCCTCAAGTTGTAGAAAAAAAATACTATGGAAGTCAATGGGTCCAGTTAGGATGCTGACCATCTTCAAAATATCTTCCCTTGTGTTCCGCAGAAGAAAGAAATTCATACAGGTTTGAAACAACTTGAGGGTGAGAATATGATGACAGAATTTTCATTTTGAAGTGAACTATCCCTTTAAGTTATTTCCTGACTCATGCAGGCATATTTGAGGAACTCTCACTACTCCCACCCACCGGTTGCTGCAGGCAATTACATTGCCACTCCCCATGTCTGAGAAAGAACCTCAAGATGGTGGCGTGTTGCATGGCCACATCATCATTGAACCGTCAATGGTATTTTTTTTTCAAAAAACAAACAAATACTCAAATATTGATTTTCATTTGATTGCCTACCAAATGTCTGTTTAGATATGCATATAATACTCAATGAGTACACCGATTAAGACCTGAGGACCACAGAAGAAAGACAATAGGATTGCAACACAATTTAATGTTTCTAATTTAATCCCTTCAAATGTAAGGCCTAAATTAATCCCTTCAGATGTAAGGCCTAAATGAATCCCAGTATTTCTTACTAGGAAGAATAGCCCCGTATGATTTGTCAAATGTATGCCTTTAAATTATGTCAAACTTATGTCTTTAAATATTTGATTAATATCAGACAAGGAAATCACAATTTTTATATATTTTGCTTTTTTAATAAATATTGGGGTGCCGTATATTTACTAAACAGCCTATCAGAGTTGGGGGGAAACGTACAAAATCCACAAATATTTTACGCGATATTTTTAACAATGTATATATATAAAATGCAACTTAAATTTACGTTTATTTAATTGTGAGCTGAAAATTCACATGCTTAGACTGGGCCACAGGTGTTCGTGTGTAGTCAGGGAATGTTTCCACACAGACAGGCACAGGGCAGGATTACTATAGAATGTTGGCGAACTATCGTTGTGGAGGGGGAAAACACGTAGAGCTGAGTCTGCGCGACGCAGGGGATCACTGCCTACGAAGTTTATCGGGCAAGGCTACACCGACAAATCCTAGGACACATTCGACCACACTGTAGGTAATTACCACACAATCTATCACTAATATCAATAGCAAGAGCGTTTATCGCCGTTCTGGTGTGCGCAGTTTAGATTTGACGCTAAATTCGTTCGTAAATACGTCTACGAAATGCGTGCGTAGTCCATTTTCCTACTCGGCAGGCTAGCGACAAACAAAATACAAATCCGTTCGCGTTTCCTGGACGAATGTTTGCTTTTTACGAAAATGGAATCTATCTTTAACGTTACGTGTGTGAGCGAATACTGTACGCGAGATGTTTGAGATATGGCAGATTTGAACGCTCGAGATCCACGCCGTGTGCCCGTGATGGCGTTCGCTCGATTCTCTCTGTTCCTATTGCTCTCTGACGATTAGGCAGGACAACAACAGAAGCAGGAAGCATATGGGCTCACCGGCGAGGCGGTGTGAGATCACGCCGCAATTAGTCGTAATAGTTAATTTAAAGTAAAAGGATCCGAGAAAAATGTGGATCTGTGCTTTCCCAAATAATCTCTGTCTGTGGCTGTTCTGTCCTTTTAAACAGCAGAACACAAGCAGCAGTCATCACATTATTAATCAGAGTATTTGTCAGACACACACACATTTATATGTGTGTGTGTGTGTGTTTATTTCTGTGATGCAAAGCTGATTACTCAGTCATTACTCCAGTCTTCAGTGAAATAATTCTATACTGATTTATTATCAATACTGGAAACAGTTGTGCTGGTTACATTTCTTTTATAACCTGAGACTAAAAAGACCAAATAAACAGCATTCATTTAAAATGGAAATCTTTTGTAAGAAAAAGTTTGGGGTCGTCATTTTTTTGTTTTTTTTTTTAAAAGAAATAATACTTTTACTCAGCAACAACGATGTGTTAAAATTATAAATTATATTGTTAAAAACTGTTTCTATTTTGAATAAATACTGTTCTTTTTAGCACCAAATCAGCATATTACAATTATTTCTGAGGGATCATGTGACACTGAAGACTTAGTGTACTGATGCTGAAAATTCAGCTTGCATCACAGAAAAAATGATAATTTTGAGTATATTTAAATAGAAAATCATTATTTTAAATGGTAATATATATATATATATATATATATATATATATATATATATATATTACCATTTAAAATAATGATTTTCTTACATACATATAGTGGAATATAGGTTAGATATATAGGGCCCTATAATTTCCGCGATCACGGAATAAAAAAGCACACTCTTTTTACAACTAAAATAACAGTAAAGGGTAAAAAGAATGAATTCCCAAAAATTAAAACGGAAAAAACGGAATTAGCAAAAATTAAAACGGAATTTGGGAAAAATTAAAATGGAATTTGGAAAAAAATAAAACGGATTTTATAGGGCTCTAGATATAGGTTAGTTGAATGAATTAGAGGATGAATTGAGTTAAATGATGCTGCTTTTGGATGAAAAATAATAATGTATTTATTATTTCAGCCATATAATTCATGGAAACCTTCTGATAGATGCTAAATCTGATCGAGTTTGTGATTGGTAACAGTGAAAGTTTTCGAAAGAGGAAGGATGTCGGAATTTCTGCCATACCCTTACAGAGGGCCAGGAGGTGCTTTGATGCGCTTTAAGAAAAGGAAGTCACGCTTCACGTTCCAGGAGGTCGAACTTCTTCTCAGCGAGGTGCAGAAAAAACGGCATATTCTAGTTGGTAAGACATACCTTTTTATTTTTACATCAATAGGACCTGACAGCGATTTGAAAGCATCAATGATGCTTTGCATACATGAAGGATTCTAGTTAAATAAACTCATGTCTTCAACAGGAAAATTCAACAGGGGCATTTCGAAGGAACTGAAAAACCGCACTTGGGCGGATCTGACAGAGCGTATCAATGAGGTCAGTGAGTGTCACAGAGAAGTTATTGAAGTCATCAAGAAATGGGCAGACCTCAAATGCGACACCAAACGGAGAGTGGCTGCCATGAGGGCATCGGGAGCCACGACTGCCCAAATCGACACAAGAGCTGTCACCCATAGAAACCATGGTGCACCAGATCCTGCAGATGTCTAACTCTCACAAAAATGTGAGCAGTTTGGCAATTGATGACGAAATGGATGACGAAGACGAAGACATTCCAGGTCTCGCTGAGATGCCACATAGCTCCTCGCACATGGAAAATGGCAGGCCTCATTCGTTTAGTTTACCAATGCCACCTCCTTTCCACACTGGTATCCCGAGCAAAGGAGAAATGGTGCTTCCCACACACATGATGTTTAGCGGTGAGTTCCTTCCCAAGTGAGTCATTTTAAGGTTATTCATTACTAAATGTTTAAAATATAACTTGGTCATTTTGTTTTTGTGTTAATAGATTCAGCAGTGCCTCTTTTAGACCTCCACACTGACATGTCAGAAAAGGAAGGTAAGTGATAATAATGCAGAGCTACTTGCCATACATTTTAAAAATGCATAATAAAAAAATCCAGTTGGTACATAAAGTGAAATGCATCTTCTTCTACGATGAGCAGGTTTTTAATTGAAACACTTTTATTCACCATGTAGTGCAATTCCCTAAAAAACATGATGAATTTGTATTTATATTCAGGGCTGTCGAACGATTAATTGTGATTAATCGCATACAAAATACAAGTTTGTGTTTACATAATATATGTGGGTGCACTGTGTATAATTATTTATATATATATATATATATATACACACACACATGCTTGTATATATTTAAGAAATATTTTCATGTCTATACTCTATATAGATTTATATTATAACTAATATTATATATAAATATTTTATATATAAATAATATTTTTCTTAAATATACATGCATGTGTGTTTATATATATATATATATTAGGGCTGTGCAAAAGTTGATTGCGATCAATCGCATCCAAAATAAAAGTCTGTGTTTACATAATATATTTGTGTGTGCTGTGTATAATTATTTTGTTTATATAAATACACACACATGCATGTATATATTTATAAAAATGTGTTATTCATATATAAAATATTTTTATATAATATAGATTATGTATTTATATAAATGCAAATAATTCTTAATACATGCATACATAGGTATTCATATATACAAAATAATTATATACAGCACACTCAAATATATTATGTAAGCACAGACTTTTATTTTGGATGCAAATTAATTGCAATTAACTTTTGCACAGCCCTAATATATATATATATATATATATATATATACACACACACAAAATTATTATACACATTGCACCCACATATATTATGTAAATACAAACTTTTATTTTGGATGCAATTAATCACGATTAATCGTTTGACAGCCCTAATTTATATATATTATATTTGAAGAAAAAAAGAAAGGCAATTGAAATATTTTTTTGGGGAAAAATGTTTTACATTCAGAAATAAATGTAAAAAATATTAATGTTCCTGTTTAATGTAGAGAAATAATGTCAGGTCTTGGTCATCTTATATGTTTTTTATGTATATATTATTGTTAAAAAATAAATAAACTTTTTTTTGTGTGAAAATGGTGCATTGTGAACAGCATTATCCTGTACACTCTTTTTGGTACTTGATGTTTTGCATTTTCAAATAGAAAACTGTTTTTATATTAATGCTTATATTAGCATGAACATATTTCTGTTCCTTCCAGGTGGAAACATGCAGTTTATTGAAACAGGAAACCAACCAAATCAGAGTCCTGTCGTTATCCCTGGATTCCTCAGCCGTCCCATTGCTGAGAAGAACCAAGTTCGAGAAAAGCGAATCACAACACATTTAACGGGCCTTCCGCTGCCAGGACCTCAGCGTTCATTGCACCATCTGGGCCGCCTCATCATCACGTTCAGCTCCTGTTCGGATCCCTCCCCAGCCTGCTTCCGTGGAACCCCGCAGTCTGCCAGGAACGTTTATCCCAGAGTGCCTCGGCTCAGCCTGCAGGAACAGCAGGGCACTACACTGCTGATAGGGTCGCTGTCTCGCTCGCTGGAGTCGCTCGCCGGAGTCGGTGCAGAAATTAGTCCACACCCAGCAGCAGTATTCACGCGACACCTTACAACTGCAGCGTGAAACGCTCTCCACGTCCTACGTGACTTCTCCTCCAACGCCTTGACACTCCTGCAGGACAAGTTCAACGGACATCCATAGCTTCTGAACACCGCAGACGCTCTCGACTGCTACAACTGGGAGCAAGTTACATAAGCAATGAATGCTAATAGCACAGAAAATACAATAAGCTGAGGATATTGTGACACTAGAGTATATGGCAATCTTTAAATATCTTATATATTGAGTTACAGGACGAAAATGTTTTCCCTGTTTATAACATAATAACCAAAATGAGAAGCATCGAGAGCTGAAATGGGTTCTTTGTAGAGTTCCTCATATATACTGAATGATATTTTCAGTAGATGACTGGGTCTCATAGACTGTTTGGACCAATTATGTGCTGTTATACAGGTAATATAATAGGCAAAATGTATTTTAAATTGACTGGTAATTTAAGATGATTATATTTGTGCGTGCTTTAACATATTGCAAAGTGGCCATGAAGTTGGGTGGTTTTAATTTATGTAATCTGATTTTACCGTCTTCTTTATTTGAGTTTGTTATTCTGAAATTCTTTTAAATCAGTTTCTGGCTCAAGCATTGCTTGACAGTCTGCTGTAAATCTTTTAATCTTTTAGCCAATGTGCATTAATCTGTTATTAGTAGTTTCTCTTCACTTGAATTTCCAAAGACTCGTTAGTGTGTGTTTGTTTTTTTTTTTTTTTCCGGATGTGATTTTGAATAGTGATTGAAGGCACATTATCTTAGATGTAGCTCCTATGGACCTGTGTTTGATCTCCCAGAAATGAAAAGTCAGCACACTGTCAAAAGATGTCTCCTACTTTAAAACCCAATGTTAAAGATGAAAATAAAATGTATAATTTGAAATATTACTTTAAAAATATTGTGTTTTTCTCCTTCCGATTAAGTGCGACAAGTAATCGGGAAAAGTGAGAAAATTGGTTTTGGCTACCATATTTAATTTTATTTGTTCTATACACAAAAACTATTCTCGACGCTTGATAAACCTAAGGTTAAGCCACTGTAGTCACTTCTCTACTGACTTTTCTGTGCTGTCAGATATCAATTACCTAGCAGCTTATGGAGGAGTGGACCACTCACAGATTGCATCAAAATATCTTAATTTGTGTTCCGTTATATCTTAATATATCTTTTATTTCTGTTTGTTAAGATGAACGAAAGTCTTCTGGGGTTGGAACAACATGAGGGTGAGTAATTACTGACAGAATTTTCATTTGGGTTGAACTAACCCTTTAATAGAGTAATGTTTTACTGTCAGTGCAGGGGCACCAGAGTCTTAAACCGACTCTGATTGTAGTCTGTTACTTATGCCACATTACATGACAGAAATTGTAGTTAGCAATGTAATCTGATTACTTTTTGATTACTTTTGACCTACCTCGTTCATAACTGAACTGCAGGGGGTTTGTGAGTTTAATGAAAAGCTAATAATTAAATCATAAAATCAAAAAAACCTTCCAAAGACAGCAATACATGCAATTTCATAAAACTAGAGGACTTTCTGAATTTTTTTTTTAAAGGAAAATTTAAAACATGAAAGGGAGAATCAAAAAATTTTGATTGATTTATTGCTATTCTGTGAATAATATGTAATCAATAAAAATAGCTGTAGTCTGATTATGCATATTCTTATATAATCATTAGGGCTGTCAAATGATTAATCATGATTAATCGCATCTAAAATAAAAGTTTTTGTTTATATTATAAATGTGAGTGCACTGTGTATAATTATTTATATATAGAAATACACACACATGCTTGTATATATTTAAGAAATATTTTCATGTATATACTGTATATAGATTTATATATAATTTAAATTATAAATAACTATTTTATATATAAATAATATTTTTGTCTTAAATATAAATATATGTGAGTGTATTTAAATATATACAAAATAATTATACACAGTCCACCCACATTTATTATATAAACAAAAACTTTATTTTGGATGCGAATTAATCACAATTAATGATTTGAACAGCCCTAATATTCATATAATAGAGAGCATCTAAATATTTAATATTATATATTCATATAAGAATGCGTAATATTACTTTTCGGAATCTGAATGTGGGATCCGTGTAGTCAAGTTACCCAGTGGGATGTCTGAATATGAAACATTTGAATACGAATAGTAGATTCGCGAATGTAAATTCAACAGTGGACGCTTTATAAAGCTTAAAGTTATTTATATAATCTACTTTAGTATAATCTGTTTTGTTAACAGATGAAGGAGGAAAAACAGTTGAAGTTGCTTATGAGATTTTGACTAAAAAACGACTAGGCCTACTGTTGAATGTGCACTCTCAACAACACTGGTTTCTCACAAACGAGTACGAAAATGTCCACTAGATGTCACTGTTGCACTTTTGTTGCCAAGTGCAGGAGAACAAGTTGGGGAGAAAGCCATTTACAAACGGACAAATAGACCACTAAAAGATATTTTTATAAATATATTTAACAAAAGTTAAATACATCAATTAAGCAATAATTATTAAAAGATATAATAGGAATATTAAGAAAAAGCCCTACTGACTGAAACTGTCATCTTTAAATTTTTACTACACAAGGTTAGTACAGATTTAACATGCAGGACCTTTAAACAAATAATAATCATAAACAGGGTTAAAAGTCAGAAAATAAAGTATAAACATAAAGTACCTGCACTCAACGCAAAGCTTTTTGCATTATTTTGGCTTTGGCACTGGGCCAAATCAGTCACTTTTTAAAGTGTCATTATTATCAAATTAAAATCAGACAACATAAGCATTGTAAACTTTTTTAGTTACTGTATCCTCAAAGTACTTCAGTATGTTATTTCCACAAGCTAAATTTTCTTTATTATTATTTGTGATGATGAATGAGTTTGCAGTTTCCAGCAACCCTGTAAGATAAATCATACATTTATTACAATTCATGGATGGCATCAGTTACATTGCAAAATTATACTGGTGATACATAATGTACTATTTGTATACTTACACATTTAGCTTTGCTTTCACCAGCCATCATGCCAGGTTTAGATGTTTGTATAATTCACATTTTTTCTTTAAAAACAAAATAAAAAATATATAAATACAGTTTATAATTAATCATCAGTAAAAAGTGTATATTATATTAGAGTAGAATAACTCTAATATACATCTTTTACAGTATTATTGAAAAGTTTGGGGTTCTTTTTCAAAAAAGAAATGTATATAAAATGTATTGTGTGACACTGAACTAGAGTAATGATGCTGACAATTTTTGTGAGGATTAAACAATTTTGAAATATAATAAAATAGAAAAACAGTTACTTTAAATTGTAATAATATATTCCACAATATTACTTTTTACTGTATTTTCATCAAATAAATGCAGCCTCAGTGAGCAAAATGATCCAAACTTATCAACGGTAGTGTATTCGTTTCAGTATAATAAATGTACTAATCCAAAGTATTTATTAAATCAACTATAAAATGAATGTTGAGATTGTTGACTGTTGTTAAGGCCGCACAAGTTTAAAATATACTATGTACCACACACTGACTAAGTACCTCATGCCACTCGAAGTGTCTTCACAGGAAGAGCCAGATGACAAGCGGGACAGCTGCTCATCTTATCAGGTCCATGTCCATGTCAGGCTTTTGTCTCTCTTTGTCTTTTGCAATGATGAGAAGGAGAAATCTCAGCCGCCGCACCTGGAGGACTGGCATTTCCAGCTTCGAAATCATCATTCGAGTCATCATCCGAATCGTCTGCATTCTGTGAAATTTGGTTGCAACTCAGCTGGTCAAAGGGAATAATAAAAGGTTTGCTGGTTAAAAGTGAGAATTTTCCATAATTACTGTACATAAATATATGAAAATGTCTGAATATACATAAATATATTTTAGGGCTGTGCAAAAGTTAATACGATTAATCGCGTCCAAAATAAAAGTCTGTGCTTACATAATATATTTGTGTGTGCTATATAATTATTTATGTATATATAAATACCTATGCATGCATGTATATATTTAAGAATTATTTGCGCTTAAATTCTGAATATATAAATAAATAATCTATATTATATAAATATAAATATTTTTATATATGAATAACACATTTTCTTAAATATATACATGCATGTGTGTGTATATATACAAAATAATTATATACATCACACACAAATATATTATGTTAACACAGACTTTTATTTTGGATGCGATTAATCGCAAGTTATTTTTGCACAGCCCTAATATATTTATGTAATATCTTATTTATTTCCATATTTTACCTGAGTGATCCTTCAGGTCGTACTACGGAAATGTATCTCACACAATTCTGACATTGCAACATGGTCGGCTCTGGAGATAACAGATATGCTAAATCAGTATTTTACAATGAAAATCCCAGAACTTAGCGATACTATACCTATAACATATCCGTAATGTTTAAAACAGATTGTGTCTTGATGAACAAACCGTTAGTGCCAGATGCATCATCTTCAGGGACAAGGTCCTCTGATGTTGTTGGAGTGGTAGTTGAGCAGATCTGAGCGTGATCGAAGCTGGTCCACTCAGTTTGACATACCAGGCCACAGTCGGAGCAGAGCTCGGTCCGACTCCGCAGGACACTTTGTGCTCTTTCATGTTGCTCAGAGGAAGCTGGAGCTGACAAAACTCACAGATCTGAGGCCTTTCGGAGCACTCGTCTTTCTGAAAGACAGAAACAACAAAGGAATAAGTGAAAAAAGCAAACAAACACCGAGAGCTCATCAGCTTAAATAGGTGTAAGATGAAATATTCACCTCATGGTCCAACAAATGCCTTCGCTCCATCTTTTTTTGCACATCTTACATTTTACCTGTGAGACATGATGAAAATGAGACCACCAAAAGTATTTTAGAGGTTGGAGATAGCAATGATGACTATAAGCAACACAAAAATGCAACAAAAATCTTGTTTGTGTGTGTGACAAACAGGGCTAAGAGCTTGTAAAAAGGAGCATAGATCAGAATGTTAAGCCGTGTTGAGTGGTGTGGTTATGACCTGTGCGTGCTGTTCGGTTTTATGCTCCTCCAGCTGATCTCGAGGGATGGTGTCATTGCAGTCAGGGCATTTGCACAGAAACCTCTTACAGTGTGGTTCATGGAGGTCATAGTTTGCCTTTGCCACCTCTTTATTGCTGCATAAAAACATTAATAGAGACTCTTTACAGAGACTGGAAGATGTAAACATTGGGATTGTACATGTATTCTTAACCACAGAATGCGTGAAAAAAAAAAAATTAAATAAGATAACAACAACAAATGAATAGTGGGTCAAAATGACCCATGTTGGAATGAACGGTTTTCTTTAAAAATAAGTGTCTTATTAATGAATTAATAAAAAAATTGATGATACTCAAATGTGATGATTAAAAAAATGCAGCTGTGCTATTTTTTTAAAACAAACTAAACAAATAGAGATATACTGTAAAGTAGCCTATATATCACCACATTTCTCACAGATCATGTGGAAATTAAATTAGCTGACAAGACATTTCACATAAGATTTGCAGCTTTCTAAGCATAACCTTAAGGCAGAGTTTGCACATCTTCATTTGTTTGGACAGCTGTCCTTTCCTGTAGCTTTTCTCTACTCGTCTACTGCACCTTGAGTATATTAATATTGACAAAAATGAATTCAAAAATACTGTTTAGTCAAAGTTCCCCACAAGTTTTTATAAGAATTGATGGACTTTCAAACAAACAAATATTTTCATTGATAAAATATTTAATCAATTGAAGCATGCTGGGCCAATTTAAGTTAAAGGAACAGTTTACCCCAAAATCCTGCCATTATTTACACAACAGCATGTTGTTCCAAACCTGTATGACTTTCTTCTGAGGAACACAACGTACTTTTTAAAAGAATATCCTTTTTTTAATATAAAATGAGAGTGAATAACGACTTGGGGTGTCAGAAACTATGTCGACCGACTGCATGGGCTCTTAATTTCGTGAATGAATCATTCGTTTGAGTCAGATGAATGAATCGGTTGATCAAACTAAAAAAAAGAACGGGAAAGGGTGTATGATTGATTTTTTAATATAAAATGCTGAATTTTGATTTAATTGTTTTAAAATTGTATAAATTAAAGTGTTTTTGTATCCCTTTGTATTCCCTTCTTGTTATTTTAAATAAAAAAAACGGATCTGAATGATTTGTTCGCGAATCAGAATAATCCGATTTTTCAGTTCAACTCTGACTCAATGAACCAGTCACAGTTCACTAGAGGTTTAGAGTAACTTAAATCGGCTAGTTTCTCACATAGAGCTATCTATCATATAGCTTCATGAGATTTGAACGGAGCACGAGACTTCTGAATCTATGATAAGTAACGTTAACGTTAGCATAGGTTATGCGTTTGTGTTATTTTTTTTCATAGAACCTCCAGTCACGTACGTTGGATAAAGTTACCTTTCCACATGTTGTCATCCACTGAAGAAAGAAAGTTCCAACGGTTTTAGAGAACACGAGAGTGAGGGTGAGCATGATGACAGAATTTGTGGATGAATTAACGTAAGGCTATATCAAGTTTATAGCTAACTGGCTAAATTAAGTGTTTAGGTAATAGCCTTGAGCTTAATAGTGTTACAATTATTCCCTATAATCAGTCATTTTCAATTAATATTAATGATTCAGCAAATTACCAAAGCAAATGAAATGCGTCGACTCTATATTTTTTAATTAAAATTCACAATTTTATAGAACGTAAACTGTCCTGTCAGCTACCTGGCCTTCATGGAAATAGTTTCACTTTGATAAATTAGGCCACAGTTATCAAAACCATTAAGAAAAAGTCATTATTGTTGTTTACTAAAGTAGAATGTGTGTGTGTGTGTTTGTTTTCGTTTTTGCTGCGTCTACTGTTGACAGAGAGAAATTTGTCATGATGATATCGTCTAAAACTCGAAGAACACGTCTGTTTGAATTGGCAATGAACTTAACTAGATTATCTTACATCTCTATGCGTTATGTTTACAATACATTGTAAAACACTCACCAGTGAGTACACAAAATCAGTTCTTCAGCAGTGTCCATAGTTAGTCTATAGGCTACTAGAGAGTGACCGAGAGATATGTCTAGTGCTGGGGTTGTTGATTTCACTTACTCTGAACCGAAAGTAAAACCGAAACTTAACAGGTGTCGTAAATAACATCATCTCGATAAAATGCTCTTGTTTTCAAACAGTAGCCTAAGTTACAACATTATATTGTGGTGAAAAACAGTCAACATTTTATTTGACATCCAGTTGCAGCAACATACGTCTCATCTACCCATAACTCCTAGACAGTCATTGTGATTGTTGCATTAGCCAACCACATTAAAGGATGGCTCATTACCATGGTTACAGCATTGTAACCATATTTATGTAAATTAGTCAACATTAAAAAAATAATGCCCTTGATTGGTTGCTTCAGGTGTGCTAGAAAGCCAATTCACACCGCACAGACTAATGCCATCAAACAAGTTGGCTGTTGGATTTAGACTTTCATGAAAAATAACTGTCATGTTTACGCTGCATCAAGTCGATTTCCAAGAGTACCCAGTGGCGTATGACGAAGGATGTACGAGTAAGTTTAGATGCCTCTCGCATTTCAAACAAACAGGACTGGGCAATAAACTTAAGCTCATCCAACATTTTTTTAAAATTGACGTTTTAGACTTCTAATCTAATCTAGACTATACAAATCTTCGCCGCAAATCGATGTGTACGGCTGTCTGCCAGAAGCTAGTTATTTTAGTCGATAAAGTTTTAAATATGGATATTTTTCTTACACAAATGTCCTTATACTTTCTTCAGAAGGCCTTTATTAACCCCCAGAGCCGTGGTGTGTAGCACTTTTATCCTGGATGGATGCACGTTGATGGACTTCAAAACAGAAACGTCAGTCACTGCCATTATAAAGCTTGGAAGAGCCAGGACATTAAAAAAAATTGTCTGAAAGAAGAATGTCTTAAACACCTATGGCTTGAGGGTGAGTAAATCATTGGGCAATTTTCATTTTTGGAGTGCAACTATCCCTTTAATGTGTTCTTGCTCAACTAATGAAGCCCTTGATGAGTTGCATTAGTGTGGTTGAGACAACATCTGTTTTGTAGATTTGTGCTGTTGTGAAGAATTCTATTCAGGGTTTGAATAATTTTGAGACTTCCAAAGTCATTAAAAGTTGCAATTTCAGTTGAATTTGCAGAAGTACTTGTTGAGCTATTTCAATTACTTTTTGTTTTGATTTGTTGGAAACAGCTGAAAGTCTGTTAATTTTGCCATTAAACATGTTTTTCAATCAATAATTTAGATTACAGCTGTAGGGGAGGGCGGCACAACCTGACAGCATTTTGAGTTTTGGCTCAATTAATTTAAAAGATAATTTCGGTTCAGATTAAGGCCCCATTTACACGATTGGAAAAACGCAGATATTCTCTGCGTTTTGCCCTCTGATTTACACGAAAACGCAGTTTTTATCACTGAAGGCGATATTATTTCTAGAAACTCCGGGCAAAGTGAGAGATTTTGAAAACGCCGGATATTTGTTGTCGTGTAAACTGGGAGAAACGGCGTTTTAGGTTCTCTCTTGTCGAATTCCAGAATTCTGATTGGCTTGCATGGCTTTATCTTTAACCCCTACACTGCCGCCTTAGGTTTAGCATAGTTATGATGGCGCTCGACGGCGCATATTTATGCGGGTGTGTGAACGATGTTATTTTTGAAAACGGAGAGGGAAAATGTCGTTTTGCTAAAAACCCGGCTTTTGTGTAAGACGATGGCCTAATACTTTTTTACACAAGCAACATACACATCTCTGCTACAAATGACCACTTAAAGTTTTTTCTAGGACCTACCAATTTCCTACAGTTGCACTGAAAGTGACAGAAGTGCAAATGATACAACTTACCCCATATACGGGAGTTAATTGTAACAGACGGAGGGGTTAGTTGTTGTAACACTTGTGTAACACACATAATTCAGTACTATTTATTTGTATAGTTTGATATTGTTTCTGCATCTGTATAGACAGATATCCATACATCCATCCCTCATCCAATCATCCTTCTATTATGGGTCAATATCATGGATAGAGACATAGAAAAGGGCTGCATAGTTTTGCAATAAATAATAATAAATAAAATTATAATAAAATTAAATTAAAATTAATAATAATAACAGTAATAATAATACAAATGGTTTATTGCATTAATAACAGGCCATATTTTTTTAATAAATAAACAAGTTATCATTCATAGTACACTAAATGTTAAACATTTTAAATTCCAACATTGTTTGTGAAAGTCTAACAAAGTTAAATGTATACTCAAACCTGAAAAGTTGTGTGGCTCCGTTTTCATTTGATTATCACTGTACACTTGGCGGCTTGTTTGTAACACTGTGTTACAACCAACCCCGCTGTGTATTACATATTTTAAGCCTAGCTAACAGTCTCTATTAATTGCTGACATGTTTCAAAACAGTGCTATGTTTGAGCCAACAAGACAGTGATTAAGGCAATATAAAGTTAGATTTGGAAACGTATACACCCAACTCAGAAAACCGGAAAAAATCCTATGATGAAAAAATTACTTTTATGGTGTCAAAACACTCTTTGTCCAGTATCTTCACAAAATATAATCAGAACTGTACGTAAATTCGCAGGAGACACGTCTGTCTGGCAGCAAGAGAAATAGTGGAAAGACAACCTGCTTGATCCTGATGAACTATGTAACACGGTTCATGTTACATTTAACCCCGCGTTAGGTTGTGCACGTGCTTTATGTTTTATATATGGCTATCCCTGAACAAGATATTTGAATGCGATTGTTTTGTGGTCAGTTAATAATTTTGTTATGCATCAAAAATACTCATGAATGATTTAGCATCAACATTTGTTGTTTGTTTTGAGAAAAGGAAGTAATAGATGTTACCCTCCGAGTGAACTATCAGTTTACTCATTTACAATGTGCATTAATATCGATAAGTTCAGTGGTGCTTCAGCTTTTATATTTCTCTGGGTGATTATTACTCAGACTCTCCATATATTGTCACTTTAGTTGAAAAACATTCGAGTTCTAAAACTGCTGCATGGATGTCCCTTGTTGGCCCATTAGCAGATCACTTTATGTTGACTCTGTAGTTCAAGATTTATTAAGCCGTTAGTTTAAAAAAAATGTTCTCAAAATTATTGAACAAGGCTTTTGTATTAAGGCCTCAGGACATTGAGCAGCTAATGGATGTTTGTCAGCAGAAACAGCACAGGAGCAACAGCTGTGTGCACGACCAGGGAATACGCAGTAATTACAAGTATTGAGTTTCATTTTCACTATCATCGCCAGATGAGTGTGGACAAGGGACTTTAACACAGACTGGTTCATTCTTCTAATTCCGCCTGCCAATGTCTGATCAGAGTGTGATCAACATTAGAGGTGGTAATCTGACCTGATGTTGCTTACATAAACAAACTATTTTAGGGTTAGGATTGTATGCTGCAGGCCTGTTTTCTTGGAAATGTTTGTGGCGCTTATATAATATTAAAGTTCACAAGTCCTTGCTACACCAGTCAGACCTAGCAGGCACAGTTCTAAGCAAAAAACATGGTTATTTTCAGCATGGATTCAACAATTACAAGAGTTGGAAGATTACTGGTCTTACATAGGTAAGCTTGCTCCTTACCTTGGTGATTTATATTATCAGTTTCTGGTCATTAGATCAGATTGCTTTTATGAGCAGATTAGGGACATCTCATTATTTGTAAAGCACCTTCATACAAGAAATTCAGTTAAATAACAAAATACAAATAAGCACATTAATTGAATCTATTAATTTACTATTTATAATTTATACATTTTAATTTATAATATATAATTAAAGTAACATATTTATTATTTATTTTATAATATGCATCAAAATAATGCATTCAAATATTTTAAAATTAATATTTTCTTTTTAATTAATAATATATTAAATAAATATTATAATAAATATAATTTTAAAAGCTAAAGCTGCGAAAATCTGAAAGTAAAAATAATATGGCTTTTAAAAATATTTTGTATATTGTACTGTAAATATTTAGTGTATTAAAGGTACAATATGTAGGACTTTTGCAGTAAAATATCCAAAAAACAACTAGGCCAGTGTTCGTATAGTTTGTTTAGTTAATTACTTACAATAGCTATACCCAAAGTTTCCAACTATTTGTAAATTGTGAGAAAATTGCGAATTTTAACCGAGGAGAAACGGCGGAACGTGTACAGCAAGAGCGTAGGAGTCGCCAGTCAACGGCGTCATATCCGTGTTACCTTCGGTTTCCCGTTAGTACTGCCATGGTAACCATGGTAACAGACGTGGACAACTGGGTTATGCTTAGCAAGACGCTCAGCGCTGTTGTTTTGTTCAAACATTTTTGGACCATGGCAAGCAGACTTTGAGACAAAAAGAGTACTAGAGACGAAGATCGGAGATACCGAGAATTCGACGTCCGCGACTAACTTCGACTTGACAGAGACGCGAGTGTTCCATGTGCTTTATTAGACAAATGAGCAAATGTACATAAAACGAATCAACGTTATTTAGTTCGTCAGATGAAATGTTATAATCTGTATGTTATTCTAATGTTGATCAAGCTTACTGCTAGCCTCATACCGCCAACAAACAACCTAATTAACATTAAAAACATTCAACACACTTAAATGCCGTTTAGTGTGATAGTGTCACGTTAACTGATAAACAAAAAGAAGTGAAACAGCTCTGCATTACCCTCAAGTTTAATTCGTCAAATAATCTGACCTTTGAGTAATTCTATTAATCCAGCACTTGCGTGTACTTCGGTAGAATGAAATGTCCTCATTCTTTTATATCCACAGGGACTGGCGTTGCGTGTGCCGCTAGTGCGTCTCTCATTAGCAATCGCGCCTTGCTTCACACCACAGTCATGTTGAAAATATCACCGTATTCACTCGATCCAAAAGATCCATCAGCTTGACGACAAGATTCATAATTCCGCTTTATGCTTTCACTCGAAATATGCCTTCGTTATTGTGCAGCGGTATTGATTAGCGAACCCTGGTGGCCAAAAATTACATACTGTACGTTTAAATGTATGGTATAATATACTAAATGGTATAATAGATAGCATACAATATATAATATAGTGTATTGTAAATGATATCTTTTATTGATTAAACAAACACTTTCTTTTTTCGCTAACTTGTCCACAGCCCATCTTACATTGGGTTTGTTGGCATATACACTTGAATTAAACTACAAGCTGATGGATTTCTTTTCAGTTCAGAGGGAAGTCACACCTCTGGCTGTCAAACATAGCAGTGCCATATGCTCATTTTAAATCCTATAAAATCTGGTCATATTATTACAGGGAAAAGAACAGGTTGATAAATGTGAAACCTTATGTGAAATCATTATCGGCTTTATGCTATACATATGTTCATCCAACCAAACCTTATGGCAGAACTCCAAAGAACATTTCCAAAGAGGGTTACCAAGGCAACCCCAGAAAGTGAACCAATTAGAAGGCGCAATGGCTCTCAAACACTAAACTGCCAAGAGATTGAAGGAGATGGAGACAACAGCTCTAAACAAACTGACAAATGAAAGAACCAGGTAATGATCAACAGGGTCTTTTAGTGGAAGATTGCAGGGTGAGCGAGGATCAGGGTTGATTCGGTTGTTCTTGCCTAGGTTGTAACGTTTCTAGAAAACTCATGGTTATGGTTCATATTTGTGACGCACTGCACGTGAATCCAGATTATTGATGTTCCTCCAGTATGTGCTGGTGAGGGTGTGTGTGTGGACAGGACATTGATCTGACTGGACCCAGCGGTGGCTGACTGCATTGACCACATGCTGTTATAATGCTGGCCAGTGAGCACATGTGTCTGCATGTGAAGAAACTACTGTGGAACATCTGAGTGGAATCTCCCTCTTTGAACAGATCCATGTTCTTGATTGTATTGCATGGCTTACTGTTGAGAACTTAAGCTCTGAACTGTTTGTTCCTTTTGTAGAAGGTGCACTTACACAGCCTGTTTGATTCTGCAGGAGTCAACATCATTTTTCTCATTTTCTAAGTGTAAATGATATCACCCAACTCTTTATGGAAAGTTGGATAGGCTATATAATTATTGTGTATACTTTTACTTGGATATACTAGTACATGCATCATATATTTGTGTATATATATATATATATATGTATATGTGTATATATATATATATATATGTAAGAGTTTCAGATGCAAAAGCCTCTAAATGCCATTTGAAATTTCTTCTAAAATGACCAGTTTTATCAAGCTTTATATTTAAGTTCAGTAATTTCACTTAAATGACAATTAATAGGCAATCTTCAAATTTCAAATGGCACTTAGAGGCTTTTGCATCTGAATCCTGTTTATATATATATATAGTATATATATATATATATATATATATAGTAGTATATATATATATATACTTTTTTTTTTATTTGCTCGATTGCACTGTAAAAAATTTTAACTTTTTATGAGTCAATTAATTAAGAGTCATTTAAGTTCAATGTAATTTAAGTTAAAATGACTTAAACATCCAAGTTGGTTCCACTTACACATTTACAGTGTTTTGCATGAATTAAACAATATGTATTGTGAAAAACACTACATAAATACAGTTTTAAAAAGAAAATGCATTAATACAGAAATCGCAATTGGCAAAATAATGTTATAAAATATGAAATAATAAATAAAAATATGAATTATATGTATAGCATTCTGCCTTGAACTGGCTATGATGCTGCATGTTATTAACTCTTGCATGCATAATATAATGGCACCATTATCTGATTTAAAAATTAGAATATTTTCTTTTAATTCATTGATATGTTTTATATTGCATATATAATATTGACCGACATTGGATATTTCATTGTGCACGCTCATTTAAAGTTAATCTTTGAAAACACTTATTTGCTAACACTATTAAATGTAATCTTTAGCTGGAAGTAATTACATACTGTACATTATAATTTTGTAATACCTAAATTCACTTGTAGGTAGCATTTAAAATGATTGATTTAAATGTTTAGTGTCTTAAAGCTACAATTTTTTTTTGCCGCTAGGGTTGTTAGGGATAATGCGGATATTACGTCATTGAAACAGTGTGCAAATGATTTTTGGATATTTTTTTACAAAAATCTTTTAATTTAATAAGACAAAACAATGCAGAATTTGAATATCAGGCATTTACTGTACTATCATTGGCCATTGCATGACTAAAATGATTATTGCCTTTTTGGTAACGAACCAGATCTTTAATGCCAGTGCATCCCTAATTAACACAGAACCAAAGTAGTAGCATCAGATATAAGCTGCCATACATATCTTGAATTTTAAATGCGTTTAAATTCAAAAATTAAATAGATGTGCTTTTTTCCCCCTCTGAGTTATTAAGGGAATGCCTTTCTAGCCTTGTATATGAGTATGCCTGTGCCATAAATCTTCTGTAAGGTTGGCTTTTATGGCTCCGTTTAATTTTATATCTGGATTAATCCGCACTCCCTCACAAGCCCATTATAGCGGGCCAGAGCGTAAATGCCATAGCAACTACTACAACTACTACCTGCATTCTTATACACATCTCTCTCTCTCTCTCTCCTCTTGATTCGTTCACATTCTCTCATCCTTTTCCCTCCCTCCCCAGTTTGTTCTCCCTCCCTCTCTCTCTCTCTCTCCCTCTGTTTCTCTGAGCGGTTCCCTCTCCTCACTCGTGTTGAACCAGTCGTTTCATGCAGCACTGCTGTGTTTACTCAGTTCTGAGAGCCTCTGATGGCAGATTCAAGGTAAGGTGATGTTTTAATGCTTATTAAATGCATGATAATTTCAAGAGCTTATTTCCTTGAGATTTTGTCACACTAATGGACTACAGCGTTTGGGTTTGTGTGGGACCTGACCAAACTGCTACTGTATATATTAGGGTGTGTTTGTATTTGTGTCTGTTTTCTTACGTCATGCCCATGAGTTGCATCAGGGTCTCTAAACTAATATGGAGTTTTAAACTTGCATATTTTCTTACAAAAAAAGTCTTAAAGACGCAACAGTGTGGACATTAAAACCTATGTGACTATTTCAATTAGTAGTTATAGCTTGTTTTTGGTTTGTGTGTGTGTTGCGTTAATGACTCATTCTCTCAGTGTATGCCATTGTTTGTGGCTGCCAGGGGACGTGTTCAGCACGATGGCTCAATTTTTAGAGAAATAAAGTATGTGGATGATGCATATGAGTCATTCTGCACAGGGCTGAGCGGGATTTGGCAAACAGAGCTATCATAAATAAGGCTTGCATAATGATAAAATGAAAGAGACTTTAAGCGTCAAAGATGCAAAACAGTTTTTACATGAAATTTACACAGGTTTAATACATACACAGCCACATTTCCTTGTGGTTGTAGCAGGAAATGATATATGATCTTACTGTAGGTTTAATATTACAGAACATTATGTCGAACAACTGCAGTTATTATTGCAACCTGTAGCATGAGCTGAGCTAGTGTGATTACTTTTATGCATTAGAGGTAATACGTGATCTGGATGTTGCCGTCCTCTCCAGTGCTAGAGTGTGCACAGTTCACCATTACGGCATAATTATGTCTCTTAAAGTCTATTGTGGGTCCTGCAGGGCCGAAGGGGCATGTGCTTAAACTGAAAAAGGGCACCCCCTGCCTTTTTTAATATCAAGATTATTTAGTAATCCTGCATAAAATGAGGAAATGGTCTCATCTTCATGACAAATTAAATTAAAAAAAATTATAGTCTCAAAAGCTTTAGATTTATTCACTATTAATAACCATAATAATAATAATCATATTGATATACAGGGTTTCAGGCATCTATAAACCTAATTACAACAGCAGCTTTCTGTGAGCCATGCTTTAAGATGTTTATGACTTGTGATCCACTGGGATGTCCCTCTCTCTGGCTATGGGGAGAACGTCTGAGAGTCTCTCCTCTGAGCAGAGGCTTTGCAGTTAACCTCATTTTGGAAAAGGTTGACTGTCTCACAGTTGCAGTTCATTGCAAAAAATGTATACTGTGAAAGTCCAGGAATATTTGTCTCTTGAAGGCCTCTTATTCACTACACTTTCCATAAAATAAAATAAAATTTTGAATTTCATTCTGCATGATAAAATATGAAGATTTCACAGTGATCTTCTGTAATGTTTTTTTTTAGTTACTACTACAACATTACTACATTTATACATGCGAAGGACAACTGGCATGTATAGAATACTATAAATAAAAAATGAGCGAATACGTGCATATTTACAGCCTGGAATTAACCATAATTTAATATTATTACCATAACATGAATATATGAAGAGTTCAGATGCAAAAGCCTTTAAGTGCCATTTGAAATTTTCTTCTAAAATGATCATTTTTATCAAGCTTGTACATTTAAGTTCAGTAATTTCACTTAAATGGCAATGAAGATTACCTATTAATTGTCATTTAAGTGAAATTACTGAACTTAAATATACAAGCTTGATAAAAATGGTCATTTTAGAAGAAAATTTCAAATGGCATTTAGAGGCTTTTGCATCTGAACTCTTCATATGTTTATAAATTAAGTGTATCAGCGATCATAAATTAAATAAATCAAATTTCTTGTAAATATGTTACCTGGGTGACAAGGATCACTTGTCGCTTTATGTAAGGTCCAGTACGAAACAGCGTGGGGGCGCATGTGCTTATGATTTTCTGATGGAAATGCGCGGCGCCCGGCGGCATCATAACATTTTTATTAACAACTTACCTACTAGTTTGTTAGCTATAGATGCTCAGTTTTTCCTGTTGTGAAATACATTTGGTCAAAATCACATTTTATAAAAAATGAAATGCTACTGCATGCACAGGCTATTTAAAGGAGCTGTATGTAAGATTGTGGCCAAAACTGGTACTGCAATAACATTCAAAATACCGTAGAGCAGTGTATCCCCTTCCCCCTGACTCGAAGGTTGCCAGATAGGCGGCAGGATCCAACATTTTTTATCTGACACATTTGTAGCGGCTGACTGGTAGATCGGTGGAGGGTGGAGCATCATACCAAAACACAACATGACAACATCAACATCAGTTGAGGGCTGCAACTTTACTTTTTAAATGACAATATCCTGGCTGGACTACTGTTGTCAGTGATATAAGTATTTGAAATGAACATGATTTCTTAATGTCTAGTGATATATCAGGGCCATTTTATGATTATTTTAAATAAATTTCTTACATACAGCTCCTTTAAGTGTACTGTACACTCTAAAAAATGCTGGATTATTTTAACCCAATTTTGTGTCAAATATGGACTAACCCAGCTGTTGGGTTAAATTTATAAATTGCATTTTTGTATCCAATAATTGGGTTTGGCCATATTTGACCCAAAATTGGAGTGTAGGATATGTAATAAAGTTCCCATGAATTTAAAATTGACCATACTTTGTTTGCCTAAATTGATCATTTTGTGGTGAACAATTCGTCCATGTAAGTCAATCCACAGAAAAAAATTTTTTGGCTTCGCAATCTTTTATCAAAATCTGAAAATTTCCCTCCCCTCTGCATTGGAGGACCTTCCCTGATGATGTAGGTTTGACCAATTGGGTGTCTACTTAAAGGGTAACTAAACCCTTGGTTAGAGCCTGACTCCACCCACTGGCAATATTTGAAAAATGCTGGAAAATTGGGCAGAGACGCATGTCTCAGTAGGCAAGGGCGTGCTCAGCTGAAACTCGCTGACATCACAGAGTACCACAACTTCCAATAGGAAAATTCAACTGCAGTAGCCACCGTTTAACCTGAAGAGGGCAGCAAATCTTCTCCATTACGTATTCGTATTTGTGCTCGGCAAGGCCGTTTTGTGTTTGAGCGCCCCCCTGTTGTGTTTTACTGTAACTTCAGTAGCTCCAAACACGTGAGCAAAAGCGCCAATCTCATTGGTCAGATAGTTTTTGACGCGGCACGTCAAGCTAAAAAAAACGAACCTGAGGCATTTTTAAAAAAAATACGTTTTTACGTGTGCCGTTTTACGCGTTGGTGTGCACACTCACATTGGCGTCCATTGTTTAGTCATGAGGCGTTAAACGTCGCTGAATATCGCGTGCGAAATTCGTCCCGGTGTGAACAGGCCTTTTCTGACAGATTTGAGGATTTACACAAGCTCTTTTTAAGATCTTTCATTGGCTAAATATTTTTAAAACGGACAGACAGACTTAAAGAGTGACCAATGGCATTGATTTATTAAAGAAAAAAAAATCACCACTATTGACCACCAAAAAAAGGGCACTTCGGCAAAAGGGCGTGTGCTCTGCACGTGCCTGGGGTCCTGCCTTGTGCGTCAGCCTCATCTGCTCTCTCTTTTGTCCTCCATTCTCTCTTCATCCTTCCATTGTTATGATACTCATCCGGTCATTTCTCCATTGCTCATTTTCTCACTTTCTCTCAAGTGTCTTTCCCTCTTTTCCCCCTGCGATCTCTCATTAGTTTGCGGCGCAGTTGCTTCACAGCTCATTTTCTCTCTTTCCTCACCCTTCATACCTCTGTTCTGTCCCTGTCCTCTCTTGATTCGCTGAAGGGAATGAGTGATGAGCAGAAATTTAAATGGAGAATGAGTCACTGTAATGGCTCTTCTCTTCTCTCTCTTCTCTTCTCTTCTCTTCTCTTCTCTTCTCTTCTCTTCTCTTCTCTTCTCTTCTCTTCTCTTCTCTTCTCTTCTCTTCTCTTCTCTTCTCTTCTCTTCTCTTCTCTCTCTCTTCTCTTCTGTTCTCTTCTCACAGGACAGTATTACACTGCTAAGGTATTAAATGAAAAGAGAAGAACATCAGACGAATCGTCAATTGTCGACTAATGACGACCCTATTTTTTGACCCCAAATTTTGACTAATGACAGCATGAACGAGGCTCACAAACCTCAGAGTTGTGCTGTCCATCTCTCTTTGTAAACTCAAAACATAAGGGACTGCAGATGAGCTGGAGGCACTGCAGAGACCAGCATTTGTTTCTGTGAGTGTCGGTGTATGCGCACAGTCACACACATGTGGTGGATGTGTTTGATTTGCCGGTTGGGTGGGTGTAAACGGGTTTCAGGCTGTGAGTGGGTGTACAAGCTAAGCTCTTTGTCACGGCTATCAAAATCCATACGCGCAGCACAGCGATGTGTGAGAGAGAGCAGTGTTCATCACTAATGAGTGGATCAGAGAAGAAGTCAAGCACAGGAAGTCAAAATGTGAGAGAGAGGTTAAGGATGAGGTCGATGAGAGGACAGCATATTCAAAGAATGGAGGAAGGTGAGAGTATAAAGTAGAACTGTAAAGTAGAACCCTGAAGGTTTTGTGGAGAAAAAATAATGAGGTGAAATAAAAGCAACGCAGAATTGCCATCCTGTTTTCAGGTTTTGGTGGCTTCATTCCAGCGACAGATAAGGGGAAGCCTAGACAGTAGATCTAATGAGCCGAATCGTGTGAGCGCTGTGTGCGGGTGATACAACCCCCTCTTACCTACTAATCTAATGAGAGAGCATGGCGTTCATTTAGTGGGAGCGCTGGAAAACAGTCCCATCATTCAGTCTTGGCTCAGGGCTGCCGGAGCCCACAAAACACTGTCTTCAGTCCAGAGCACAATCATGCCAAGCGCATTGCTTAGACTTGTCTAACAAATGGAACATTTGCTGCACAACTCCAATGACTGTTTAATGTGAGTCTAATGTCTTTTAGTCAAATGGTCAAAGATCTGGGCTGGATCACCATCCTTGTACCGCTTGAAGTATTTCGATTTTTGAAATAGAGTTAGGCCTGCCTGGAATCCCAACCAGGTGTGATGCAACAAGTTTTCAAATAGTGCTTCAAAACTTGACACTAAACAGGACTAAAGACTTATGAGATTCCGGAGTGGGTAGAGCAATGGTTAATGTTAATGGTTAGGGTTAAGGTTCGAGTTAAATTTGGGACTTGTGTTTCCTGGACCATCAGCAAAATCATGATTAACAAGTTGGAAATGTATGAATCATGAGTTGTCATTCTTTATGTGCCCAAGTAGGACTTGTAGTTTTTGGTCCTGGAGCATGATTCTGTGCAACCAATCACATTTTAAGGTTAACTACATTTCTTACTTTATGCCTAACCTTAAAATGGCTTAGGAACTTGAACAATATTTCTAATAACCAATAACTGTTTACTTGCACAACGTTACGCAGAAAACTCCCAAAATAATCATTGTTTACATGCAAACCAATAACCCTTCTAAGATTTGAATAAGTGACATCAAAATCAAATAGCACCGAAGAGTGCTATTCCAACATGTCAAATTTAGCACCATTGTATTTTACATTGAGTTTTACATTTACTCGTATTAGACTGAATTTAGTTGCATGTATTCCAAAAGAAGTTCAAAGGACATTTGAAATTGAGATTCGGGGAAACAAGTGGTTTCCAAGTCAGATAAATGTGTAATAGAGGGGCCCTTTCCACTTCCTGCCTCTCTCTTTCACTCTTTTTTAAGGTATGATTAACCTTAAGTTTGTTGCTGCACTGGTTCTAAGCCTATGCAGATTTTTCTCTCTCATAACTAATGCGCAACATGTACGCCCTTCACTCTACTCTTATCAGAGAAGGAATACTACTGTGTAACTTGAGAGGAAACTGTCCATTAGGGTGTCATTGATTGTTCAGGATACAGTTAGTAGATACTGTACATAGTTAATTTAAGTCACAAATCTGTGTTCGTTAAAATACAGTGCAAAATATGTAATGGTGCGTTCTACTATAGCCAACCAACCGACCTCGGATATGAAGTCACGTCCGAGTTCGAGAGAAAAATGGACGCCACCCGGAAAGCTGTTGTAATGGTAGCACTGAGTACCATGCACTTACATTAAAAAAAATATGACTAAACATCAAAACGCAGCCATTTGAACTTAAATATGTTCACTTTATAACACCGTTAGTAATTGCACTTACAACAACCGATTCCCATACCTACAGGGGACTCAGTAATACGAATGATTATAATCGTCATTTAAAATACCAAAGCGGTTCAAAAACAATGAAAACAATTCTTCTTAGAAGTCACAGGGTGTTTACTTTTCATATAATATTGTGAAAATTTTAAAGGTTGTGATTTCACTTTTTTATTTTAAATAGTGTGTAATGTTGTTGGTGCATGAACAGTATCTGCAAAGTTGCTGCACTGAAAGTTCAACATAAGAAGAGATATTGTTTTTTTTTTAATCTGGAAGTTTAATGCCTACAAAAACTCCGAGTCCCAACTCAAATGGGACTACAATGAGATACTTCCAGGTATACGTAACTAACCCATAAATTTACATCAACCCTCACTCCGGAATATGCAAAAAAAGGGGGCATATTTCTGTGGCTTTGTCTAAGAGGAAGAGTTATAGTGGAGAGCTGTAGCCATGCCGTCAAAAGTGTGTTATTTTCAGCCAGCTGTCAAGTCTTCCCATAGAAGCTGTAGTTCGTCAACAATGGCTAAAATTTATGTTTGACTATGTATCTGAAAATTACAATCGTAATTTAGCTCCTTCTGTTACAGAAAACAGCTTCCAAAATCTTCCAAGAATTCAATGCGGATTCAACAAGAAACTGTACTAAAACATGAAGCAGTTCCAACTTTAAAACCAGAGGCAGCAGTTGTTGGGCCACAACCTATAAGGAAGACTTAATAATTTCCAAATGTTTTTGCATGCATAATATCAGGCGTAATGTTTTAGTTTTATCAAGGACTTTAACAAATGCCATTGCTGGCTTTAGTGGCCACTTAGTTATGCTATTTCGTGTGTCAAACGCGTACTGTACAAACCTTTTTGACCAGAATTTGTAATTATGTAGCCCACTAATTTTGTCGTAAATTTTTGTTTTGCCTTTATGACGTAATTTTTCGATTTTGATCAAGAATGTGCACCATTGCCAACATTTGTTTATACTACCCAGTTAGTTCGATGCTATTTTGTGTGTAAAGACAAACGATTACAAAATTTTATGTAATTGCAAGAGCAAACTTCAGCTGCTGTTATTAGTGTACAGTGTGGTTTTAACACAGTTGCCACATGTACACCTACAGAAAACGATACACTGAGTAAACTTATTTTTGTGAATAGATAAACGGTTGTTTGTTATATCGATTAAACAATAACTTAAAAAAACAGTATTGCTCTGTCATTTATTCAGTTATATTAAATGATAAAGCGGCTTACAATAAAGGTGAAATATGTGAAAACAAGGCTTTAAAAAACAAAACAAAAAAACCCCCCACAAAGTCATGTCTAGATTGCACCCCATAAACACAATCATGCAAAGAAAAAAAAGCAGTAAACCACCCCTTTAAACAACTAGTGTTTGTAGTGTTTTTTAGCCTGGGTTTCCCAATTCTGTCTTGTCGCAGCTCAATTTTTTTCGCCCTGCTAGGCAGTCTGGATACCATAAACCAAATTTTCCCCTGAAAAAGGGAACCAATCACAGAACGGGGAGGGAGCACAGGCGCATTTGATAGACGTACAGGCGCATTTGATAGACATTTGTAGCACCCAATAACAAGGCTCTGGGCATTCATAAACCACGCCTCAAATACGAGAAATTGAACATGTGGTTTCCAGACCACGTTTCATTCTCAATGATACGTGGTCTGGCATCACAGTGCTAGTATTTGTAATATAGACAAAACAATATATAATTTTAATATCTACTTTAGTATTTATTTACTTTCATGGACAAACTCTTATGTAAGTAACAAGAGACAGTCAGGGGTTCAGCAGACCAGACATCAGGCTATTTCAGCCAACGCTGAGTCATCTCTTTATGAGCTTCTGACTTTATGCCATGGGGAGTGCCCTGTTTGACAGACTGCATTCTGTCTGCCAAGTCCAATGCACTTAGATAGATGATGTCTGTCATATTTGTGTGTGTGCCTGTATGTGATGAAATCCTTTTAATCAATGCCTCTGACCAGTCATAAAACATCTCAACCCTTTCTATTTGTTATGAATCACAAAGCTGTTGAGAAAAGTTCAAGTGATACTCATCTAATTATCACATATATTGATGTTCCGCCATGGCCAGCGTTAATCATTATCGAAGCGGATGTTAATGTTAAGGGTGCAGGAGAGAAGTACATGTCCACAGCGATCATGAATTATCTGTCCTCTCTTCATTTTAAAAAAGCTCTCTAGCTTTCTGAGAATGAGGAAATGAAAAATGATTATTTGTGATAATTTCAAGCCGCTACATCCACGTTCATTATCAAAGTGCATCACTACTGTACCTGAACAAAATATACTCTTCTCAATAAACATCACAGATATATAGGGAGGTGTGTTTTTGAGTTTAGCGTCATTCATTTGAAAGTGTTTTGAAGTGTAAATGGTAAATGGTAAACTGGTTGAAGCCCTGAACTCGCCCACAACATTTTTTGGACGGGAAGTTTCGGTCTGGACTCTGAATCCATTGAGGAGTAATTATGATCGGTTCAGAACCATCTGGGCCAATCAAATTGCCAGGGCGGGCTTTATACGATGATGGAAAGGTGAAATGCAGGGAGGTAATCATCACGTTATCAAAGAGCTAGCCTAGACTTCAGTTTCCCTCAGAGATGACTGCAGTTGGAGAATTGAGATGTACAGATTCCGCTGTCGCGTCTGTTGTGAAATACATCGACAGCGCATTAATTTTAATTGACAAACAGAGAACTGCAATCAAGGCATTTGTCGATCGGAAGGATATTTTTGCCATCCCACATGATTCGGGAAAAGTGTAACTTATCAGCTGGCTCTGAACGGTCGCTAAGAAGATGGGACGTAATGAAAAGCCTGTGGTCGTTGTGGTTTCTCCTTTGGTCGCACTCATGAAGAAGTAAGTAAAAGAAGCAACACTCGTTATTTAACTTCTAAAATAAGTAAAGTTAGGCTATGTTCTGTATTTGACAACTGGATGCAAAGTAGCTGACTTACTGCGTTGCTCTGATTGGTTGTAGGTTTATTGGTTGTGGTTCGGTTAAGACACGCCTCATAATCAAAGCCAGACTAGAGGGGTTTCAAACTCATCTTCTGATAGGAAAATGAGTATGACGAAGTCAAACTAGTCTGCCTTGGTTCCTGTCTGGATTAATCAGTTGTCATGGTGAATTATTATTTTCCTAATTAGAGCACACCTGTTTGTATTTGAGTTTGTCACCATGTGTATTTAAGTTAATCTGTTTATTTCAGTCATGGTCCATTGTCGTTTGTGCATGGCGCTCTCTCTCGCATTTATGTGGATTAAATGAGTTTTTTTTTATATGCATATCTACCTGAATCATCATTGGACTAAAACGTGACAAAATAACGGACCCTCAAATTGAGGAAGAAAATGGATATTGCAGCTCATTTTATTCACTGCTTGTCTTGCCCAGCTTAAATTCTTCATTACTATGAATAATACCCACCCTACCTCTCTCTCCCACGTCCTCTGCCCAGGCTAGTCAGTCACTCTGCGCCGCCTTCGCTGGTACCCTTCAGTTCCTCATCTCCTCTATTGTCTCTTACCTGGTTTGTAGTGATGTATGTCTCAAGACCGGTCTTCAACAACAATAGTCTGTTTTTTGGTCTCGGTCTTGGTCTCGGTCTCAAACTTCGGTCTGTCTTGGTCTTGGTCTTGTCTTGGTCTCGATACACTCTGGTCTTGGTAGTGTCTTGGTCTCGGTTTAGGTGGTCTTGACTACAAGTCTACTGGTTTTGATCCGCCATGGACTTCTAGTTCACCAGCTTCAGCCAAGGTGTGTCGACTCCTGTGTTGCACCGCCAGACCTCCCAGGCCTGTAGCACCAACTCAAGACCGCGGAGCAGCTCGCCTCCGCTCCTCCCTCCCCTCAGCTCCACCCGGAACGTCGTCCCTTCTGCTCCACCATGCTTTCTCGTCCCACCTGGTCCACCTTGTCTCGACATCACCCTTCCTGTTCTGTGTACTTTTGATCCTTCTGCTGCACTTCTTCTTTCCACCACTGGCTCTGCCTTTCCTGCGGCTGTCACCAGGGTCCTCGGTCACACCACCTACGGCTCATTCCTCCGGCACCCAGGTTATTCCTTGGGCAGCTTGTCGCTGCGGCTCCGTGACTGCCCTCCCAGGACCTCCGTTGTGCCTCGGTCCCTTCAGTCTCTAGGCTCCACCAGGGTCTACAGACCTCTCGGCTACACCCGTTGGTTGATCCGGGCGGCTCTACTCTGTCTTGGCCCCTCCCACCATCGATTCTGCCTTGGACATTCCTACCACCTATGCTCTGGACGTCCACTTTTTCCATCCTGTCATCTCCTCCCTGGTTCCTTCCAGGTTCAGATCCTCCATGGCTGTGTCTACCATCAGCTCCTCCAGGTGTCCTTCCGTCGTCTTCTTCACCATGGTTCCTCCTCCCAAGTTCTGGTTCTTCACCAGTCCCTCATCCGCCTCCAGAGTTCCCACCCTCCCTATGTGTTACAGCCCTTTCGGAGGGGGGTCACCATTATGTTCAGTTTAGATTTAGTTTATTATGTTCCTCTTTGTTGCTGTCTGCCTATGTTCTTGTTTGGATTAATCAGTTGTCATGGAGGTTCATTGTGTTCCTAATTAGAGCGCATCTGTTTGTATGTGAGTTTGTCACCTTGTGTATTTGAGTTAATTTGTTCCTTTCAGTCATGGTCCATTACTGTTTTGTCTTTGAATAATGTTTCGGCCCACACATTTAGAAATTTAACTAAATATCAGTGCATCACATTATAAAAGATCACAACAAATAGCACTGATTTTATTTAAGAAATTTCACATATAAGTCTGGTATTGTGAGTTAAAGCTTGGGGGAAAATGGTATCAGGTATCCACTAAAAATCACATTGGGATCTATTGATTTAAAGTCATTATATAAATGGTGCTGTCCTACCTGTGCTGGATATAATGAGTAGCTGGTGTGACATATAAAGCCATTCAGACACATTTATAAAGCATAGAGGGAGGTGAAGTGAAGAGGGGGGGGGGGGGTTAGGGTGGGAAATTGGTAGGAGGAGGCGTCAGCTTTCCTTCCCTCTTGTCCCTTACTATTCCCCCTGGTGGCCTCCCTTAAAAGGGTGGAAAGAGGTAAAGTCTTCTGTCTGTCACAGCAGATAGAGTAAGACAAGAGAGAAATCACTGTGGTCAGCATGTACAGGAGGAAAAGAAGTGTGTCATTCGGGGGCTTTGGATGGTAGGATACTTTTTTGTTTCTCTCTAGCCACAAACTGTGACTCTAAAGTTGCGCTTAAAGTACAGTTGAGCTTGCATTTGATAAATCTGCTTTTTTATTTGCTTATAAAATATTTGCATATAATCGCTTGCTTTTTAGTGAGAAAGACAGCAAATTGTATAGACCATAGCTAAGTTAACTTTTTTTAATAAACTTTAGATTTCCATTTAGATTTTTTTTTATAATTTAGATACGTTATTTTTGGAGAGGACATCATCAATACATGTAAAACTGTCCATCCAGCAAAGAATTGTTTTTGTTTTAAATTTGTTTTCTTTGTTTTTAATACATTTCTGTCTTTCACAGTATCTTACTTAGACAAGAAAATGGTTGCAAAGAAAAGTAATTTTTAACAGCCTTATAAAATGTGAAAATCAGCTGGCATTGACCTCAAGGCTCATGCTTTCTTTGCAAAGGCAAACTCCCCAAAAACAGAAATTTGAAATTGATTTCAGTTGCTGCCAAGCTTTTTTTGTGTACTTACATTTATTCTTATAAAAGACTGTATTATTGTAAAAATAATAGAAATGTGCATATTCACTACAGTTCAAATACTGGTTAATGTTTTTGAAAGAAGTATTTTATGTTCACCAAGGCTGCAGTTATTTGATCAAAAACACAGTAAACAGAAATCTAATTTATATATTTTGAAATGTAATTTATTTCTGTGATGGCAAAGCTGCAATTACAGGTGCGTTCACGTTGTGTTATAATGACCGTAATTACGAGATTTCAACTTGCAAAAAGCTTTCACATCCTCAATGAGATCAGAATTACAGCTTGATTGGAATCATCACATGGTATTTTAATATAATATACTGATTTGGTGATAAAGAAATATTTTTTACTGTTATTAATGTTGAAAACAGTTTATCATCTATTATGTAATTTATTTTCACAGTCTATCTGAAATGGCAAACTCTCCTAACAAGCTAATTATTGTAATATTATTTTAACAAATCAACGTGCTTTCTGCTTTGGCTCTTCAAACGGGTGTAGTATGAGATATTTACATCGTCTTTGTGTCACATTTATGTCTTGTTAAGTTTATAGTTTCACAGTTTCATAATTGTAATTGCTAAGAGAGTTGTTTCTTTGAGCCTGTTTTGCCTGTTCTCATTCATTCATTTGTTATCATGGTTTCTGATTTGTTGGATCACCTGCTCCTTGTTTCTCTGACGCCTGTCTGTGTATTTGAGCCCTCTGTTTCTTTAGTTCAGTTAAGCATTAAGGTTTTGTGGTTAAAGGATGGAGAAGGATTTGATTTTCTCCACGCATCTCTGACACTTTAAGGAATAAACTCTGTTGAACAGAATCCGAGGAAAACATCTGTATGCTTGAAGCTAAATAGTTCACAGATATTGGCTGTGTCCAAAATCTCCCACTACTCACTATATAGTGGACTATATAGTGAGCTCGCCATTTTGTAGGGCTGTCCGAATGTATAGTGATGATTATTATACCATATATAGTCCACTCAATGTATCCCAGAATGCATTTTGAAAAGAAGTCTACAACTGATGGTCACTAACCCAAGCCTTACATACCATCATGCATTGCGCTGATCGTAAAAAACTCAGACGGGCAACAGCGGTAATCAACAGTGCCAAGAGACGATTGAGTAGTGTCCAAAAAGTGGTGTTTCTATTATGCTGGTGAGCTCACTATGTAGTGCTCTACTCCCTACCCCCTACATAGGGGGTAGGGAGTAGTGGTTTAAGTGGAGATTTCGGACACAACCATTCTCTTTGAGTGTAAGGAAATAAAAATGAGAGGGGCGAGGTGAAGAAGGAATAATAATAAGTTGGATTTATGGAGAGCATTTCCATTGCTCAAGTATGCTTTATAATGTAGATACAATAAAGAAAAGATAACAGCAACATGATAGACAATAATAACAGACAATACCACAAGCAGTGGAGTAGAATATTACAAACAGAACTGAGCAAAGATAATACAAAGACTGTAAAGAGGGCATTGTGTAGACAAGGTAGAGCACAGCAGCACAGAATAGAGGACAAAAACAGAACATACTACTTAAGAAATGATAACATTCAGAAAACAAATAGGTTTTGAGTTGCGATTTGAATTTAGAAATATTATAATTTTTAATGCAGTGATCGGATGGAGAATTTCAGAGATAGGGTGTGACAACGTTAAATGATCCAAGAAGAGAGGCTATACCTATAGGGACAGAGAGAAGGCCACATTCAGAAAACCGAAAATATCGGGTTGGAGATTTCAGATCTTTGATGCTAATGAAGGGACAGAGCTGGGCACCGTGACGCAAGTGAAAAAAATAAAATAAACATTTTGATGAAGGAGATGATTAGGCGTGTGACGATATAACATTTTCCAGCTTTTATCACGGTACACGATTTTTAAATAAGTATGCAAAAGTATTGACACTATACAGGTTTAATAACTTTTTTAACTGAATATTTAAATACAATTGTAATGATTTATATAATGTGTTCCTCATAAATCATTACAACAATGAAGCAATACAAAAAAATAAAGTAAACAAATGTTTCAAACAGAATAAAATGCAAATGAATTATAAAGAATAATAGGTAACACTTTACAATAATGTCTCATTTGCTTTTTATTTTCTTTATACAACACTATTATATTGATTTTTTTTTTCGGAAGGCACGTTTCCTTTTATTATACTTAGAAAAACAATTATTGCTTTTAAAATGCAAATAATTCTTTCTACACATGTTGAAAGATCATGGTGGTAGATCGCCTGGGCCTGTTCACATATCGCGCTCACATATTTTGCACGCTCAAGTACGTTTCAAATTTAGGCGCTCATCAAGCGCCGAGCGCGCTCATAATTAAAGCGATGCGCTCATTTTTTCTGTGGTTGTCTATGACAATGACAACAAACCCACCGTAAGCTGTCATGAGACTATCTATGGTAGCCCATAAGGGATAAAAAAAAACGCGGCAAACGTAACAAGGGGCTGCACTAACATTAAACTTTAATGTCAAGTAGGGGGCCACAAAATATCATCCCACGGGCCGCGAGTTTGAGACCTCTGGTTTACGGGGTTACCAGGGTAATGGCTGCATTTCTGTTGTTCCATAAGCGCCACCTACTGCCAGAAAGTGAATGTGCATTTTCATTCAGGGTGTAACCTTCACTTGTTCATGCACTTCTTATCCATGTTGGGCTTACACCAGTGTGTGCGCATTAACCAGCTGATGTGAAAAGTATTCTAAAAATCGTAATAATTCCTAATAAATAGTTATTCACGGTGCGTTGATGTGCCCACAATAACAATATTATGCATGTACATTATCAGGTTAAAAATATATCGGTTTGTCTAGAGATAATTGCATGTGACCAAATGTACTGTAATTTGCGGGAGAATGAGTTTTCCATGCCATTCAAGAACTCCATACCATTCAGTGTGTGTTAAGTTAAAGCTAAGAGAACAAAAGTGAGACCAGCCTTTTAGTGTCACCTCTTTATTTGTTATGCAGTGCACAAAGAGCATGCAAACTGTTGCAGTTTTAATGGTGGTCTTTCTCTATGCTTTGTGGTGGGCCCGTGCTGATGTAATGATAATGACGCACACTGACAAAGCATGTCACGTCTGACAACAATACACACTGATTAGATGACTGCGTCACAACTGGGGACTGTGACGATACCAGCTTTCATATCTCACACCTTTGCTTACATGAGGGTCACTGGCTGCTTTGGGTAATATGAATTTCATTGTAGAGAGCATGTTTCAGTGTGACTGATAATTAAAATACAATCAAATAAAAAATCTGACTTGCAAAACTGGTTTCTTTTTGCCTGCTGCTGTGAAGGTCGCTGAATTTATATTCATTTAGTTGCTTCAGTTTAGGGTTGATGAATAGGGAAGCTAATGTAAGGCACAGTGGATTTTTTTTTTCTTAGAGAAAATTAATAAGTCAACTCTTCTTTTGTATTCTTCTAATGTATCCAGTTGTGTGCAAGTAAAGGTGAATGATTGATGGTTGACTCTCTGAATGCAATGGAACATCTCTCTTTCGTCATTGGGCTGTAAATGTTCACACGTTCAAATGGACAAAATGTTTGAAATGTCCTTAAAATGTTCTCTGAAACTCCTTTGGAAAATGTTGATGTATGTCTGCAAGGGGTTTTTATTTATTTAATTTTTTTTTTTGATTGTGAAACAAACTTTCTCCGTGCCGGCAAATTACCGCATGTGTTTGGCTCATCATCACTCATTTAGCTGAAATGATAAACCTCATGCTGTTCTCACATCAGGCCTAATGGCAGTAATTCGGCCTCATAGAATTACGCAAAAAAAAGGTTTGAACAGAGAAACAAATTAAATTGAAGTAAATTCTCATCATCCAAGTTCATTGATAGTTATTAGTAATTATCAATTTATTTACTGTATCAGTTGACATGGAGAAGCCTGATTCAAACCTGCATCTCCCATCTAGCACAACGGCTTGTTTAGAGGATATTTGCTAAACTGTTAGTCAAAACTCATATGACTAATGATTTAGTCTTTTTTTGTGAAACACAAACCCGATTTTGAAGGATGTATCCTGCTGCACCAAAGGGCAAGATATTTAGTAAAATATGACTTAAGTTTAGTAATATTATTAAAGGGATACTTCACTTTTTTGGAAATAGGCTCATTTTACCACTCCCCAGAGTTAAACATTTGGGTTTTACCGTTTTCTAATGTATTCGGGCGTTTTGTTTTCTTTTCTTTTTGGTATTTAGAAGAATATCAGTAACCAGACAGTTCCAGGTCTTATTGACTTCCATAGTATATATATTTTCCTACTATTGAAGTCAATGAGACCAGAAACTGTCTGAAATTCTTCTAAATTCGGCTGAATGGATTTGAAAATGGTGGAGTTTTCCAAAAAAAGTGGAGTATCCCTTTAAGTATATTTAAGTGTACTTTGTATAGTAACATTCTAGGATCAATGTACTAGTAGTATACTTGTAAGTGTACTATTTGAATAATACACTACAAAATACTATGATCAATAAGTTATGACATGTTTTTACATTGCTTAAACTCACCAAAATAAGCAATTTTTAACCTTTTTAAATACGTTTTGGAACTCCTTTTTTCCAGTTTTATCTAATTTAAGTTGAAATTGCTTAAAAATCCAAGTTTTTTGTGCTGAAATTTATGGCAGGAACTTTTTTTTGTGTGTGCTTTGGACCTAATTGGCCCACTTTTTAGTGTATAAAACTATAAATTTAAGTATACTTTAAGACAGTAGTAAACTTGGAGATACTTAACTAGTTTACAACTACGTTTTTCGTTTGTTCTGCAACTATACTACAAGTCAACATATTTATACTGATATAAATACTTAAAACATATTATTTAGTTTATAAACGTGTGTATATTTAGTTTATACACTCATTAAACTAGTTTAGTAATTTTATACTGCAAGTATATTTGTAAGTTCTCTTTAAGTGAACTTAACATCAAACTTATAGTTGACTATTTATGTATTATTTTTGCACTTTGCAACCCAAAGCTGACTTGTTATATAAATTTGAACATGTAAGTTTATAAGTCCACACGTTACACAAAGCCGGGTGTTTAGCAAAACGAATATTTTCCCCTCGCCGTTTCAAAAATAACATCGTTCACACACACGCATAAATATGCCGTTGAGCGCCATTATAACTATGCCAAACCTATTGGTGGCAGTGTTGGGGTTAAGGATAAGCCATGCAAGCCAATCAGAATCCTCAGAATCAACAAGACAGAACCGAAAACGCCGTTTCTCCCAGTTCACACGGCAACACATAACCGGCGTTTCAGAAATCTCCACTTTGCCCAGAGTTTTGTAGAAATGATCGTTTTCAGTGATAAAAACGGCGTTTTACGTGTAAATGAGAGGGCAAAACGAGAAATATCGTTTTCCCATCGTGTAAACGGGGCCTAAGACAGTGTGTAAATCTATGTGAACAAATATTGAACAGGCTACAACTGAGAATAATTAAGTATATCTTGATCAAAAGACAGAGTACAGTATATGCCAGATATAGGCTACTTAGACTTTTGTGTCAGTATAAGTCAAGTATAAAGCTACACTGTGTAACTTTTAGTTTATTCTTACCTAAAAACACTTAGTTCTTTCCAAAATATATGTGCTCATTAATGTATATTTACTTCGTTCAAGTAATAAAGTATTCTCGTGAGTGTATAATATGCCACTGAAAATACACACGGGTAAGGGGTTCTAATGTTCGGTCGCCATGTTGCCCCTCCATCTTAAAAGTAAATTAGCCAAAGAGGGACATACCCGTTAATTCAGAGCTTCGCCTTTCACGTTTACGTTTGAGTTAACACTCATGGACGAGGTCAAACTGGAAGACATGTTAATCTTGGACTACATTGGCCACCGTAGGAGTTAAAATGAAATCCGAATTGAGAGGAACAGAAACTAATATTCACTGGATGGTCATATACCTTTTCACCCCTAGATGGAGGGTAAAATCACACAGCGTAGCTTTAAGTGCAATTTTAAGTATATTTCCGTGAAGTATGAGAAATACCTAAACAGTGTACTGAAAGTATACTTTTCTTTGTTATTTTTATTTAAAAGAATATCACACTTTTTTGTATAAGTGAAGTTGTACAGACCACTTTTATTATGATACTCTTATGGTGTTTTTGTCCTTTTTGGAGCATCACACATGAAATGACATGTAGTCGAATATAAAAAATGACAGAATTAGGGCCAAAATTATCAAAAATAAATGTTATTACTTTTTTCATTATTAGAATCAGCATTAAAAGTTTGTGGATGAATATGACAATTTACATATTGACAGCATTTATGGCTTATTAATTAAAAATAATGAGTGCATTCTTATTTATTGGGAATATACAATGTATGTTTAGGTTTTTTCATTTCATTTCATTTTTTATTTGGTTTATCATTAACAAATATACAGCAACAAATATTCAACTCATCATAAACATAACTTTTGATTAAACCACAAGGTATAGGCTGAAGCTCAAGGCTTACTGACGCCTATCCCTCTCAGTTTTTACAACAGTCAAACAGTGCTCAGTTCTCTTCTTGCAACACTTGAAACAACAAAGTCATAGATATTAATTACCCACACCTATCTATATGAAAGTATCATCTTGTTTCTTAGGAGCCGTTTAAATCCACTTATTGTTTGTGTCAAATTTAGATCTGTATGCAAACAATTCCATAAATTCACTCCTCTTACAGAGATAGTTCTACATCTAGTATTTGTTCGTACCTTTTTAGTTTTTTAAACAAACATATTCCTTTTAACTCATACTTACAATAACGTTTCTCAAACATACTCAACTTTATCAGGCAGCATTTTATAGTATACTTTATACATTATCATTGTAACCTTGTAATCCACTAAATCATACAATTTTAGAATGTTTAATTTTAAAAAATAAATCGTTAGTATGATCCCTATATGAAGAGTTCAGATGCAAAAGCCTCTGCAAATGCAATTCTGAAATTTTCTTCTAAAATGACCATTTTTTATCAAGCTTGTATATTTAAGTTGTATATCACTTAAATGACAATTAATAGGTAATCTTCATTGCCATTTAAGTGAAATTACTGAACTTAAATATACAAGCTTGATAAAAATGATCATTTTAGAAGAAAATTTCAAATGGCACTTAGAGGCTTTTGCATCTGAACTCTTCATATTGTGATTTTTAGGGATGCACCGATATGACAATTTTGGCCAGATACCAATAACCGATAATTCTTTATATTTGAAAGCTCGATAATCCGATATTTTGGCCGATAAATCTAAATCCAAATTTTTAGGCAATTTTTGATTTTCCTCATTAAAAGCCAAGATACAAACACAATTATGATGTTCTTATTTTAATGTTGTGTAGCCGATATGACAGAGAGACTTGCGCTGCACATTTTGCACTTTAACTGGATTTTCTTTAAAGTGATTTCAATCATATTTCAAGCAATTTAAAAGCATCATGTTGAACAGTGCACATCTAAAGTGCTTCAGCTGAAGGAAATAATACATTATTTATCGGCTTTTAGATATCGGCTAAATGTTCTTGTTGGGCCGATAACGATAACATTAAAAATGATCATATATCGGCCGAGACCGATATAGTGGCCGATATATTGTGCATAGTGATTTTGTAATAATATGTTAAGCTCTC
Source organism: Hybognathus amarus (assembly GCA_030378365.1). NCBI lineage: Eukaryota > Metazoa > Chordata > Actinopteri > Cypriniformes > Leuciscidae > Hybognathus > Hybognathus amarus. Next base: position 235,583 of record JAQIUQ010007359.1, on the reverse strand, counting down.
TTTTGTAAAATAAAAAGTGGTTGGGTGTACGTCTTAGGCCACGTTTACACAAAGCCGGGTATTTAGCAAAGCGAAGATTTTCCCCCTCTCCGTTTTCAAATTTAACATCGTTTACACACCCGCATAAAAATAGTATACGCCGTTGAGTGCCATCATAACTATGCCAAACCTAAGGCGGCAGTGTAGGGGTTAAGGATATAGCCATGCAAGCCAATCAGAATCCTGGAATTCGACAAGCAGATAACCTAAAACGCCGTTTCTCCCGGTCTATACATGAGCAACAAATATCCGGTGTTTTCAAAAGTCTCTCACTTTGCCCGGAGTTTTTAGAAATAATCGTTTTCAGTGATAAAAACGGCGTTTTCGTGTAATGAGAGGGCAAAAACGCAGAGAAATATCTGCGTTTTCCCATCGTGTAAATGGGGCCTTATACATATTACCCCAAATCTCCAGACAATATGTTAAATATGGAACAAATAATGATGCATACTGTATAAATATAAATAATAACATAAATAATGCAGAAGGGGGCAGAATTTTTAGGTTAAAAAGCAGGTGTATCTTATTGTCTCAAATGGTGTATTGATGAGTGTCTTTTATTTTTTTAATTAAGTCATTTTTCTCTCTCTCTTTCTCTCCTGGTCTACAGGATTGCACAAGTCCGGCATTGCCGCCCTGAGAACCCGGTGAGTCTCTCTCTCTCTCTCTCTCTCTCTCTCTCTCTGTGTGTGTGTGTATAAACTCAATCCATCTAAATTCTCCATCTGAATGACATACCTGAATTTTCAGTCAATATATATACCATTAATCCAGCAATCATTTCGCTCCCCATGCCCATGCTAATCCTACTATAAAATCTTTGGTGTGAGATCTTCACACTCGCCTGTTCTGTATGAACGCTCTCAACCTTCAAGTGTCTATCCGCCTGTCTGGCGGCGAGAGATGGGGATGAAAGAGAGGTGAGTGGAGGCAATAATCGTGAGCTCGGTATAGACAGAAACGGGCTTGACATCAAAGCCCCCTGCTGTGGATTAGCACAGGTGGTCTTTGCGCTTGTATGTGTGTGTGAGAAGAACAGCATGCTCAATTGTATCAGTATACTATATACCTTCAGATCTGGTCATGTCACATTTCTTCTTGTGTCTCTCTGCGTGTGTTTCCGTCACGAAATAACAATTCCTGATGTCGCTGCTTACTATTTATATTGGTCTCCATGGAAATGAGTTAACAAATCAAGGACCATCAAAAAATGCATGTGTGTGTGTGTACTAGAACAAGTTGGTGTGTCTGGGCACGTTAGGGCTGTGCTTTTCCGGGCAGTATCTAACCAATGATTTCCCCCCATCGCATCTGCAACTACAAAGTGAATGGTCGGCTCTTCCACCTGAAGGACAGGGCCACATTAGAGGAACAGCATAATCAGGGCCTGTGTGTCTGCCTGTTTATGCAGGTGCTTTTGTTTATTCAATAAAGCTTAGTGTTATGTGAATATGCTTTAGAAATGGAAGGACAGAGAGGGAGAGACTGAGATAGAGAGCCGTGTATTTTCGGGTGCACCTCTCAACCTGCAAGATGCCTCGCAAAATCTGGTGAGTTTTTCTGGAGTATTTTATGTTGCGTTTGCATATTTTGTTTTGCACATGTGTCATTCTCAGCGTTGGTAATAAGATATGTTTTTTGAGCAGCAAATGATTTCTAAAGGATCATGTGACACTGAAGGATGGATAATGATGCTGAAATATCAGCTTTGCGTCACAGGAATAAATGACATTTTTAAATATATTAAAATAGAAAACAGTAATAATACTTCACAATAAACATTTTTCACTATATTTTTTTTTATTTGAAATGATGCCTTGTTGAGCATTTAGAGACATTTTACTGATTCCAAACTAGTGCATGGTAGTGCAATCTGTATTACAATTTTATAATAAGTCTACACTGTAAAAAATATCCATGATTTTAACGGTAAAATACTGTAAAAATGCTACAGTGCAAAACTGTTAATTGGTAAACAGAAAGTGTCCATACTATCCAAGGTAAATAACTGTGAAATAATTTTACAGTAAAATACCGTTAAATTTACAGTTTTTTAAGTGAAAAAGAACAAATCGTAATTTACAGTAAAAAAGCGTAAATTGACATTCCCACAATTCCCTGTGTGACACTTCACATTTTATGTATTTTTGTTGAAATAACTATGGTTTCCACATAGTTTTATTTTTTTTTTTCAATCAGTTATGTACTTTAGGGTTTTATGTTACATTTAATGTTGTTAAATTAATGTTTATTGCTTTTTTAAATTTTATGTGTGTTACCATGATGGTGCTTAGTGTTTGTGTGAATTACATTGTGCAGCTTCTTTAAATTAGTATTGCTTTACTCAAATATTCACTTGTAATGAGCTGTGATTGCTCGTGTGGTTGTCAGTGTATTATAATGGTCTAAAACAGATATCAATACGATCAATAAGTTGGTAAATCCACATTTTATCAGAAAATAAAATATGATTTATTACTGTAAATTTTAAGTTAAGTCTGCAAAACTATTAACGCTCCCACCGTATTTTTAACTGTAAAGTTCTGGCAACCACAGCTGCCGTTTTTTACCAATAAAATCTACGGTTTTATTTTTACAGTGCTATTTTAATGAATATAAATGCTTTATATTTTATATTATTAAAACGTTATAATATAGTAAGTTATATAAAATATGTAAATGCGTGCATCCATTTCTGATTTAAGAGATCACAGAAAAACTTTGTCAATAGGTTGCATTTTGATGCTTTTGGGAGACTTAACGGGGATCTCAGGTCTCATTTAAGTGTCAGTTTTATTTCAGATGCTTCTCAGAAATAACAGCCATTGACACAGTATGAGCTTTAACATTAATGTGGATTGCATACACTGTAAAAATGAATATGCAATAAAAATTGTGGCAACAGATTACAAGCAATATTATTAAATTCAACAAATTAGTATTGAGTAATAACTAATCAAATTATTCCTTAACAGTTAACACTTTAAAATGAGTAAAGTTTACACCAAAACATTTAACAAAAATATCTCGCTAAGAGACAGACGTCAAAGATTAATTAAGAAACATTTATTTTATATTGCCAACATTGAAGACACCTGATGTTAACAAGCAGAATCACTGAAGGAGAAAACCGTAATTTTAAAACAAACACCGATTACCATAATGGTGACTTCAATTTATGTTTTTTTTGGTTGTTGTAAGTTTTACTCATTTTAAAGGGGGGGTTGACTGCTTTTTTTCTTTGCATGATTGTGTTTATGGGGTGCAATATAACATGTATTCGTGGTTTTTCTTTTTTAAAAGTCTTATTTTTCATAAACTTCACCTTTATTGTCAGCCGCGCTGTCCTCTGTCCCCTGAACGAGCGGTTCACTTCCTGATTCTATGAAAACACTCCCTCAGAAACAGGCAGTGGGCTCAGATTGGTTAGTTTGGCCCGGTGTGTTGCGATTGGCTAAACTGTCGCTCACGTTGTCCGGAAGATTAACGGCCATTACCTTTACGGGCACGTCATGAGCTCCGGTCCAGATGTAAATATGTGTCGAACTGCAGTATCAGTTTCAGGCAGAATAGGACCGAGAAAGCGCAATGAAGAGAGTCAAACAGAACCTCACCACACACGGCTCTTACTAAACGTTTCTGAAAGATAATTTGCTACATTTTTTAACTTTATACACGTTTGTTTTACAACAATAGAAACTGACTGGCTACTGAATGTTATACCCAAACAGCATGTTTACGTTCTTGATCAAATCGAAAATAACGTCATAAAGCATATATACATGAAAAATACGTTTAAAACATTAGTACTTAGCCTATAGAAAATTCAGGTCCATAATGTTTGTACGCGTTTGTCGTAGACACAAAATAGCATAGGCTAACTAGTAGTGGCTAGTAGCCTATAAAGCCAGCGCTGGCATTTGAAAAAAAAATAAAACACAGGCTACGTCTCTGAATTATACATGCAAATACATTTAATATGATGAAGTCTTAACCTACTTACAGGTTGTGTCCCAACAACTGCTGCCTCTGGTTTTAAAGCTTGGAACTGCTTCATGTTTTAGTAACAGTTTCTCGGTTGAATCCGGTGTTGAACTCGCTAGATTACGATCGTCATTTTCAGGAACATAATCAAACATAAATTGTATCCATTGTTGTCGAAGTACAGCGTCCATGGGAAGTCCAAACACAGAAGACCTGACAGCTGCGTGAACAAAACACTCAACGTGCCTCAGGCATGCCCTTTCCTGCATATTCCGGAGGGAGTGGTTGATGCAAATGTGTGGGGTTAGTGACGTACCATAACCCAGCTGTAGTCCCAATCGAGTCGTTTTTGTAGGCATTAAACTTCCTGATTTTTAAAAGGCGGTATCTCTGCTTACACTGAACTTTCAGCGCTGCAACTTTGCAGATACTGTTCATGCACCAACAGCAACATTACACACTATTTAAAATGAAAAACGTGAAATCGCAGTCAACCCCCCCTTTAAATGGTTAACTTTTAAGCAATTAATTTGATTACTACTCAATTCTAATTTGTTAGATGTAATTAATAATATTGGTTGTAATCTGTTGCCACAGTTTTTTTGATTAGATAAAGCATATTCATTTTTGCAGTGTAGGATAGATAGTTTAAGGTTATAGTGAGCTCTTTTGCTGATTATCTTGCAAGTGATCCAAGCACAGCATGTGGCGTTCTTTATATCTCTTCTGAAACTCTAGAGCAGACTCTTGTGAAATATCTAAGTTCAAGTAATAGTCTCCAACTGACCTTGGAGTAATCTTCCACTTTGAAACAATTTAACAAAGCAAGGGTTCTTGATTGTGTTTTTCTTATGTGGGATTGTATATTTCCAATTTGGGGCTTCCTTTCTTTCCCTTAACTGTCACCGTCCCGTATACGGGACGCCTAACTTTACTTCGATTTATTACTATTAAATCCTAATCTAATTATGACAAACTATATATCGTTGGAAAGGTCTAAGACTCCTAAATAGATATTTGACTGCTGTTTTTTGCTACAAATTATGAAGGAAGAGTAACCGATACATTTTTGACAAGAGTGCACCTCTAAAAAATCTGCCTCATAACAGACCTTTGTCACAATTCTGACCTTTGTCACAAAAAGCCGATTGATCGACTTTTAATCATTGCAAATTCTTTTTTATGCTAAAAGTTGATAATAAAACAAATAAGCTAATATTTTTCAATAAAAAAACAAATAGTATAATTTTATTCTCTAAAAATTATAATATGTATATATTATCCTCTAAAATATAATATTATTTTTATCGCCTTTTTTATTATATCACATATTTTAGTAGTTATCATAAATTAGGTATCATTTGAAAGCTTACGAACTCAGAATTCATCCTGTAAAAACCGTTTTGAAATTGGACGTTGCGTTACCATAGAAACGGTATTTTTGTATTAGGCCCCTCCCTTTTGGGCATCATCTTTCATAATTTATTATCAAAACCTTTTCTAATCTTGACAAAACACATATTGTCAGAAAGGTCTGAGTCTCAAGGTTCCATATTTAGTGACAGAAGTGATATTTGGATAGAAATGTATTAATTTGTTATGGCAGAATGCATACAATTAAATTCAATGGAATTCAATGGCACCCGGTGGCTATTTTTGTGTATAACGCCTAAACAAAATCTCATGGGAACTTCAAAATTTGTGATATCAACTTTAAATTTGGAACACAACTTGTTTAGATATGTAGCTTTCATTTTATAGTAATTTTATTGTAAAAAATATTTTGTAAAATATTTATTTTATATTAAAAAAAGATATTAATAAATAATATTTGATTTACTGTAAATTATAACTTCCATAACTTTTTCATACTTTAATTTTTTGAAGTGCTTTCACTTCAGTAATAATCTGCTGATTGTTTTCTTTAAAACAAGACCAAACTTGTGTGTATATATTCCAAAGCATTCTTGAATTACAACCATATAAGTTTGTATACTGCATTTTAATGTAAATTATCAAAAAATTTATAAAAAAAATGCTTAAACCACGTTTACATAAACCCTAAATGCCCAGTTTAACATGCAGGGAATTAAGTTCCAATTGCTGTCTTGATGCAGGACTGGAGGTGAAACATCTGACACCTAGAAATGAGACAACGCCTTAAGCTGTTTCAGCTGTCACAATTGGTCCCACCCCCAGTACTCTGATTTAATTATCTCCCCATAACGATCTAATATTGGACCCAACAGCCTGTTCTACAGGGGTGCTGTGAAATGGCTGACGGCGGTGACATTAAGCGACTCTGAAAGACTGTTGTCCTTTATCTATAAACTAATTTGGTTCCTGGGTCAGCAATCTGCCCCTGAAACCTTCTGCTGTTTAGACTGAAAAGACCACTGAGAGCACTCAGACTGAGTCATGGTTGTGCGTGTATCGGGGGAGTATAGTGCTGATCTGAGAGCGGTATGACTGCTCGATGGAGTGTCTTCTGGGACGGCGCTGTGTCTTCAGCCGCATCTGCAGCTGTCTCGATTATGCCTGTAGTCCTATAGGAGACAATTTAGAGGCATAAACCCACAATTACCCATTACACTGAACAGAGACTGAGAGCAACAACACATGACTCCAGATGGTATGGAGATGAGTTCGCTTTCTTACCAAAATGTTAAATGTCAAGGAGCATAAATTTATCTCGGCTCTGACCTTTTGGACCTGCACTTTTAATGTAACATGTTAATTAATGAATCCACCAGTCATTTGTTCACGGATATGTGCATGAATCTCACTTGTTTCCCCCAAAAAAATAAATATAAAAATAATAATAACCTTCTTTGTGCCTTGGGACCAATTCAGACCTTTTTTTGTAAGGATTTATGAGAATAATTTGGATACACTTGCATAATATCTAAGCTTCAGTGAGCTCTCACACTCATTTGGCACTAGAGGGCAGCAGAGATGAATGCATAACGCATTCACAATCAGGTTTTTGTTTCAGTAATTGTCCTCCAGAGGGCAGTGTTCTTGAATGTTTGCTTCTTTCAATAGGACATTGTTTATATTTATTCATACACTACCCTTCAAAAGCTACTTTCAGTTTTCAAGGTCTGTATTTTATCATTGTGTGTGTTCCCTCGGAATTTAACCCATGCCATGAATTTAACATAGCATCTTACTCGGCAAGCAAATAATAATAATGCAACATTTAATATGATGTATTATTCATAAAATATATTAATTAATAATATAATATTGAATATAATAATGATTATACTGTTAGCACTATTAATACTGAAAATTATTTCCGGTGCAATAATTATATTGTAATTTTTAATAACCTTTTATTTATTACTAAACTATTACTATTATGTCATATTTTAATTAATAATATACCATTAAATATAATAATAATTATACTACTATACGGTTATTAGTTGGCCTAATAATATTTAAATTGAAATAAAATTAATAATATCATTACTTTTTGTAATAATAATGCATACATTTAATATGATGTATTATTATTAAATATATTAATTAATAATATAATATTGAATATAATAATGATTATACTGCTACCACTATTAATACTGAAAAATATTTCCGGTGCAATAATTATATTGTCATTTTTAATATGCTTTTATTTATTACTACTATTACTATTATGTAATATTTTAATTAATAATATACCATTAAATATAATAATATTATACTACTATACGATAATTAGTTGGCCTAATAATATTTAAATTGAAATAAAATTAATAATATAATTATTTTTATTGTATTTTAATAATAAATATAGCTGCGAGCAGCGATCGCGGGCCCAAGCCGGGTGGCACCGCAACCCCGGTGCCTAAAGGCACCGGGATGGCGGGTACCGCCGGCTTTGGCCCTCCATCGCTGCTCGCAGCTATATTTATATATATATATATATATATATATATATATATATATATATAAAGCCGGTGGCACCGCCACCTTGGTGCCTTTAGGGTTATTCTGCACGACGTGCAAAAACGTAACCCCTGCTTTTGGAATACATACTAGTATGTATTCCACAATTGGAATACATACTAACATACTAGTCAGAACTGAATAGTTGATATCTGAATGACAGATCACCATAGAAGTCACTGGAAAAAATGTGACTAGTAACAAAAGAATAGTTACTAGTCACCATTGAAATAAGTACTAGTGTCTAATGAATAAGTACTAGTATCTATTTAATAGGTACTAGCATCTAATGAATAAGTACTAGTAACTAATTAATAAGCATTGGTATGTAATGAATAAGGACTAGCATCTAATGAATAAGTACTAGTATCTAATAAATAAGGACTAGTGTCTAATGAATAAGTACTAGTATCTTTAAAAAGGTACTAGTACCTAAAGAATAAACACTAGTATCTAAAGAAAAGGCACTAGTATCTAAAGAATAAGCACTAGTAGCTAATGAATAAGTACTAGTACTTAATGGAATAGATACTAGTATCTAAAAAATAAGTACTAGTAGCATGAAAATAGAGACTAGTAGGTTAAAATGATTAAATGTTAAAACGGCTTGCCATACTCTATCTGTCGTTTCGACTAGTCACAATTACGTTACAGATATCTTAAATGATAATACAAACTATCCAAAATGTAATTACGACTAGAAAGACGTTGTTGATATCTACAATGTTAATTACGAATAGTCAAACTTAGCTTTTAAATGTTAAAAGGGCTTGCCATACAGAAGTGTAGGCTCAGAGAGACACTCAACATTTTCAAACCAAAATATCTGACTTTCTGTGGGTCCTAGCTCATGAGTGTAAATTAGAAAGTTGTCCGGCTTGAGGAGAATATATGAATATATGAAACGATGAGATCAACATGTGTACTGAGTTTCATATTATTACATGCAAGCGTGTTTGATTTATGGACCAAGTTTTTGGACCCCGTTCCAGGGGGCGCTGTCTAGCCCCCTTGCCACACCCGGGTACCATCTTCCCGGCTCTGATGGCTGTGGGATCTGACCTGTGTGCAAAGTTTCAAGAGTTTTCAAACCCATTAAGGGCCCCAAAAGCCGCTAAGAGACTCAAAATCATCAAAAAAAAGGAATGTTAAAGTTTGATGCGTTGCTATGGCAACATTATCTTAGATATTGAATAATGCTTTCACAGCTCTTCATCTGGCGTGTGTTTACATTATACAGATGAAGTTTGAAGCAAATCGGGTAAAAGTAAGAGTGTGATTTCAAAGCATTTTGAAAGTGAAACACTTTCTGCTTCCAGTTGGTGGCGCTATATATTTGACTCACAATAGTCACATCCATGTGATCGGCCTCTTACAACGAACACACTGCTGAAGTTTCATCAAGATCAGTTAATGTATGCAGAAGTTTTAACACACTTCCTTTTTGATTTATGGACCAAGTTAATTTAATTAATACACTAATTATATAAAACTATTGTCAATGCACTACAATTAAACAGGTTATATGCCTTTACTTATAAAAAAATAAAAATAAAAACTTATTTAAAAAATACCAGGCTTAAGAAATGTATTTACTTTAGCAGGCCAGACACACAGTGAAATGATTAAGCCCCCTCCCCTACACACACACACACACACACACAGACTGTGTGTCAAGAGACTCAAGAAAGACTCAGGCTCAGAAAGAGCATGATCATATTCAAACTACAATATCTGACTTTCTGTGGGTTTGAGCTTATTATTGTTAATTAGAAAGTTGTTTGGCTTGAATAGAACAATATACACGGCAAGTTTTGTAACTGTCAGTAAAACTAACCAAGTTATAACACACTTTATGTGTCCTTTTTTAGTCAAAAAAATTCGCCACGGCCAAACCGTTCGAGATATCACAAATCCGTCCGGAATTTAGCATCCTCAATGTCTTGACTTCATGCACACCGAGTTTGGTGGTGATTGGTAACAGCATGGGTTGTAATTTGATGTTTTTCTAGGACATTTATCTAAAAAAAAAAAACATAATTCCCGACTTCCGTTTGAACTGTCGTAAAACTTAGAGCACGAAAGTTGTTTGGCCTGATGTGATCTATGAGTGTACCGAGTTTCATATTAATCCATGCACGTGTGTTTGATTTATGGACAAATGTTCGAATCCCTAAAAGAATGCATCCTAAAAGAATGGTAAAGTTTGATGCGTCGCCACGGCAACAGTTTCAAAGATATCAAGAATCCATTCATAGGTCTTCATCTGCCGTGTATTTACATTATACAGATGAAGTTTGAAGCAAATCGGGTAAAAATAAGAGGGTGATTTCAAAGCATTTTGAAAGTGACACACTTCCTGCTGCCAGTTGGTGGCGCTATAACTTTGACTCACAATAGTCACATCCATGTGATCGTCCTCTTACAGCGAACGCACTGCTGAAGTTTCATCCAGATCAGTTAATGTATGCTGAAGTTATGACACACTTCCTGTTTCACGTTTCTCGCCATAGTTTCGTTTCCTCGCCACGGCCAAACCGTTCGAGATATCAAAAATCCCCACACAAACTTTCATCCTCAATGTCTTGACTTCACGCTGACCGAGTTTCGTCGAATTTGGATCAGAGCTCTAGGAGGAGTATTTAAAAGTTCATTGCGTGTGTTTTACAAAAAAACCTCAATAGCCGACTTCCTGTTGGGCTGGGGTAAAAAGTAAGAACCCGAGGTATAGATGAAATTCTGCTATCGACATGTGTACCGAGTTTCATATTATTACATGCAAGTGTGTTTGAGTTATGGACCAGGTGTTCGGACCCCATTCCAGGGGGCGCTGACGAGCCGCCCTGCCACGCCCGGGTACCAGCTTCAGCCCGGCTCTGATGGCCGCGGGTTCTGACCCGTGTGCAAAGTTTCAAGAGTTTTCGAGCATGTTAAGGGCCCCAAAAGTGCCCGAATAGTCGCTAGAAAAGAAAAAAAAAAAAAAAAAAAAAAAAAGAAAAAAAAAAAAAAAAAAAAATAATCGGAAGGAAAACAATAGGGCTCTGCGCCCTTTCAGGGCTTGGGCCCTAATAATGCAACATTTAATATGATGTATTATTATTATTAAATATATTAATTACTGAATATAATATTGAATATAATAATGATTATACTGTTACCACTATTAATACTGAAAATTATTTCCGGTGCAATAATTATATTGTAATTTTTAATAATCCTTTTATTTATTACTAAACTATTACTATTATGTAATATTTTAATTAATAATATACCATTAAATATAATAATAATTATACTACTATACGATAATTAGTTGGCCTAATAATATTTAAATTGAAATAAAATTAATAATATCATTACTTTTGTAATAATAATGCAACATTTAATATTATGTATTATTATTAAATATATTAATTAATAATATAATATTGAATATAATAATGATTATACTGCTACCACTATTAATACTGAAAATTATTTCTGGTGCAATAATTATATTGTAATTTTTAATATCCTTTTATTTATTACTACTATTACTATTATGTAATATTTTAATTAATAATATACCATTAAATATAATAATAATTATACTACTATACGATAATTAGTTGGCCTAATAATATTTAAATTGAAATAAAATTAATAATATCATTACTTGTATTGTCTTTTAATAATAATCATGCAACATTTAATATGATGTACTATTATTAAATATATTAATTACTAATATAATATTGAATATAATAATGATTATACTGCTACCACTATTAATACTGAAAATTATTTCCGGTGCAATAATTATATTGTAATTTTTAATATCCTTTTATTTATTACTATATTACTATTATGTAATATTTTAATTAATAATATACCATTAAATGTAATAATAATTATACTACTATATGATTAATTAGTTGGCCTAATAATATTTAAATTGAAATAAATGAATAATATCATTACGTTTATAATAATAATGCAACATTTAATATGATTTATTATTATTAAATATATATTAATAATATAATATTGAATCTAATAATGATATATACACTATTAATACTGAAAAATATTTCCAGTGCAATAATTATATTGTAATTTTTAATATGCTTTTATTTATTACTATTATGTAACATTTTAATTAATAATATACCATTATAATGTATAATTATACTATACGATTATTAGTTGGCCTAATAATATTTAAATTTAAATAAAATGAATATCATTACTTTTATTGTCTTATAAACTTACAAAGTGAATAACTTGTGGCTTGACCCATTTTAATAGAAACAATAGATTTTCTGTTGAATTTCAAATTAAACAATGAAACTAAACTCATTTAACAGGTGTCTGGGATGAAGGCTTTCATTAGAAACTGAAAGTTAGACCGCAGCTGACTCATTAAAAATGAGGTTATTTACATAATATAACATAATAGTATCATCTCTAATGTCTTTATTTCTGAATGAGTGACTTAATGAAAGGGTCGCCTCATTTGTAGGCGGTGGAAGAATAGGATCTCAGCATGTTGACAATGTGAAACAGTCTCTCGTGGGCTACGGTCATGACAATGGAGTAGCAATACATCAGAGACAAACAGTAGAACATTCCAGGCTACGAGAGGCCTTGTTGCCATGAGAAAGACAAACATAATGAAAGCTTTACAGTGTTCATCATTAGCTTTGAAAACATCTGGTGCTGATTGACAGCGCTGAAATTTGACTGTGTGGAATATTTTGGCTATTCCCAGCTCAGCCGTTTTGGTTGACAGTGGCATTTGGCATTGGCTTCGGCCGAGACAGCTTGTGTTATTGTTATTAGACCCACAGCTACAGATGCTTAATGATTATTACCAACTGTAGAATTATTATTTCTCTTCACCTCCTACCTTTTCATTTCTCGCTTTCTCTCGTTCACACAAACACGCGGCGAGTGTCAAAATCTGTCCGAGGCGGAACTTGTGTACAACGATGACTCCTCCACAAATCTGTCTTCAGAAGCAGCTGCCCTCCTCTCCTGACAAATATTTACTACTCTGCCCCCATTGCAACATTCTGACGGCTCTGATAAGGGCACCATCTGGCAGCTTGATTTTAATGGGGCTTTTGAAGGCCATAAAGAAGCCTAGAGCCCACTGGGAGGATAGCTCATGGTTCTCTCCAGTCTGAATAGCAGGGCTGACAGATAGACCTCCGGCTGGCCTGAGCGGAGATCTTGAAAGAGTCATATAGATTTAGTCATTTTATGACTTTTTTTTTTTTTGCCTTGATTGATTTCACTTAAGGGCTGAACGTCCTTGAGATGTGGGGGGTTACTATGATATTGGATGAATAAATCCAACATAACCCTTCTGGGATGTGACACTCACGAGGTGAACTGTCAGTCAGCTTTTGTTTTTGAATTCATCTCATAGCCCCAAGTCTTTCCTTTCCACATCCGTCGAAAATCCACTGACGTCCCAAAGCCATGCACAGTGTGTAGAAAATTAAAAACCACCTCAGTGACATGACTGATAAGAGTGTCAAGGACTCCCTTTTAGTGATTGAAGTGGTGTCAGGCTGCACGGAAAAATGAATTTTGATGAGCGTGTGCTGGACTGGATGAGTTTCCGAAAGGGATCAGGGTGAGAAAAGGATGAAGACATGGAGAAGGGAATGTGGAGGATGGTGTAGTAAGGTTGTTTTCGCGTCATTTGTTTTTGCCCTGGATTCATACTTCAAGCCCCCTAAGGTATATGCCGGTCATATGACCAACCAAGGAGGTCCATGATACAGAGAGAGAGAGAGAGATGGCTACAGTATGTGTTAGCATTCCCATTTATCTTAATGGAGTTCACATCTTTAGTTGCTCCCATGTAAATATAATATATAATGTAATGAATATTTGTGATGCATATTAAAGATGCATGATATATCACTACCAAATTGGTTGTTGGTCAATGTTGGGCTGTGCAAAAATTAATTGCGATTAATCGCATCCAAAATAAAAGTCTGTGTTTACATAATATATTTGTGTGTGCTGTATATAATTATTTTGTACATATAAATACACACACATGCATGTATATATTTATGAAAATGTGTTATTCATATATAAAATATTTATATAATATAGATTATGTATTTATATATACAGAATTTAAGCGCAAATAATTCTTAGATATATACATGCATGCATAGGTATTTATATATACAAAATAATTATATACAGCACACACAAATATATTATGTAAGCACAGACTTTTATTTTGGATGCGATTAATCGCAATTAACTTTTGCACAGCCCTAATAGTTACTTAAACTATATGTATATATTATTACATCTAAAATATTGATTTGTACAGAATATTATAGAAATGCTTAGATAGATATCTGTATACATGTTTGATATACAAAGTCAAGTCAAATTATTTTGTACATCACCTTTTGTATCAAAGCAGCTTCAAATCCTGATATTAATGTTTATAAAATCTTAATATCTTCATATCTTAGTCACATTTAGTAGATTAGAGCTGGACATACATTTTTATTTTGTAAACATATAAGCAATAAAGAGATGTGCTATAAATTACAATTTACCATAGATGAGTATACTGTATGCAGTACATATAGATCCGATTATAGACTATCGGGTAAGTTATAGATCGGTAAGATTTTTAATGTTTTTAAAAGAAGTCTCTTCTGCTCACCAAGGCTGCATTTACATGATAAAAAAAAAAAACATTATTATTGTGAAATATTATTACAATTTAAAACGGCCGTTTTCTTTGTGAATATATATATAGTAAAGTTTAATTTATTCCTGTGATCAAAGCTAAATTTTCATCATCATTACTCCAGACTTCTTTGTCACATGACCCTTCAGAAATCACTCTAATATGATGATTTGCTGCTCAAGAAACATGTATGATTATTATCAATGTTGAAAATAGTTTTTTACATTTTTATTTCAGGATTCTTTGATGAATAGAAAGTTCAAAAGAACAGCTTTTATCTGAAATGGAAAGCTTTTGTTACATTAAACACTACCCTTTAAAAAGTTTGGGGTCAGTAAGAATTTTTATTTTATTTTTAGGGGAAAAAATAAGAAATCGATACTTCTATTCATCAAGGATGAGTTACATTGATCAAAAGTTACAGTAAAGACATTTATAATGTTAGAAAATATTACATAATTAAATAAATGCTGTTCTTTTGAACTTTCTATTCAGAATTTTGGAAAAAAATGTGCACAACTGTTTTCAACATTGAAAGTAATAATAATGTTTTTTGAGCATTAAATCATCATATTAGAATGATTTCTGAAGGATCATGACACTGAAGACTGGAGTAATGATGCTGAAAATTCAGCTTTTTTCAGAGGAATAAATTACATTTTAATATATATGAAAATAGAAAACAGTCATTTTAAATTGTCATAATATTTCACAATATAACTAGATTTTTTTTATATAAAATAAATGCAGCCTTGGTGAGCAGAAGAGACTTCTTATAAAAACTTCGATTTAGAACTTTGAGTAGTGTATATAATGATAAACATATGATAACTTCTATGTGAAATATATATATATATATATATATATATATATATAAATGTATAGTAACAGTATAATGTATAGTAAATACTAGAGCCAGTATGTTTTACAATTTGCAGTATGACGTCATCTATTGCTAAATTATGGCTCATCATAGACTAGCTAACCACAAAGCTAGCTAATACCACTATCATCAGTGGAAGACCGCTAACGTTAACATTAATGAGCTTGGAAACCACAATGAACTTTTTCTGCCTAAATAAAGTAATGATTACTATATTTATAACTTGCATATCTCTAGTTACCGTCCCTGCATTGTAAAATGTAAGTTAGACTTGCAGGAGTGAACATTTAGACAGAGAAAAAGTATCAAACGTATCTTGTGCATAAAAGTTAGCTTTTCTTTTACACGTGTGTGAAATCCAACAATACCAAGTGTGCGTTGCAGACTGTCGTTCTGTAATGGATTTAGAATCGCTAAATAGTAGGTTTTAGGAGGCAGGCAGCAACTGATGATTGAAAATGGTTTGATGTAGCTTGATGGAAAGAATTTAAAAAGTGCAGGTAAAGGGATAAGCAAGCTGACATTGTAATTATAAGGTAGCTTATAAGGCAATGTTGGGACTAATTATTATTTTATTTATCAGAACTTTAATATATTTTGATGTTCCTCTGTTCTGTTGTGACAATAAAAGAAACAAGTTTCTTTTTAAAATGCTTTATCATATTATTTTAGTTAAAACTCATAAATAACTACAAATAACTATGTTAGGGCAATCTGTTAATGATTTGTTGCGCGTTTCAAAAAAAAAAAAAAAAAATATCGGCCGATATATCGGAATATCGGATTTTAAAACCCAAAAATATTTGTATCGGTATCGGCCTTTAAAATCCTTTATCGGTCAGGCTCTAGTAAATACTATAATATAAATAACTTTTACTTGAGACCACCAGCTTTCTTCTCATGAAAAGATATTCCATTTTTCCTATCAAATGAGAAGTGCTGTGTCCCGTCCACAGCAGGTTTGATGCCCTTCACCAAGTCTCATCTGCATCAAAGAGCCCCTAGAGATCATCCTGTTTTGGAGATTGCAGGAAATCTATTGATTTCTCCAGGAATTGATGGCCTGTAATCATTCTTGCAGATATAATAATAATGTTAAAACTTGGATGGTGATATCCTCCATATACGAAATGTCACAGAAAATGAATACGATATATATTATTTATACAGACTTCTGGGTATTTGTCAAGGCCCCCTGATTCCATGGGGCCCTAAGCGGCTGCTTACCTCGCTGACAAATGAGGAAAAATATGTAATATTGACAGATAACCAATATGATAACCGTTGATACTTGAAACACATTTCTATCGGAGCTCATACACCGCTATTTTACATAACCGGCCTGATTTCGATATTCTGAATATCTGAATACTGAATATTGGCAGATACCGATCCGATACCAGTGCTTTTCTTGATCATTGTAGAATATATCTACCTCTGTGTGTGTGGAACTGATAATCAATCTTTTATATGTTAAACACAGTCCACTAAATATACACTACTTTATTATAGAGAAAAACAACAAACAAATAAAAAATCAATCTACAACACAAAAATATATTATCAGGTGAGTGAATAATTCAGCTGCAAAAGTACTTCTAGAAAAACATTTTATAAAATCTAAGTATTTAGTGAAACGTAATTTAGAGGAAGATAAAACTGTAGCTAAATATGGTAAAATGTAAATAAAAAATACACTTGTGAAAAACAATTTATATTTATATACGTCTAAACAACTCAAAAGATGAATATATAAATATAAAAATGTAAAAATATTACATTTAAGAAAATAAATAAGAATTAAATTAAAAGACGTTTATTTCAATTGTATTGCGCAGCTAATGCAGAAACAATATATTATAGATACAACAGAACAAGATAAGCTTTCAATAATCTTTCAGTGCACAAAACCATAAGCTAATGATATTAAAGATTCCAATACAGAGATGCACAAACCACTTGATTCGCCCTCTTGGGTGCAGAATAATGTGTTTAAAGCAACATGATTTCATAGCGCTTTGAGAAGAGATGGCCTAGTACATTATTATATCCATTCAGCAGTTTATTCTGCATTTGTTTCTTCATAGTATTAAATTCCAGTCACAGTGCGCATAACACCAATTCATAGTCCTCTCTACTCCAGCGTTGTGATCTAACAGACTGGTAGCGAGTTTAAAAATAACCAGCCAGATAAAGTAATTTAATGCAAATCCACAGAACTTTACCTAAAGATCAAGTATGAGAATATTGAATCATCTCTGAGAGATTTTGACCGTGCCGACTGTCGTAACTGAACTACGGAGAATGACTGACAGGAAGATTTTCCATGAACTTTAGTATTCATCTGTCCTTAGTTCACATTAAGCTATTGAATGTGTTCGGAAGACTTGGAATATAGTGCACAAAAACATTTATGGTGCTTTGTAATGCATTTTTGCCTTTTGTGGATCTTAAAGGTAGGCTAGACTGTGCTAGTCTGGGTTCCTCATACTGTCTGTATCTGAAGCCCACACTATACTTTGGTTATGCACGTTCCACCCTGTCTCTGAGTGATTGCACAGGATCTCTTTTGTGGGTTAACGCTTTAAAAACACTGTTTAAAGAGCAACATGCAGGTTGTACACCCCTATATAGCATAGTGTATGTTGATGATAAAACAACTATATTTTCTGAACTGGAGTAATATATATTCAGCCATTAACGATATTTTGAGAAAAATTGTGATAAAATAACTCCTGCGTCTACGAAGCACTAACCGGAAGTGACGTCACGTCACAGCTAAAGTGGTGTAGGTTGTAAGCGCGCTGAGCGCGAGTGAGCTTTTGATCTCGCAGCTGCTCGGACCCGAGTTCGAATCCGCCTTTTGCAAAGTCTCTTCTCCCTTTTCCCAACACATATGATGTAAAATGTTTAACCTAACATAAGTCTCTTCATCGTGTTATTTTGCCAACAAACTAAAATCGAAATCATGACATGGCTTTTTGCATTTATAAAACAGCACAAGACTTTAAGAATAGGCATCAGTGCTGGGTGATTTAAAGAAAAGTGTGCACTTTGCTCACGCGATCAGGATGGTCTTTTCTCCTAAATACAAGCTCAAGGGTTTATTTCTTGCAAGTGAAGAAATAAGTACAAAAGTATTTAAATTTTCCTATTATACTTTTGAAATATTCATTTTCATTTATATAGTATAGGCTATATGGATTTTACGTCATAGGAATAATTATATAAATAATTATTACATTAGGCTATTATAATAATTGTTTGGGATCCTAAAACTCCATTGATAATGTAATGTAGACTGAGACTCAACTAAAAAGATGTTTGAGCCCTGTTTATTGTCCTGGTACAAATCAATGCGTTTTCTTTGTTCAATGAGCAGTTCATGGGTTGAAGCTCTTAATTTTGATCTCTCAAAGAGCACGAGATTGATGCATTTAACCTTAAAATGTACAAAATGGTTCTTGCGGGGAGCATGCCCCCGAACCCCTAGAGGAATGGAAATCAGTAAAACTATAAATGCTAAATTAAGGGTCCACCCAACATAGTTTGCAAATTCTTATAGGAAAGAACAACCATTTATGAACTTCTCCAACACAAAGTTAATTTTAAGTCATTAAGTCAGTAAAACTGTAAATGCCATATTAAAATGTCCTTGGACAAAATATACATTTGGCTTAAGAGGGGGCCTACAAGACATTGTGCCCAGGGGCGTCTGAAACTCTTATCGGCCCTGACGAAACCCCGTTCTCCGATGTTGACGAATATGCCTATTGATGACCCACAGGCATATCATTATGAGACTCCTAAGCGAGATAGAAGTCGGGGGAGATCGGGGGACGAACAATGGGCAGAGGAGAGAAGTAACGTTAGAGTTGTGGTGTCGAGAAAACCAGTGGCGAATAGGGCAAGTGAGTTCATGTAAGTTAGCACCGTGGCTAACGCTGGTTCATCTACTGTATGGCTATACCTTGGTGTTTTGTAATAAATCTGCTTAAGCAAACATACATTCGACTTTGTTCTTGATTAAACATCCATTTAGATTGTCTTAATTTAAGCCAGCAACATTTTGTCTTCTCATATTCTACGCTGACAGTGATTATGCAGTCCATCCAAGCTGGTTAGCACTATCTACATTTACTAATGACCATGCCATAACAACAAATAAATAATGCTTTTCAAATGCAGTTAGTGATACCATTTAAAGCGAGTGAAATGTGCGCCACAAACAACCAGACGTGTGTGGTAACAACGCGCAGTGAAGTCTGCTCTTCCTGCACAAAACGCACCCAAGACCAAAAACCCTTGCTTTTCCTAGAAGGAAAATGATGGATATGATGTCCTGACAGGCTGAAATTCGTGCAACAAACAAACACAATAATTTACCATTATGGCTTCTCTAAAACTCGATCTAAAACTTTCTGTCTCTCACTACATCAACACCCAACAATGAGAAAGCAGACCGCGAGCTCATTTGTTTTCCTCGGGCTACGTCATATGACGCGTTGCTTGCCGGGAAAGGCGTATTCCAGAGCCTAGCGCATTTTCATCAAAATCTCTACATCAAATGAGATTTCATTAGTAATTATTACATGTGTGTTTTTAAAAGACCTCTGCAGACAATTTAAAGTATTAATTCAGAAATAAATTCAACCTGCATGTTGCTCTTTAATATCCAGCATGTCCTGCAGTTTAGAAACCGTAGACTGCATTTGACAACACTCTTTTATTTGGCTGATTTGGATGTCAAGTTTGGGTTTTTAGGGAAAAACAAAAGCGTACCGCTGTAAAGGAAAGGAAGGTGTAGGGGACAGTGTGCGGCAGCCGCAAAATAATTGTTTCACGCCTATTATCTAGTTTTGATAATCGTTGGAAGCCAAAATCAAAAACGAAAAATCAATTCCGATTAACAGCACAGTCCTACGATACTGTGATCTGATCTGCTATATGGAACATTTCTTCTAAAATGAATCCTTTTTTTTATTGCATGTAG
Organism: Hybognathus amarus; assembly: GCA_030378365.1. Classification (NCBI taxonomy): domain Eukaryota; kingdom Metazoa; phylum Chordata; class Actinopteri; order Cypriniformes; family Leuciscidae; genus Hybognathus; species Hybognathus amarus. The sequence goes on along the minus strand of JAQIUQ010007359.1, from coordinate 215,015 downwards.
CCTATGTGAAGAGGTTGTAATCACACATTACAATGATCCACTTGTCGGGTTTTGCTATTAGGGCTGTGTATCACCAACAATGTCACGATACGATACTAAAGCCACGATACGATACGTGTCACGATATGGATCAATTTTGAATTTAAATTTATTTTGAGCTGAGTTTAGTAACAGTGTTATAACAGTTGTGATAACTGGAAAAACTATTTAGTTTTTGTCATAAAAAATAACGAGTTAAATAAATAAAAATGCTTAGAATGGCTCCTCCTGCTTTTAAAGTCACCCTCAATAACTGAAATGACAATTATAGTGACACTAAAGCATGTTTACACTGCTCAATGACTAAACAAAACTTAAAACATTTGATAAAAGCAAAAAAGGTAACAACTTAAATTTAACTTAGTTTTCTAACTAACTCTTTTAAACGCCTAGTATTTAACAGAGCTGATATCAAATATCGGGATCAGAAGCACAAGCAAGGTGCCATAAACAGCAGAAGGGCTGAGAAGGCAAGACCAGGTTGCATAAAGGCTAAAACCAGCCTCCTTTCAATGAGACACAAGCCACACAGGACATGCCCAAAATTTCTATCATATTCCCTAAATTGACTCTGACCTCTGTTGTCCTGTTCTTCCTTTCTCTTTGTTCCTGCTTTTCCGATCTCTCTCACTCTGTCTTTTTACATAAGATATGCATGAAAGAAGACCTGCAGCTGGAGTCAGTGTGCCTCCTATCTGCAATCCTAAATGACTTGAGAGAAATCTATTAAAACTAAAGGCGGTGACTGCTTTCTGTCTGCGTCACAGATCACAGAGATAGAAAATCAGTTGGCTTGCTTGTGAATTTCTTGTTTGTAGTTATTATTGCCATTTTACCCATTACTCTTCAACATAGGAGCCTCACGGCTGTGGAATTGGTATATTGCGCTGTATATCACATCGATCACCCGGTATTTACTCATCTCCTATCAGTCTATCCTGTTGTTTTTCCTCTCTTTCAGCGAGCATCCGCCCTACTCTGAGGGGAATCGGGCAGGGGCTAAACAATTGTTAGACTAAGCTTTGTCAACCCTTTCCACAAACAGAAGGATGGGACCAAATTGATTTATGACTCAAATTAAATAAATGACATTTGCAGCAGAAGAGGAAGAAAGGGTTTGGGAGCAGGAGGAGGAGAGGGGAGATCAGTCTGGGTCTGGTTGACTGGATGCATCACGGCAGAGCAAAAAAAAAGAGGAACGTTCTGTCTGTCTGGCCAGGAGAGAAACAGACAGGAAAAGAGAAGGGAGAAATATTGGACAGAGATTAGATGCAGAAGTCTTTTTAATACGCAGGCAAAGCTGTGCGTTCACTCAAAGAATCTTATTTTGATAGAGCTGCCGTGGAACAATGGTGCACTTCGTGTCTCTTGAGCCAAATTAATTGGAGATGATAACCTGCTTTTCCAGCACGGAAGGGCAGCTAAGCAATTAGTAGCTGCATAAAGATGAGAAAACGTCAGTCGTAGCGCATTTCAGAGACCATCTTTTATATCTGCTAAAAATATTTCTTAATGAATTCACACAGCACATTGATTTCAATGCCAGACTGTGCTATTTGCCTTTGAGAAAAAGTATTGAAAATCGTTCAACAAATAAAATCGTTAAAGGTGCTATATGTAACTTTTCTAAAATGAATCCTTTTTTTATTGCATGTGTGTGAAGACGTTGTAATCAGACATTACAATGATCCACTTGTCAGGTTTTGCTATTAGGGCTGTTTATCACCAACAATGTCACGATACGATACTAAAGCCACGATACGATACTTGTCACGATATGGATCAATTTTGAATTTAAATTTATTTTGAGCTGAGTTTAGTAACAGTGTTCTAACAGTTGTGATAACTGAAAAACTATTTAGTTTTTGTCATAAAAAATAACGAGTTAAATAAATAAAAATGCTTACAATGGCTCCTCCTTCTGCTTTTAAAGTTGCCCTCAATAACTGAAATGACAATTAGTGACACTAAAGCATGTCTACACTGCTCAATAACTAAACAAAACTTAAAACATTTGATAAAAGCAAAAAAGGTAACAACTTAAATTTAACTTAGTTTTCTAACTAACTCTTTTAAACGCCTAGTATTTAACAATTTGGTCTTAAGTGTTGAAATGTGCACCAAACAAAGTCATTATCTTCTATGTTGAAATCATTTTAAAGGATTACATTTAAAGGAAACAACAATCGATTGACATGCTCAGGGTGAAGAGAGTGACAGCAGAATATCTCGCTTAACTTCATAATTTACAGCGCGAATTGCCATTTTTGTTAAAAACGTTTATGCTAATAACCATAACTGTGTTTAGAGGATACTTACCAAGACAAAAATTTGACATAATTTTGCGTGTTTTAGTCTGTTAAAGCGATATAATCTCGCGAGCTGAATGTGAGGTGGCTTTAGTCTAGTCTATATGTACGCAGAAAAAACAACTCCTAAGAGTGCGCAAGTACTGAATAGTTTAAAATCGTTTGAATGTTTAAACTGGTAAGACTTAAAGGCGCAAGTGGTAAACTTTAGTCACGATGCAATGCTGACCCAATTAAGCAAGTGAATATTCCGTCATGTCCGACTCCGAATTTCACACATTATAAGTGGGAGAGCTGCGGGAATTATTAAAATTATGCGGAATATCCGGCGAAATTCGAGCCCTAAATTGGCTACATTCAAAAGCAAAACGGTATTGATACGCGCATCGCCAGGAGTTCATGACAATGTATCGTTGTATTGATATTCTGAGCACAGCCCTAGTATCTGGTTGTTTTGTGAGTATTTGGAGCACACATGTGTTCTAAGGTCTTAATTGCATTTTTTTTTTCTAATTGCATGTATTTTCTTCAGTTGCTGCGTGTTGAGCTCTCTCGGCCACTGTAGATGTCACTAAAGGCTGATTTATATTTCTGCCGAAGCCTCTGTGGTCCACGTTGATGCACCCAGAGGGAACATGTGAAACCCGAGGAGTGTTTCTAATTGAGCAATCACAGCGCTTGCGCCCGCGTAGAATAGACACATTGTTACATTTTTGGAGAGGTTGCACGTCAGGGTACGCTCAAGGGTATGCGCGCTACACACAGCCTTCGACGTAGCTACTGGGGGAGGTCAGCGCAAAAGTATAAATCAATGGGCTTTATGGATAAAGTTAACTATAGGGATGTACCGAATAATTAAGTATTTTTTTATATTAATGGTAATTTTTTTATATTATAGTTAGTGTAAAAAATGTGGAATACACAAATATAAAATTAATAGTTTTCAATTTAGATATAGAGTTTGGGGCCGGTAGGATTTTTGATAATGTTTTTGAAGTCTTGGGCTCACAAAAGCTGCATTTATTGGATAAAAAATACTGTAAAAAAAACATAACAACAATAATGTGAAATATTATTTCATCTTAAAATTGTATTTATTCCTCTATTTATTTATTCCTCAGTCATACGAACCTTAAAAAAATTATTATGATTTGTGGTCAAGAAACTTTTTTTATTTATTATCAAAGTTGAACACAATTGTACTGCCCAAATTGTTTTGCGGAAGCTGTGATATTTTTTTCAGATTACTTTGATTAATACAAACTTCAAAAGAACAGCGTTTATTTGGAATATAAATCTTTTCTAACTGTGTAACGTCCTTACTGTCACAATTCATTAAATTTAGTACATCCCCGCTGACTCAAACTGTTGAAAGGTAGTGTATATTGAAATTGAAAATGAAATTGAAAACATGAAAGATGAATTTTCCTTTTGCAATCAGCTAAATATTGCTTATATTATTAAAATATTAGTGCTATTAAAGTGTTTGATGATGACAGAGGTCAACCAGAAGTTTCTAACTCTGATTCCACATACCTTCATCATCATATACCTGTCAAAATCCTCAGCTGGATGCTCATATATGGGATAATACTCATTAACCAAGTTCCCTGTCACAGATCTATCTCTTCGCAGGGATTTGGTACTTCTATAAGTGAAAGATTTGTCACATTAACCTTCAGGCAGCCTGTCATATTGCCTACACAGGGTGCAGACATTTGCAAATGAAAGATGATCTGTCGGCCTGTGTCCCGAGTACCCTGTGTCAGAGCAGAGAGTTCTTGATAATTATAGTGACGATTTCTTTTTCAGAGATGTTAGAAGTTAGAAACTGTCATAAAATGATCAGGTGTGACGATGAGATTCTTTGCGCCCCTGAGTTCAGAGCATAGGGATGTGGGAAAAACACAGCTCCTCTGGGGTTTGCCTGGAAGCTAATAGACATCAGATGAGAGCTTTTATTCCTCAGGTTTTAATCTTTGTGTCGTGGTGGCATGAGCCACGAGGGATCGGTTTCATGATGTTGCTCAGTGTACCCAGGTGACCAATCCTTCATTCGGCCCAGTGGGACTTCAGTTATTCTGTAAAGTGCAAGGAAGTTGTTATAAATGTGTTTTTAAGAGATCAAGAAACAGTAAAAGAGCTCTTTATCCCAGTTATTATTCTGCTTACCAACGTTGGCTTGCAGCATTGTTTTGAGATGTTTTGTACATCCGATACTGTAGATTGAGGCTTAAAATAGGCGACCAATTACCTAGATGTTAGTAAATGAAGCCTTTGACACCTTTTTTACATTAATTCTGTCTCGAAATTTCTCCGTAGAAGTTCAGCGTGTCACATATCAATGACATTTGCAAAGGTCACCCTCAAACCAAGCTTTAATTTCCATGAAATTAGCATTTTCTCAATTTGCAGATGCTTTTGGACCAAAGTGACTGTGCAAACAGTCAACTGGTGTAACAAGTGCAATCACAGAAAGCATATTGAGGCAAAGCCGTTGAGAATGAAGAAGAAGTTCATTCGGATATTACCTTTGGACCCGCTGTTCTTAGAACAGAGGAAAATTACCTTTATTAACCTTCAAAGTAATAACAGAAACACAAGTGCAGTGCCATAACAGTACTCTAGGGCAACCCAACACAACATATGATGCGTTATTGACATAATAGACCAGTTTATATACTCAAGTTAACTTAATATTCATGGCCTCTTTATTTGTTTTTTAGTCTTTCCAAATGTCATTATAGTGAATATTTGAGCACATGTACCTTACTGTCAGACTTGTCTGCACATTGTTATGTAATGCCAAGAGCACACTTTGAAATAACCTTGACTGTTAATACACAAATATGTACAGTGAAAACATTAATCTCTTTAATGTATGTGATTATGAGTGCTCTGTAGTCTGTTTTATTAAAATCAGTCTTAAAATACATTCATTTGTTGGGAGATGATGCAAGAAGATTTAGGTGATGACAGCTTGATCCTAAATCATGATTAAAAAAAAAACAGTCATAAATTGAGTGCCTGGTCTTTAAAACACATTACGCTAGAACAGTGGTCACCAATCTCGGTCCTGGAGGGCCGATGTCCTGCAGAGTTTAGCTCCAACCAGGTCCAACACACCTGCCTGAAAGTTTCTATTATGCCTAGTGAGACCTTGATTAGCTGGTTCAGGTGTGTTTAATTGGGGTTGGAGCTAAACTCTGTAGGACACCGGCCCTCCAGGACCGAGATTGGTGACCACTGCGCTAGAAGGTTGTCATCGTTGCATAATGACATGCCTCACCTTGGCAAATAAGAAACATGTTACTATCTTTCCATAAGTTTATTTCCAGCTGTAATGAACAGAAGCAGTAGCCTACAGTGCCAACAACCTTTAGTCCTTTTTACACAAATTTTGATTATGGAGGCAGACTGTTTATTAAAAATTACTTATTTTCACACTGGTCCACTTCCTTGCACAAAACTATGTTATGACCTCAAATAGTTTTTAACCATATTTGTAAACTAATACATTTTGAAATTTGCATCACACAACGAGTTCCATATGTTTGGCTTTTCTAACTTTGTAAACTTGCTTTGTATATAACCTGGTAGGTAACGAAAATTGTTAATAGTTTTAGTTTTAGATGACAGTAGCAACACTAACCACAGATGCTTTCATCTTGCGTAAAATAAAATTATTTCTGGTCAAATCTAACCTGGGTTGCCCCATGCTGCCTTCCAGCAGTGCAATTTTATTCACGCTTCTAAGTAGTCTGGATTCCATGATCCAGATTTTCGCCTCATTTAGGGAACCAATCACAGAAGGGGGAGGGAGCAGAAAGACGATGATGACGTCTATGCGACACACCGAAGCAGTTTGTTTATACCTATAGATCAAACATGGCAGCAGACGTGAAGTTACCTTTCGATGCAGCCTTACGGCCATTTCACACCAAGCGTGAGCGGCACTTGAGCAGCGCGTCATCGACAGCTGCGTTACACCGCTCACGAGAGCGTCAAAGTGGCCAGAAGTCATTAATTTTTCAATGAATTTGCCGCTCTCGCGGTGGCGGTGTGAACGTACATTAGCCTCATAACACAAACAGCTGACTCGCCAAACCAGCTGGTGACGTTTAATGACGAAACTAACGTTACAGGTTAACTTAAAGACACACTTAATTATTGTATTCAAACATCTGGCGTGTCTTTTACACCTTGAAACACCAACTTTTGTATAAAAACTGGCGACGTACTGGCAAGATCCTTGACTAGTTTACTGAGTTTCGTTGCTGGAGAACGGCGTTCTTGCCTGCCAGCCAGTACTTGTGTACGTCACGTGCAAAGTATGAATTCACACTGGAAGCATTTGCACAGTGTAACAGCAGCGACTCCAAAGCTACACAAGTGAGCAATTCTTAAAGACAACTATACATTTGTTTTTAGAAGTTGGTCATTTTATAACATTGATAGTCTTGAAAGTTTGTAATGGGGAGTGTGCTACAACATTCGCATATAAATGTTAAACAACAAAGCAACCCAGAAAAGGCTCCAGTCTATTAGTTTAGTATCAGTCATACTTTCGATATGTTAGTAGCCTAACTAAAATAACGTTTATGTATAATATTTTCCGGCTAGTTTAATTTAGTTTTTTTTTATATAATACACAATTTTCACCCAAACTGAATAATTAAAAACCAGTTTGTTTTTTAACGGGTAGCCTAAATCTTCTATAAAATATTTTTGAGTCTTGATTTTCTTTTATTTGCCTACTCAAGTTCTTGTTAAAACTAACTAGACATGCTTATTCTGTGCATTTTGGCCACTTTTTGTGTTAAATTATAATTATTTTTGTCCAAAAGTGGGCTTTCACTTTAAATGAGCGTGAGCAGTGCAGCAAAAACAGATTCGACGGCGAAACCCGCGCTTCTCTGCTGCTCACGCGCCGCTCCTGCTCCCGGTGTGAATGCACTCATTTGCTGTGTCCGAAATCTCCACTTAAACCACTACTCCCTACCTCCTATGTAGGGGGTAGGGAGTAGAGCACTATATAGTGAGCTCACCAGCATAATAGAAACACCACTTTCGGACACTACTTGATCGTCTCTCGGCGCGTCGATTACGTCATTGCTGTTGCCCGTCGTCTTTTTTACGATCAGCGCAATGCATGGTGGTATGTAAGTAGGGTGACCATATTTTGATTACCAAAAACCAGGACACTCGGCCCGGCAAACAGATGGGCCTACTCAAATGATACTCGAAGTTTACTCAAAGATACCTTATTAATTTAAATACATTTAAAGTAGGTTATGCCTCCTCTGTATGGATAGAAAATGTTATATTGTCATGAAAACAGGACAGTTGGTCACCCTATATGTAAGGCTTTGGGTAGTGACCATCGGTTGTACACTACTTTTCAAAATGCATTCTGGGAAACACTGAGTGGATAATATATAGGGTATAATTGGCATCACTATACATTCAGACAGCACTACAAAATGGCGAGCTCACTATATAGTCCACTATATAGTGAGTAGTTGGAGATTTCAGGCACAGCCATTGATTAACATGCACACCGGAAAAAAAAATATGCGCCTCTTACACATGCGGTGTGAAACGGCCGTTAGATACATGCCATCGTGTACACATAAATCTCGGACCCATTGTCTTCTGTCGCCCATACGTCATCTGGTTTAATTGAAACGATTGGCTACGTACAGGCGCATTTGATAGACATTCTCAGCACCCAATCAATGGCTCTGGGCATTCGTAAACCACGCCTCAAATATGAGAAAATGAACATGTGGCTTCCCAGACCCAAGTCTCAATGCTCAATATTTACTTACATTGAGTAAATATTATTTGCTCAATAAGACTTGGGTCCGACCTTAGCCTGGCTAGTTCAAATCAATATTTCATGTCCATTTATTTAATAAGTAGCCATGAAATAATCTGGATATTGTACAGTCAGCAGGCCATTATCACAAAAATAAACCGATTCACAAGACCTGCCAACCTGCCCAGGTTTATTTTGCGATAATGAACAGCAGCTGACTTTTCCTTTACTTACGTTTAGCACTGACACAAATATTTCAACAATTTTTTCACTTTATTATGTCTTTCACAGTTTAAATATTGCTTATTTGTTATTTAACAAGGCTAATTGGTCCATTCCAAAGCAATTTACTATGTATTATGTGCAAGTGTTGTCTCCTGGAGCAACAACAAGGTTCAGATGTCCCATTTAAAGACAAGAAGACACCATGGTGAAAGAGTTCTCAGTACCTATCCAATTACCAGCTCACTCTTACCTTTTGCCTTTGCATTAAGCATTTAATTTCAGCATTTAATTTATTTATGGATTTTTTTATTGGTGGGCTCTAACTCTATATTAGTGTCACACAGATGTTTTTGTTCCCATCAAGCTAATTATATTAGTACGATTCTGTGGTCCAAGAGTGTGTGTGTAAGTGGCTGCCAGTATGTGCGTGTGTATGTGTGTTTCAGAGATTGTGAATGACCCCTATCTTTTTGAATGAGAGCCTGTGTGTTCGTGTGAAAGTGTATAAACACACACTGATACAGTGCTCATTAAGGAGCTCTGGCTTGGCTGGGCTTGGCTCCAGGGCCACATGTTTCTCCTGTGCGGTGCTCGGTTATTTCTGTCTGTAGTGTTTGGCTTGGATTTATACTCAGCTGCTCTCTCAGTCACCTTGTCTTGTCTTGTCTCATTCTTCACACAACTTCAACGCATTTCTATCTTGGCTGGCTAATAGATATCTACTGTACTCTCGTTTTGATGAATTTAGTGTGTGTGAGCTTGAGACAGAAACTGGATTGATGGCAACCTTAAAACCTTGTGTTCCAGTAGTCTGGTTCAGTGTTAGTCACCTTCATTTTCTCTGTAAAACACACAGCTGTTTTTAATCATAATATAATAACACATAACCTAATAATAATAATTCGGAATAAAACAATGTTGAGTAGATAGTGTAGATGAGACTTACTTTTATCCTTTGGGATTTGATTGGATAACTCATGTTTGCAAATTTTACGTGCTAGGATATTATTTGCTAACATTTTTTTATGCTAGGATACTATTTTTGCGACGATTGAATAATATCTTGTACGCAAAGATGAAAGATGTTATAGGCTAATGTTATTTATGCTACAATATTGGATAATGTTGTTTTTGCTAGGATATTGGCTAATTACGTACTGTATGCTAAGATATTATTGGCTAACATTGTTTATGCTAGGATATTGACTAATACTATTCATGCGGCGATTGACTAATATCTTGTTCGCAAAGATGTTATAGGCTAATGTTATTTATGCTACAATATTGGATAATGTTGTTTTTGCTAGGATATTGGCTAATTACGTACTGTATGCTAAGATATTATTGGCTAACATTGTTTATGCTAGGATATTGACTAATACTATTCATGCGGCGATTGACTAATATCTTGTTCGCAAAGATGTTATAGGCTAATGTTATTTATGCTACAATATTGGATAATGTTGTTTTTGCTAGGATATTGGCTAATTACGTACTGTATGCTAAGATATTATTGGCTAACATTGTTTATGCTAGGATATTGACTAATACTGTTCATGCGACGATTGACTAATATCTTGTTCGCTAAGATGTTATAGGCTAATATTATTTATGCTACAATGTTGGATAATGTTGTTTTTGCTAGGATATTGGCTAATTATGTACTGTATGCTAAGATATTATTGGCTAACATTGTTTATGCTAGGATATTGACTAATACTATTCATGCGACGATTGACTAATATCTTGTTCGCTAAGATGTTATAGGCTAATATTATTTATGCTACAATGTTGGATAATGTTGTTTTTGCTAGGATATTGGCTAATTACGTACTGTATGCTAAGATATTATTGGCTAACATTGTTTATGCTAGGATATTGACTAATACTATTCATGCGACGATTGACTAATATCTTGTTCGCTAAGATGTTATAGGCTAATATTATTTATGCTACAATGTTGGATAATGTTGTTTTTGCTAGGATATTGGCTAATTACGTACTGTATGCTAAGATATTATTGGCTAACATTGTTTATGCTAGGATATTGACTAATACTATTCATGCGACGATTGACTAATATCTTGTTCGCTAAGATGTTATAGGCTAATATTATTTATGCTACAATGTTGGATAATGTTGTTTTTGCTAGGATATTGGCTAATTACGTACTGTATGCTAAGATATTATTGGCTAACATTGTTTATGCTAGGATATTGACTAATACTATTCATGCGACGATTGACTAATATCTTGTTCGCTAAGATGTTATAGGCTAATGTTATTTATGCTACAATGTTGGATAATGTTGTTTTTGCTAGGATATTGGCTAATTACGTACTGTATGCTAAGATATTATTGGCTAACATTGTTTATGCTAGGATATTGACTAATACTATTCATGCGACGATTGACTAATATCTTGTTCGCAAAGATGTTATAGGCTAATGTTATTTATGCTACAATGTTGGATAATGTTGTTTTTGCTAGGATATTGGCTAATTACGTATGCTAAGATATTATTGGCTAACATTGTTTATGCTAGGTAATTATTGGCTAATGTTGTGTATGCTGTAGGATATTGGCTAATAGTAAAGCTAGAATGTTATTGCCTATTTTTATTCATGCTACAATATTATTAGCTAATGCTAATTATGCTAGAATGTTAACTTATCGGCTAATATTATTGTCTAATATAATTTAGGATAAGTTAATTATGTCTAACATTCTTTATGCTAGGATTTCATTGTCTAATATAAGGCCACGTTTACACAAAGCCGGGTATTTAGCAAAACGAATATTTTCCCCCTCTCCGTTTTCAAAAATAACATCGTTTACACCCCCGCATAAATACGCCGTCGAGCGCCATCATAACTATGCTAAACCTAAGGCGGCAGTGTAGGGGTTAAAGATAAAGCCATGCAAGCCAATCAGAATCCTGGAATCGACAAGAGAGAACCTAAAACGCTGTTTCTCCCAGTTTACACGACAACAAATATCCGGCGTTTTCAAAAATCTCCACTTTGCCCGGAGTTTTTAGAAATATTCGTTTTCAGTGATAAAAACAGCGTTTTCGTGTAAATGAGAGGGCAAAACGCAGAGAAATATCTGCGTTTTTCCATTGTGTAAACGGGGCCTAAGCCTATTTGTAACATTGTTTTTCTCCGCCTACAAGGTCTTGTTTACTTCAGCGGAGCAGACAAGTTTTGTCTGGAAAAAAGTTTCAGTATTTCGTAAACTAACTTTGCTAAGCAAACAGTCGAAATATGTTACATATAGCTATGTAACTAACCTGTAACTAACCAAACTAATATGATCTTATATTACTTTGAGTTTTTATTCTCACCTTAGCACTAACAGAAGCTTTTACTTCATAAGAGTGATGATTCAAAACTCTGATTTGATTTCGTGTTTGATCTTCGTGTTAGCATATAGGTTATGTGATGTAACTTGCCACAATTCTGTTGTCACTGGAGGGGTTTCTCGGGCCATGCATTCCCTCATGAGTGGCCAAAGTATGTTTTTGCACCTGAATGAAGAAGACCACTGGGATGTCATGTGAAGTGCAGTGAAATGTGTGAGGGATGTGTTGCTGTGAGCTACTACAGATGTTTGGAAGACAAGAATTTGTGAAATATTTCCTATAAGGTATTTACACTGTGTGTGTGTGTGTGTTTGTGTGATGCACTGAGGGACAGTGGGACTAATGTTTGTGTGTAAGGAGATGAGGGAGTGGGAGAGGGGTGTGTGTTTGCTCATGCATTTGTGTTTGTGTCTCTCTGAGGGGTTCAGCCTGGAGCTTCATGGATCTTTGTTGAAAGACTGCTCACTTTGTGTCCATTCTGAATCTCTTGCTCGCTCTCCATCTCTCTTAAAAGCTCAGCTGAGAGGAAAAGGTTCACTTTCCCTACCAGACACCTCACATATTCATTTCCCAGTACCTCTCCTCAGATACAAGATACCACATCTCTTCCAATGATCACATGACTCGGTTTGCTTGCTCAACCTTCCCCTTCCCCAGAGGAAGCTCAGGGTTGCCGTGGGGATGAGGATCCTGGTGGCAGATTTGGAGAATCTGAAGCAACGTTACCATGGCAGAGCCTGAGTCTGGGGAAGGGGCATATGGGCTTTTTGAAGCACTTGTTGTTGAAGCTTCCTGCTTGTTTTTTGTCAAATTATTCATATTTTGCGCTTACAAGAGAGCACTACTTATAACCAATTAACAGATACTTCAATATCTTACCATATATACTTACTTTTTACTGAGTAAGCAGGCAGCACATTTGAACTGAAATGGGTCTGGTAAGGTTTGAAGTTCAGTCTAATTTTACAAACCCAGTTAACTTAAAGGGTTAATTCATTCAAAAATTGGATGGCAAAGCTGAAATTTCAGTATCGTTACTTCAGTATGTCTTCATTACCTCAGAGTCGTTCAGTACCTTTAGTCTAATGCACTGATTTGCTGCTCAAGAAACATTTATTCTTATTATCAATTTTGAAAACAGTTAACATTTTTGTGGAAACTGATACATTTTTTGAGGGTTTGAAGAACAGCATTTATTTAAAATCTTTAGTAACATTATAACTGTCTTTACTGTACCCTTTGATCATTTTAATGCAAGATTGCATAGAAGTATTTCTATAAAAATAAGAAAGTTTGAAGAACTTTTGAACGTAATTTCTGAGAGAAACGTGATATTCAATGAGAAAAAGCTTGGGCGGATCTTCATTGTATTTATGTGGAACTGATTGGACCATGACGGTTAAAGGGGCTGAGTTAAAAATAATTTAATTTGGTGACGTCAGTCGATGCGTTTTAGAGGTGTAGCAGTTCTATAATGAAAGAAGGTGAATATACATATTTTTATTTGAGCAGTGTGCGACCAAGACCAAGGAATTCCTTTTAAGAAAGCAAAAAGGAAAGTCAATTTTGATTTTATGTCGACTTTAATCCTTATTGATTAAGGACCAGCTGGCCAATGTTTTCATTTTAGCTTTTATTTTAGTTGTCAGAGAACCATCTGTTTTTGCAGACATGGGTAGTTAATCCTTTGCAAACAGAACAAAAAACCTGGATTATTAGACACGAAGAGTACATCTGACTACAAGCTTTGGGCAACCAATCCTTTCAGTGTTGATATTGGGTGTTAAAGGGGTCATATAATGGTACATGCACTTTTACAAGTTGATTGTACTGAAATGTGTGTTGGCAGCAGTGTTGGGGAAGCTATTCTGAAACTGTAGTTTGACAAGCTACAAGCTACTCGTAAGTTAAAGTAGTTTAACTACAGTCAAGCTACCCGTTTAGAAAAGTAGTTAGCTACACTACAAGTTACAATCAAAAAGTAGCTAGCTACATTGAAACTACTTTTGCTTTTTGAACAACGTATATTATAAATAATTGAATAAGTGTCTGAGGAATATTTAGTGTTTAAAACAAGGCAATGCAATTACGATTTCAAAGAGTATTGTTTTATTGCACACAACACTAAAATATCTCTGACTGTCAAAAGTGCAACAAATAGCCTACAAAATTGCAAGAACGAAATATACATCCAACGCAAATTGCATGTAGAACATTTTCTCAAAAATAATGATTGAACTTGGACAAATAAGGCCATGGGTAATTAACGTTAGTTGTTTCTCCATCCTCTAAATCTGCCGTCACGTCTTGCTGTATAATCAAAATATGGGTGTGTCAACCCACTTCTGTACATCGTCAGAGAACCGTTAGCCGCAAGATGCGTGATTAAACAACAGGTGGCGGTAATGGCAAAAAATGAGTTTGTAATCTAACAAGAAGAAGAATATCCTTGCATCGCGCTGATTCGCGCAGACTCGACAATGTAGCAATGTAGCTTTAGCTCGCGCTACACCGCTACTTGCTGCAAAAAGTAGTTAGCTACTGGAAAAGCTACACTGTTTAAAAAGCAACTGAGCTACTGCCAAGCTACTGAAAAATGTAGTTAAGTTAGTAGCTACACTACTTGTAGTTAACTACTCCCCAACACTGGTTGGCAGTGCCTGTACACAACCATCATATAATGGTTTAATCTCCTTATATGTTTTCCACTGTCTCAAATTCGAGCCGTTCGTTACTGTGACGTCAATAAATCGGGACGCCCTTCCCACGATTGTTGATTGACAGCAGTGTTTCAACACATCCCGCCCTGAGTGAGACATTCTGTCATCATAGTCTGCCATTGTTGATATGCTGGAGCAGAATGGCGTCTAAACAATTGTGGTGTTCTGTTCTTGGGTGTAATAACGAACACAGCAGTCATTTTAATGTTCCTAAATCCGAACAGCTGAAGACACAGTGGCTGAGTTTTGTTTTCAAAGGGAATATTCACCACTATCAACATCAATGCGTTCATGTTCACTACTCTACCCTGCCAGTATAGAAAATATAGATCAAAGTGAAATTACATTAACCAACCATTCAGAAATGTCTTGTTCGAGCCTTATTTGTCGAACTTCTTTGCGGCCGCCATCTTGTTCCAGATGCGACTCCGGTTCAAACTGATACGGTTGCACAGATGTATCCTCAGAGACTCTAAAATATCCCCTCTGTTGTCAAGGCAACACTCTACGTGCATTGTATCAAAACGCCCGCAGAACATAGGGGCGGAGTGAGCGAAGCTCATTATCATTTAAAGGCATATGCACTGAAATGGCGTGCTTTTGATCAGGTAAAATTAGTGTTTTTCTTTAAATTACTAATGAGAATTTTTAATAAAAGTATATGACAAAGTTTTCATTTAGAGCCTAAACATTCATATTAACTTGTAGAAAAATGGCATTATATGACCCCTTTAAAGACCTAACAGCATCACAATTTATAGATTTTTCCTAGATTCATTTTTCCTATTCAGGATTCAATATTATAAAATAAGGTATTTCATAATATTTATAATACTATATTTAATTTTTATTTAGTGTGGCATGAGCGAAAAGGGTAGATTTCTAACCAGTACCTCTAGGGGTTTCTTCACCAGCTGAGCAACTGCCACTGAGATGAATGGAAATGCTAACGGATAGCCTTCTCCAGGTATTATAGACCTCCTTGGGGCAACTGCTCAGCAGGCCCATGCATTAATCCGTCAATGAGCGAGATACGCATGGAAATAGTCCGACCATGCACACTAGGCAGAAGGCAGAAGAGGGAGTAACTTCCTGCAGTGGGAAAAGGCAAACAGAAAGAGAAGATGAAAGACAAACATAGACGTCAGAGTAAAACGAAGAACAGGTCAGACAAGATGCAGGAGGAAGCATACCGTAATACGCACCTTTAGATGGACAAACATGCAGATGCAAATATACTGAAACATAATGGAAATTCTTGTTTTGGCAGAGGAGGAAGGTCACAAATATTTACCACCGTATTGTTATACACCTGAATGTTCTGAAAGCCTTTTTGTGATGGCAAGAAATGCCATAGAACATAAGAAAAGAGGTCAAGGATGTTGTGATAGAGTGATGGTTTCTTTCAATACTAAACAAAAGGTCACATTGAGATTCAGAAAGATGCAAGAGACTCTTTAGTCTGACTGTGTTTCGTAGTTGCATGAAGAGGGCAGAAGAGAACAGATTTCTTTCTGAGACTGAACGAGTGCGGAAAGGTCTGGCAGAAAGGCAAGCAGTCCTGCAGGAGCACAGCAGAGAGAGGGATTGAGAGGGAGGGACTGGTGAGAAGGGGGTGGGGCCTGCGTTCTGCTCAGCCTATCGGATCCAGTCTGGGGCAAGCAATGACTACTGGTGTAGGAGCGAGTGAGAGAAGGAAAGAGAGAGAGCATGAGAAGGAGAGAGCTAGACGGAGATGTATATTCTCAGTCCCTCAGCCAGAGCCAGAGAGCTTGGTCATTCTAGAATAGCACAGGACGGTCCTGGTCCAAAGTGTGTTTCGGAGTGTGGGCCAGACAGCATGTCGGATCCTGAAGCCAGAGTGAACTCAAAAAAAGCCGGCATTCGGGCAGCTGTCATTCTGATCGGACTACTGCACAAGTCCAGACGGCAGAAGGAGAAAGAGAGAGAGAAGGAGCGGTGGGTGAACTTTCTTTTTTCCCACCCACTAATTTGACCTGTGATTTGAGATCTGGGTCAGTTCTGGTGTTGTTATTGGCCGCCGTGCTCTAGTTGACCTGCGTTTATGGCTATGTAGGTCTTTATGTACACTTCATACATTTATTGTCGTCCCAAAGTGTGTTGTAATTGGGTCAGCAAAGGACCCTTTTTTGGGGCTCTTTTGTGGATGTTCTTGTTTGCAGCTTTACAGCTTCCCTCCTCAAGTGCCCCAAAGCGAAATTTCAGTTCTTAGATATTGCTCATTCATAACTCAATTATGTGCCATTAAAGTATCTGAACACATAAATGAGCCAATTGTTGATATACTGTACAGTCAATGAACTGCATGGCTAAAGAACTACTATGGATTACATTTTTGGTCTTGCAAGAATGATAAATGTTTGAGACTTTTAATTACAGCTTTTGGTGTAAATTTGAGACATCATTGAGAGCAGTGTTATTCTTGTATTTTTGTTATATTACTTTTAAATGAGATTTTATTTGTCATATGTTTAGGTTTCATTTTTTTATGTTTGTAATTTAGGTTTAATTAAGTTTTATTTCAGATTTAGGTGTTTTTTTTCAGTCATTTTATTGCTTACGTTTTAGCTACCAAGTCAACATTTCAAATTTTCATTTAGTTAAAGTTTAGTCTATATTTTAATGAATGAATACTTAAAGTAATTTTAGTTAACCATAATAATTTTAGTCTTCTGAAACTCTGTGATGTTGGGGGTCTTCTTTTTTTTTTAAGGAGAATCTCCCTTGCTCTCTTATCAGATCCCATTGGTGTCTAGGAGAAACAGTTAAGATATTAAGAAGATCACACGTGTCATTTTCTCTTTCCTGTGTAACAGTACAAAGATTTCAAAAGCAAATACAGCTCTGTTAAACTTATTGAGAGTAAACAGAGAGAGAGGGGCAGATAGTTTTCACCAAACTCCCCTTGTCAGGGCCATCCAGGTTTGATCGTTTGTTGAAATAAATCTCTGAGGAAGAAACCAAAAAACTATTTCTCAGCTCTCATTTACTAAAGGCTTCTCTGGTCAGTAGCCGTGTTTCCCTATATCAACTGGCATGACTTTCACTAATAGTGACCCTAGTGTATACTTTGTCTAATCATTAATTAAAACCAATTTGACCGCACACACGTACCAACACACATCCAGACACACTCTTTTACGCAGGTGTCGTGCTGCTCTGAACCATTCACACAATGCGGTTTGTGTTCGGAGGCGCCGCGTGTGCGGCTCCATTTGCATAGATCTCATCGATAACTGGCATGGTTACTGACATCACTGCGAGACGGCCCAGCTGGAGTCGCCTTGTTTGTTCCCTCTAGATCCGTTCTGTCCCGTTCTTTAGCTCAGGTGGGCACTCCGTGAGAAGAAAGTGGCTTTACAGGTCTGCTGTGTTTGAGTGATAAGCAGGGCATATTTGTCAACATTATGTGAATCACCTTGAAAGGCTGGTTGTTTCAAGTTTGGGCTGTCAGGAAAGTTATTGCTCCCTCTTGTCTTAATCAAAGGGTTGAATGTTGTAGTAATTACATTGTTTTATGTTAAAATGAAAGGTTAATTGAATAATGTCGATAATACTCTTTGAGTTGGTGAAAAGCTTTTTAAAAAAGAGCCGACTTTACCAGTGCTTTTGTCTTGATTTCCAGTCAAAATATAAAAAAAATCCATAAAACAAAGCTTAAAAATATTATCCATAGTTGAATTTAATTAAGACATATTTACAGAAAAAATCTTGAATTTATTAAATTAATAATAATAAATTCTGCATCTTGGATATATAATATAATAATATAATACATTGTATTATTTTATTTTATTTTATTTTACTGATTTTATTTTAAGCATTGAAGAAAATATTTTGTAGCATATCTAAAAACAAATACAATATAAGTTTAATGCTTCATACTAATTTCCAGTGGGTTAAATTATGCTATATATTCTACAAAAATATATTGATATCTAATGCAATTTTTCTCCTCAAGTAAATTTATTTCTTTTAAAAAACTTTTTATTTTTCACAGGTATAATATTTATATATATATATATAAATATATGCATATATATATATATATATATATATATATATATATATATACATATATATTTTAATTTTTGTTTTGTTTTTGGTCTCTCTACCACCTTAGTTTCATGTTTTATTTTGGTTAATGATTCTTTACTTTACATGATGCTCCTCTTCCATTTATCTTGGCAATTGCTGTAAGATGAGTGCAGCAGCGAAAGCATTTCTTCATAAGCTCATTAAGCACCAAAGCAAATGTTTTTCTGGTTTCCTGTTTCATTCACTGAAATCTAATTTTCTCCACCTTCATCACTCATTTCTCCCATGATCCTGTCTCCTGCAGTTCACATGAACTGCGTTTACCTCCTGAATCATTCTGTTTCCATCACACTTTATTTTCCTTGAGCTTTTTTCACTTTTCTCTGGGTGTAATTTTTTTTCCTCATGTACTGTACCTCCGCTGTGCCCTCCTCCCACCTTTACTTCCTCTTCGCTCAGTTGTTTTGCCCCCCCTCGCTCTCTGTTGTTGAGAAAGCATTTTTGATTAGCAGCTGTATGAAATTAAACTAAACTAGGTCACCTTTTGACCTCTGCCTTGCATATAAACATACACAGACTCAATGTCCTCTAGGTCCAAGGATAAGATTCCCAGCATAAGATACCAGTTCAGTTCCTCATTCAGTATCACAGATGCATCATCGTCTGTAGCTGTAAGAGCGAGTCATCTTTGAGTACCTGGAAAAAACCATGCAGCTCATTCATCCAGAAGAGGCTGTAAAACAGTCCTCTGGCTGCCAGCACAATGGCCAAAATCACTCAATAAAATACACACAGTAAAAACACAAAGTAAAGGGGTTCAAATGGCAACAAAGCATATTGAGAAAGTGATGGATTATGTTCTATGTTCCTTATCAGTCCGGCTAAAGGTAAACATTAAATGAGAGGGATGGAATATTCCTTCTGAATGTCCCTGAACTTTTTATTTATTTACTGCCGTGTGAAAACAGAACACTGTAATTTTTCAGAGTCAGTAACAAATAAGTGATAAAGTGATCATTTAATAATCTAATTTATACATTTTTGTATCAACATTTCATTTAAAAAAAATTTTTTAACATTAAAGCTACTCTTAGTTTATTCTTAGCTAAAAACACTTAGTTCTTTAAAAAATATATGTGCTCATTAATGTATATTTACTTCGTTCAAGTAATATAGTATTCTTGTGAGTGTATAATATGGCATTGAAAATACATACGGGTAAGGGGTTCTAATGTTGGTCGCCATGTTGCCCATCTTGAAAGTACATTAGCCAAAGAGGGACATACCCGTTAATTCAAGCTTCGCCTTTCGCGTAACACTCATGGATGAGGTCGAACTGGAAGCCATGTTAATCTTGAGCCCTATTCGCACGGGATTAGTATAACCTGGGACCACGTGTAAATTTGACATTACCCACCCACATCTGAATTTCGCGTGGCGCATTCGCACTTGATTAGTGAAGCCTGTGATTTTACTCGAATTTACTGACTTATCTCCTGGATATGATATCATTAGGCTCTAGCTTTGAAATGTCTTGTCGTATGTCTAGCTGTATATAATTAACAGAAGAATTGTCCTTACCGTATGCTGCTAAACATGTAATTGATCTCCATCTAACCATTCTTTTTGTTTTTGCTCTTCTGATTGTATAGCTTTCTCTTTCTGCAAATTGTATAGTTGTACTAGCGATATGACCCCGCACCCAAAATACTATCAAAACACTCCAACTCAGCCTCTATTCTCGCGAAAGATAAAAAGGCGCAGGTGAAACAGAAACCTTGAAAAAATTATATACGATCCGGCCAAATCACAGAGATGTCGATTCGCACGGGACTAATATTATCACAGAACCTCTGTGTTCGGCGAAATATAGTAGGTAATTTGCGGAGGAATTTTTACTATACAAATTACAGACATGGCCAATTCGCCCGGGATTAAGATCCCAGACAAACTCCGCAATTATTACAAATTACTACAAATTATTACAAATTATGCTCTGCTAGTTAACAGGAGATGTTTTATTTGTAGTAGGTAAATCCATGCCTCAATGTTTCAAAAAGTGGTGGGTACAAAATTACTAATTCCCATTCAAACACCGGCGATAAATCCCAGCATGTGCCGACGCCGTCGCGTGACCAGCATTTAATCTTTAAATCAGCTGTTTTTAACGGACTCGATTCATTGTCGTCAGAAACTAAATGTCTAAAATGTACGTAATTATATTAACTTAGTATTTATTCAACTACAGAATAAAATCAGTTTCAATACTTCACACATTTGCAATACTGCTGTTATTTGGGAAAAGCACTCTGTGTGTAACATTTCTTAACTAGGCTATATGAAATGATATAGGCTCATGGTTATTGCATAGCCTATTGTTTAACATTTGAGCACCCTCAGTATTTTCAAAAGCACCCTCAGTGATTTGGTTCTAGAACCGGGCCTGGCACAACTGACAGATGACTTTGAGCCCACCACCAACGGTGTGTGTTTGTATATCTCTGTGTAACCATAGCGACAAATCTACCAACTTTCGGATCCTGCACTTAAGCTTATAATTTTGTTTTTAAAAATATAATTATGTATTTAAAAGTTGCAGAATAGATTCATTTGGAGACTTTGAAATTGCCATAGAAAGGCAGGCAATTTTGCTTAGCTTCAACAACAAGTGCTTAGTCTATTTTTTCCACTGTTTTTTTGGTCTCGGTCTTGGTCTTGTCTTGGTCTCGGTTTTAAGCGGTCTTGACTACAAGTATAGTGTATAGTAGTCCATTGAACTGTGTATAAGTGGAATAGATGAGGTGACCATGTCTCTTTACAAGTGCTTCTGAAACGGTTTCACTGACGGGTTGTACAGAGCCTATTTACAGAGCAGTTGATCTGAGAAGGGTATTTTTAGAACTCACTTTTCTTTTCCCCTTTCTATCTCCCATTCTCGCTCTCTCAAAACCCTGTGGCGTCCTCTTTGTCTCCTGTTAGACTGTTGATTTAGAGATAAGGACAAAGGGTTAATGCATTTAAAATCCCCAGAAGAGCACAGGTTGCTTTAATAGAGGGAGTGATATCAAAAGCCCTGCTCAATGGCAGCATCTCACCAGCCCCCCTTAAGGCCCCAGTACTGGTCTGATGGGACTCTTTTTGACTTTTTGAATGTGGAAAGCCTCCAAAAACTAACAACTGTCCAATTTGTCTAAAGGCAAATAAACAGGAGCTGCTCCTGGAGTCACGCTGGAGGCAAAAACACATATCAGACTCAATACTGTCAGGGTAGGGAACAGGGGAGGGAAGATATTGTTGATGTGAGAATGAATTTGATTTATTCAGACAGTTGGAAATAGGGATTACATATCAACAGGTTTGTGTCTGTTCCTTTGCCAGTAGTCTACTTGTTTTCTTATTTATTTGTAAATTTGATTTGTAAAATCAATCTGTACAAACAAGATACTTGTAAAGAAGTACCATTGCAATACTATAGTAATTGTAATACTGTTTTTAATACAACTGTATAGATGCCAAATCACCACCAAACATGATAATCCCATTAATGCTAAAGGAAAGATCAGAATATCACAACTATTCAGTTTGACTGCAGCCCACAGTATTAATACTCAGTAAATATCAAGCGTTCTGCAGCAGACAAAGCAATAGTGACACATAGTAAAAGGTCTGTTACTCACACTTGTGTGTTGCAACATTACTGTCGGATCCAATGTATTTGACACTGCAGTTGCGCCTGTCACATATTTACCACTACACAACATGTGTGAATCAGTGGGCGGGGCCAAAGAGCCAATAGAGCATCACAGTCCCGCCCACAGCCCGAGAGAGCTTTGGTGTCGAAGTAAATTTCCCATTCATTTCTCCCATTGACGTTTTGGAAAATCCGCATCTAAGAGCATGAACTGCATGACCAGCTATGGCTGAACTCATAAGCATACAGTATAATTTCAAGTGAAAAAGCAGAAAAGAAATAACAAAAAAAGTCAAAGGTACAAGACTGTGTACATATTTTCATTTCCGAGCGAAGGAACTACTCCCATAAATCACCACGCCTCACTGAAGTCGACTGAAGCCACAACCGCGAAAAAGCCTTTTGAGCGGCTTCCAAATCTGACGACGGCCACATGAATCTTTTCCTCCCGTGAATTTTTTATAATGAATCTGGAGGGAAACTTCTTTCCCTCGATTTACTGAAGCTTGTGTAAAACACATTTGCAGCTGCACATCCAATGGCGCGGGCGCCTCTGCAACCAATGAACTAGCCCCATGTCATTACACGATCTTCAGTCTTCCCGGACCTTCGCAGGGTTTTACATGACTTCCACCAATCAGATGCATTATGGTATTATAGGATTGTGGGTAATGATGTACTTATCCAAGACATCACAAATATAAAAGGCATTTATCTAGGTTTATCTATTATTTAACAAGGTTAGTGCCTTTGCCATGAACTTTTGATGTTTAAATGAGCATATACAATCGCTTAGTACAGCTGTAGCTGTTTTTAAGTCTACCATGTGGTTACGTTTTTATGGCTTATACTTAGGGTTTCAAAATTTTGGGAATTTTCAAAGATGGAAACTTTCCATGGGAATTAATGGGAATTTAAGGGAATTAACAGGAATTTATGGGAATAAACGGGAATAAAATGGGAATTTTCAAAGTTGAGGGTTGGCTCTTCATAGGGAACTTAAATATAGTTGAGGAAAGTATATTTTTTAGCATAGTCTTGACTAAAACAAACAGATGCATTTCAAATACACTTGAATATTCATGCCATTCCTCAATCACAATCCGATGAGTGAAGTAGGATGACGATGAGTGACTTCGGCGCTCGTTCAACTGAGAGAGTTTTTTTTCTTTCTTCTAAACTACCACTGGTTGTGAAGTGTGCTAAAATAACGTCACCTTATCATCTATGAAAAGCTGAAAAGCGCTCCACACATTCAAATGACATAAACCACACTTTCAATAAAAAAAATTATCCGTTAATGACACGTCCGATTCGTGAACTAATGACTCCTTTGAACCAATTCACTTTAATGAATGGTTAAAACAACTGATCTATCCAACACTGAACTCAAGAGACATAAAACGGAAACACTTTACAATAAGGTTCCATTTATTAAAGTCTTGTTAAGTACATTAGTTAACATTCTATTAATATTAGTTTCTATGCTGATTTACTTAATGACAAAACCACCCCAGTCATTCTAGAATGATTCACTTCTTTCCAAATAGAGCTATTCAAGTCATCTGGAGAAATTGTTTTTATATCGCAATATATATTGTGGAAAAATAAAATATCGCAATGCCATTTTTTACCAATATCGTGCAGCCCTAATTCGTCTAGTAGCAATGCTGATAAGTTAGATGCTAAATAACCTAGCGTAACTTTATTTACCACATAAGGCAGATGCTAGCTACCTCATGTGTCTGTTTTTCTCTGCCTTCTGCAATATGATTTCAAGATCATTCCAGTTGTTTAGCTAGTCTTACTATTTATGTATCTGTTCATGCCATTGCATTAGTATTCTTATTTCTTGCAATCTCTTGCATTGCATTAGTATTCTTACAAGCTTATTTTATAGAAAAAGGCCACGTGCACCATCCGATGTTCTAATATGGAATATTTCCAAAATTCCCCAGCTTAACTTCCCATGGAAATTTACCGAAACTCTCCGGAAATTTACCGGAAATGTTCCACCCCTTTGCAACCCTACTTATACCCCAGCTGTCAATGGAGAAATTGTATTGAATTCTTACCTCCGGCACCGGCTGTGGGCGGGACTGTGATGCTCTACCATGTAGAAGTAGGCGTTGATCTTTTTTCTGAAGGGCGGTCTTTCATCACACTATGAAGAAAGCTGTTTTTTGAATTAATGAGGAAGTTTGAGGTCTGAAACTTACAGGATTTTCAATTCATGACCCCATTAAAACATAGCCTTCTCAAATAATCTGTTCTATTTACAATTATTCTATTTGAATTATTCTTTTTTGACAGCATACTTATTTTTTTAATCTATTTATTCATTATGGTATGGGATAAAATAGAACCAGCAGGGGTTTTTATGAACTTGAAGAGAATGTACCTGGTAAAGAGAGTTTGAATTTTGATCAATTGACTGTGACATCTAGATTGTTTGTTTGATCCTCAGAACTTACTTACTTTAACTAAAGCTAAAAACAAGTTTTATTTTGCCGTTGTTCTGTGGAAAAGGAATGAACTCTTTATTGTTACTCTCATCCTGCTGAGAGTTGGTAGCCATATAGGATGTCAACCTCTGTGCAGTTGCCATAGTAGCAAGCCTAGTCTTGCTAATGTGTAATGGTGACTGAATTGCTTTATTAAGTGAGTTATTGATTGTCTACAGGTGGTGGGCAAGTAGAGTAAAATGGAGAACAGGTGCAAAGAGTCAGAGGCTAGCCAGCTTCCTATTAAAAAAGGTGATTTAGAGGTTCATAATTTTAGCCTGCTGTGTATATTGCGAACCCGTTCTCATCCCAAATCGCCATATACAACGCTTTTGCAAAAGCGTAAATATCCAACGCACATGGCACCCTTTAGCGCCAAATGAGATGTAAAAATAAATCGGGCAGAAGGCGCCTCCTAGTGGTCTAACCCTACCCCTACCCCATACCTAAACTTAACCGTCTCATTTGGCGCTGAAAGGGTGCCATGTGCGTTGGATATTTACGCTTTTGCAAAAGTGTCAAAATATGGCACTTTGGGATGAGAATGCGTTGATATTGCATCATTAATTGATCCTAACAAGGTTAGCAACTGCTAGTTGTTGGAGTTGTAGGAATTAGGCTATGTTTACACGGAAACGATTCTGAAGAGAAAACGCAAAAGTGGCGTTGCGTTATCACTTTTTATTCTGTGTTTAGACGAGCGTTTTGGGTGGGAAATCCGCGTGGATATGATGACGCAAAAGTGTGTGAAATTCAATGTAGTATGCACTCCAGGCGGCTAGGAGTGCATACTACAACAACACCAAGTCCACACGCCTGCGTACAACCTTCACTGTCAAGCAGACTTTTGCGTTTTTAAAGTTTACACGGGAACGCGACGGTGGAGCTTTTTAAGATTTCCACTCTGGAGGGTGGTTTCACTTTTTTGCGTTTTAAGCCCTAAAGCGCCGTCGCCGTGTAAACGAAGGCACATCCGACAAAATATTTTACGTTTTTACCAGCGAGCGTTCTCGTGTAAACAGGGCCTAAGTCAGTGAACTTGAATGACCATTTTCAGCTCTTTTTTAAATGTTCATTTTCGTGTTGCCTGTTAAGAAGGAATAACATTGAGGCCCTGTTTACACGAGAACGCTCGCGGGTGAAAACGTAAAAATATTTTATCGGATGTGCCTTTCGTTTACACGGCGACGGCGTTTTTGAGGCTTAAAAATGCAAAAAAGTGAAACCACCCTCCAGAGTGGAAATCTTAAAAAAAGGGTAAAGGGTAAAAATGCAAAAGTCTGCTTGACAGTGAAGGTTGTACGCAGGCGCGTGGACTTGGTGTTGTTGTAGTATGCACTCCTAGCCACCTGGAGTGCATACTACATTGAATTTCACAGACATTTGCTTCACCATTTGCACGCAAATTTCCCACACAAAACGCTCGTCTAAACGCAGAATAAAAGTGATGACGCAACGCTACTTTTGCGTTTTCTCTTCAGAATCGTTTCCGTGTAAACATAGCCTGAATTTGATTAAATAAAAGTTGTAACACTTTGTCCTTATGGCACAATGCCATATTCCAAGCACTTTAATACTTTGT
This sequence comes from Hybognathus amarus, assembly GCA_030378365.1. Classification (NCBI taxonomy): domain Eukaryota; kingdom Metazoa; phylum Chordata; class Actinopteri; order Cypriniformes; family Leuciscidae; genus Hybognathus; species Hybognathus amarus. The sequence goes on along the minus strand of JAQIUQ010007359.1, from coordinate 188,701 downwards.
TTACAAAAGTTAAACAAGAAAAAAATCAAAGAAAAAAGGACTGAATGCCTTAATTGAGCCCTATTGAGCGACTTTCTAATTCTTGTTAGCACAGCAGGGTCTAAAAGCAGAGAGGGTTTTAACAGCACTCAGTATCGATTGTGCCTTTTATGTGTTAAAACGTTGTTTCAGCACCAATTATTCCTTAATTAAATTTCCATACGGACTTTGTCAAAATTACATTTGCATTACAAGGCATTTCATTTTGTGTGTCAGTGTGTGTGAGACTGAATGTCTTATGTGGTACACCATGTTTCGGACACTGGCTGCAGTCCACATTTAACACTTTCTATAAATAGCCTCAACATATCAACGTACAACAGGAAGCCGCACTCTGACCACTCTGAGAGTTATCTAAGGAAAAACATTATCCTTTTAAACAACACTAGTATTGCTTCCCATAATCCCTTGCTGGGGAAGAATGATAAAAGATCACCTCAGCTTGTGAACTGTCAGGTCCGTTTGATGAGCAGAGCTTTGACTCTGTCATAGTAATTGCATAATCGTATAGCTTGTAGATAATGTTTAGGCCGCGGACTGTATGTAAAAGAGTGAACCTGACGGGATCTTATTAAATTAGTTGATGTGAGCAGAACAAAGATACAATCCCTTTGGTTAGTAACAATAAAATTGGTTCTGCTTGTCATTGTTTTTGTTTTTTGTTTTCTAATTTGCTGAATATTTCCATTATAAAATATTCATATAAGTCCATTACTGCAGTGATTTGTCATTTGCGACCATCAAAGGGGGACTTATCAAGTTCATTTTCGCTTTTCATAAGTATTTATCAAGGTCAGAAATAACATTTATAATTAGGATTTAATTGTCGGCCCTTAGGCAATATCTCCTTTCCTCTAGTCTGGTCTACTGCCTTGTCCTATTTAATTTGTAAGTGATAATGTATAGTTAGTATGTGAGAATCACACACACACACAAAAAAAAAATGAACACGGGTATCAGAACTTTCCTGATAAATCATTGAATAAATGGACAAACTATTCTATTATTTTCTATTCAATTCTATTATAGTTTTAAAATATTAAAATATCATACAATTTAAAATATCTGTTTTTATTTTAATATATTTTAAGATATAATTAATTCCTGTGATGACAAAGCTGAAAATTTACCATCGTTACTCCAGTCTTCAGTGTCACATGATCCTTCAAATTCTGTTTTGATGCTCAAGAAACATTTCTTATTATTATCAAATTTGAAAACAGACAGTTGTGCTGCTTAATATTTTTGTAGAAACCGTGATGTTTTTTTAAGGATTCTTTGATGAACAGAAATTTTACACAGCATCAGCAGAACAGCTTTTATTTGAAATAGAAATCTTCAGTAACTTAAATGTTTACATAAAATTTACTTACCAACTTATTAATATTTAATCTTACCAACTTAAAATATTTAAACACTAGGTCATGTTTTTTTTATTCTTTTATGTTTAAACACTTTTAACTTATTTTATTATGCTAGAGGAAGTCACAGAGTGATAGTGAAGATCCTGCTTTTTTTTTTTTTTTTTTTTTTTGAAATTTTGTTGCCTGGAGTCTTTTTACAAAAATATTATACCTCTGACCAATCAGAATCAAGGCAACTTATATACTGTAGTTACCCAGCTTGTATGTTGTCTATGTTTCTCTAGAGTGTAATCAAAGCATGAGGCATGTTGCCGGAACATTATAATCAGAATCACTGGGCAGATGTGATTAGTATTGAATCAGGCCTAATTAAAGAGGCAGATATACTGCCTGGTGATGAAACTGTGGACTGGAAATGAGGGAAGACAGCATGTGCAGGACAACTAGAGATATCACAACTTCCCGGTTCTCCCTATGAGCTGATAAGATTCTAATAAAGCCATTACGGTAAATTACTGTGATTGTTAATTGTGTTTCAGGGCTGCTGTAAGACTTTATTCATAAGTCAGCGTCATAAATGCACTCTGCAGTAGAGTTCCTGGAAAGAGTTTCATTTAACTTTCAAAGAAGCCTGTTTAAGTCTTCATCTTTTTATTTTGCACAGCACAGCAAACCTCTCAGCTTCTTTCCACATCCCCCATGTACCAAATCTTTATCACTGTGAACACACATACACACACAAAACATTTGTGTTAGATTTCCCCCAGAAATTGCTAGTCAATTTCTCAAATTATTACACTGTAAGAAGTGATCAGTTGACTTAACTTAAAAAAGTGAAGAAACCCATAGCTAAATAAACTTAATGAGTTATTAAAAAATTAAGTTATGGTCCCAACTGATCACTATTTACAGTGAACAAAGAAACTGCAAGTAAACATTGAATTAAACATTTTGAAATAGAAAGACTGAAATTGTATTTTTACGTCTAGTTTCAGTGTATTGTTTTGTAATTTTACAGTAATTTTGTTACACAGTAAAAATTACCTTTTCGGAATTGTAATTAAAGAATTAAAGGGGTGATGAACTGAGAAATCAAATTTTTCTTGAGCTTTTGACATCTAAGAGGTCATTATATTATAAGAATATCGTGTAAGTTTCAGAACTGAAAACGACCTTGTTAGTCCAATAAAAGCTTTTATTGACACCAGCCTCAGCAAACGACTCGTTTTTCAAAGTTGGGAACTATGATGACAAAGAGGATAAAACACCACCCCGCAGAAGAAGATCAATACCTACTTCAACACGGCCGGTTTAGCCCCTCCCACCGACTCGCGCATTACACGCATAGCTAAATGACATAGGTGTACCTCGTGATGACAAACCAGAGCGAGCTACCGAGCAATAAACATGCCGTTTACAAATTATTGTGCAGTGCCTGGTTGTGGAAGAAGACAGTCGCTGCTGCATAAGCTTCCTCTGGATTCCAATAGGACTGCATGGTTAAACTTTATTTTTAATGATGTGCCAGCTAATGAGGGTAAAACATTGTCCGTCTGTTCGCTTCATTTCACTGAGGATTGTTTTGTAAACAAGACTGGATTTGCAGACTTTATTAAGAGTAAATAACGGTGCTGTGCCGTATTGGATTCGACAGGAGTTGTGCAACACACAGTTTTTGGGTTGAACATGTATGGGCAATTATTCCGGTTGCCATTTTACAACATTGGACATTTTCAAAACAATTTCCCCTACGTGTACCGACGAGTGAGTTGAAACAAATTATAATATGCAAAACTGTTATCCACTCACAGCAGTGGGCGTTTACTTCCAACTCTTCAGTGCGAGACGCCCACAAAAACCGAGCGTTTTTGAGCTACAATGTAAAAAAAATCCGTTGAATTTACAGGAAAACCCTGGCAGCTGTGGTTACCAGAGTTTTCTGCTAAAAATACGGTAGGAACATTTTAGGTTTAACAGACTTTGACCGTATTTAATTTTACAGCAATAAACTGTATTTCATTATCTGATATAATGTTAATTTACTGACCTTTTGAAGTATTAATATCTGTTTTGTTCAATTGTAATACACTGACTGCCAACAATCACAGCCGTAATGAGAGTCAAATGATCAATCAAAGCTCATCATAAGCAGTTCTTCCACAAGAAAGTTCATACTATTATATAGAAGCTGCACAGTGTCATTCACACAAACATTAAACACCATCATGCTAACATGTTGAAATGAAAAAAAATGCAATAAGTATTAATTTAACAACATTAAATGTAACATAAAACCCTACATAACTGATTAGAAAAATAACTAAGAAAATTATGAAGAAACAGTTAAAATACATTAAATGTGAATTGTCACACAGGGAATTGTGGGAATGTCAATTTACATTTTTCACTGTAAATTACACAATGACTTCTTCTTTTTCACTTCCAAAAACTGTAAATTTAACAGTATTTTACAGTAAAATTACATTAAACGTACCATTATTTATATCACAGTTATTTACCGTATATAGTAAGGAAACTTTCTGTTAACCAATTAACAGTTTTTCACTGTAGCATTTTTACAGTCTTTTACTGTTAAAATCACGATCATCTTTTACAGTGTAGGCTCAAAACTATGGTAGGAAATAGCCTATTACTTATTCATTTTGAATGTTTTTGAATGTAAAAACCAAGCAAACATCATAAGTTGACCTTTAAAAAGCCAGTTCATGACGCCTTTAAACAGATTATAGGAATACACTTTACAAAAAAAAAAAAAACTATTTTCAGCTAGGTGTTTGTTTGTTATATTCAGTGAATTAACCGCATACAGGCTCATGCAAAGTGATAGTGAGGCCTAGTCAGTGATGCAGTTACATCAGCAATGAGAGTCATTAGACAGTCAAAATGCTGATCAGCAATACATTGCCTCTAAAGCTACACCGGTTTCAGACTGCATGTAAACACAGCGCATATGTATTTCTGATTGTAACATGTTAAAACATTGTGTATGTGAAGGATCCTATTGCTTTAAAAAAAAAAAGGTTTCTAAATATGTCTTGAATTTCTATGGTTTCTCAGTTCACTTCACAAAACACATAGTGTGGTCTGTCCGCACAAGCCATGTTTATCCTTGTTGCAAAAAAACTTAAATGCTACGCAGCCCATGTTGGCATCTGCCTAATTTGAGGGAACTGTGTCAAAATACAGTAGACTGGGATTGGTCCCATAACTTTGACGTCAGCCTCTGCTGTTGTCCATCTGTTTGTCCTCTTCTTGACTAGATCCATAGCAGCAGCTGGCATTGTTCTGGTGACCCAGCTGGAAAAAAGGTGCAGTGCAGTATAGACATGAATTTGGAGCACAACTGGTCTTTTTTAACAAGAGTCCTGGTGTTCTGGAGCTTGTCCCCTCAAGCAGCTGCAGTCATGGGTAGACTCATTTTCCCCTTAACAATGGAAAGGCTGGCATCCAGAAGAACACTCACATGTGGCTTTTGAGACCTATCTATGCTGAAACCTTCTAGGCAAAAAAAACAACAAAAAACCCAGCAAATTTGCTTTGTCACTGCATTAGATGTTTCATTCATAAATTTGATCACTATTAAAGCAGCACTATGTAACTATATATACACTGTAAAAAAACCCCTGTAAATTTACAGGTAATGGTCTGTATTTTTTTACAGAATTTTGCCGTTTCGTCATTATACAGTGAATGCCTGTTATTTTACAGATATTTGCTGTAATTTAAAGGTCCACTATTGAATTTACAGGTAATTGCTTGTATTTTGTTTTTACATCTATTTTAGTTTTTTTTAAAGGAAATTGTCTGTATTTTTTTCACACAGGGTTGTGTGTAATTTTACATAACATATTCCATAATATTTTACTGATTTTTTCTGATAAATTACAAAACACAGAAAAGAAAGTATAACTGCAGAAATCAGCAGTCATTTAACATGTTTTCCTTGAAGATCATTAAGTATGTGGGTGTTAAAGTGAGTTTTAAGGTTAAATAATAGTATTTCCGTACTAAATACCATTAAATTTACTGTTTTTGAAAGTGAAAAAGAACAACTCATTTTATAATTTACAGTGAAAAACCGTAAATTGACATTCCCACAATTCCCTGCGTGACACTTCACATTTGATGTGTTTTTGAAATAACTATGTTTCTTCATAGTTTTCTTAGTTTTTTTCCAATCAGTTAGCCTATGTATATTAGGGTTTTATGTTACATTTAATGTTGTTAAACTAATGTTTAATGCATTTTAAAAATTTCATGTGTTACCATGATGGGGTTTAATGTTTCTGCGAATGACACTGTGCAGTTTCTATATATTAGTATTAACTCTCTTGTGGAAAAGCTGTTAGTAATGAGCTTTGAATGATCATGTGACTCTCATCATTACTGTGGTTGTCAGCGTTACAATCGGTACAAAACAGATATTAATACTTCAATAGGTCAGTAAATTAACATTATATCAGATAATGAAAGATATTTTTGTGTAGAATAACAGTAATAAACCATAATTATTAGAATAAGAAATTACCTTTTTTTACAGTTTTTTACAGTTTTTTTTCCTGACAGTATTTTTAACAGACATTTTCTGGCGCCCCTGCTGGCAGAAAATTACAGTTTTTTTTACAGTTTTTTTTTTTACAGTGTAGGTTTTCAACCTATATAATTTTTTCAAAACCCTGGAGATACATCGACTTAAATGACAGGTCTACCATAGCCTGACAGTGTCTGTATGGCTTTTACTGGCACTATGTAACTTGAGGTGCGGGTAGGAACCCGAGCACAAAAAGAACTACAAAATTCGACTGCTTTACGACACTTCCTCAAATTCCAACGTGAGAGCCCAACGAACGTTTTTTTTTTTTTTACCTCTGTATGTTGTCATGGCTCCGGTCCGGTGCATCAATCTTCCCCCGCCTAGCAAATGTGAAGTGCGTCAGAAACAGAGCGTGCGCACGAATCAGTTTACTGTTGGTAATTTGTTGTGTCCGCATCCAATGTAGACTGCATTGCTTTCTTTTGAGGGCGCTTAAGACACTCAAGCATCCCTGTAGAGCCGGGGCGGGCAGCTCACGCCAGCTCGAGACGTGAAAGGATACTTATTACTGAGTTTGGTAGGGGCTACATTCTTGCAAGTAAATAATACTTGATTAAACGAACAAAATAATCGGTCAGGATAACTATCCTATGTCTGCAGGCTGATAGTCATGTTTGTTGTTTTATTTTTCTGGTGAAAGTGTCTTGCCTCAGGCTGTAATGCAAATCGATTTTTCAAATTTGCAGATTCATCTATTGTAGCTTGATATTGTATAATATTGACGACATGGATATTATCTACAACACAAACATTGAATTAGCATATCCATTATGTAAAACAGTAGCATGTAAAACATTTTTTTGACGTTTGAAAAAAGGAAGCCCTTGACACTATATTCATATGACATGCTGAAATACAGTATATTAAACTGTTTTTAAATCTGCAAGCTCTTTCAAACATGATGCATTCTGATTGGCTGCCAATGTTTTTATTGTTCGTCAGTTGGAAAAAATCGTTCTGAAAGGGGTTCCAGTGATATTGTTTCTCTGTGCCGTTTTATAGTTCTGGTGTTGACTCTGCAATACTTTTTTATATTTATTACTATTTTAGAACAATATCTTTGTTTTTAGCATTATCGTTATAGTTATCATTCCTGGTGCAATAAATTACATTAACTAATGGGATCTTATTGTAAAGTGTAACCATAGTTTTTTTTTTTTGATCATTAGTGTTGAATAATAATAGTGTTGAATCTTATACATTTCGTTTTCATTTTACATCATAAAGTCCAACAACTTTTTTTGTTGGACCAAATCTAGCTCTCACCGTCAAAGTCTCTGCAAATATAACCTTTGTGGTTGCTGTGGTATTATTATATAAATACTAAATATTATTTCTAAATTGTGTTTGTTATTGGTTCCATCCTCTCTGATTAAAATGACTCTCCTACATCTTCCATTGAAACTTTCACAGCCTCGTATATGGATCTCCAGCTACAGCTCTTAATGTGGTCAATGTTTTTGTAGTTTAATGACCCTCAGAGGTGTAATGTAAGGGAAGATTTTAATGGACCCTCACTTGAGACCGTCTGCAAAGAGCTGCATTTCTAGACCAGAGTTTGTCCGCCTGACTAATTTTAACCTCTGATTCCAAGTAGACCCTCTGTCATTTGTCTTTGGCAGAAAGAACTGCTTTTAAAATGCGATCATGTTCCTGCTGGGAGATTTACGCCTTTCCTTACGCCTTGTCCCTCCTTATCCCTCTTCTTTTTTGACCTACAGCAGTTTGTCTGCAGGGCTGGCTGCTCTTCAGTTGTTCTTGTTATGTCTCTGTGCAGATACCAATGCAAACAGAAGAATAGATGTTGGTGGGTTTTTCTATCCTGCAGTCTTTCACCTTGTAGTCTCTGGAGGCAAAACCATGTTCTTTTCAGTAAACACTTTCAATGATGGTGTCTTGTTTCATTAAGTCAATATCTTAACATGTATGTATATATATATATATATATATATATATATATATATATATATATATATATATATATATATATATATATATATATATATATATATATATACACTATCGGTCAAAAGTTTAGGGTCGGTAAGATTATTTATGTTTTTAAAAGAAGTCTCTTCTGCTCACCAAGGCTGCAATTTTTTGATAAAAAATACACAAAAAGCACTGTAATATTGTGAAATATTATGACAATTTAAAATGACTTTTTTTTGTTAATATATATTAAATTGTAATTTATTCCTCTGAAAAAAGCTGAATTTTCAGCATCATTACTCCAGTCTTCAGTGTCACATGATCCTTCACAAATCACTCTTATATGATGATTTTATGCTCCAAAAACATGTATGATTATTATCCATGTTGAAAACAGTTTTTTACATTTTTATTTCAGGATTCTTTGATGAATAGAAAGTTCAAAGAACAGCTTTTATTTAATTAGAATCTTTTCTAACATAATAAATGTCTTTACTGTAACTTTTGATCAATGTAACTCATCCTTGATGAATAGAAGTATTGATTTCTTATTTATTTCCCCCAAAATAAAATACAAATTCTTACTGACCCTAAACTTTTTAAAGGGTAGTGTTTAATGTAACAAAAGCTTTCCATTTCAGATAAAAGCTGTTCTTTTGAACTTTTTATTCATCAAAGAATCCTGAAATAAAAATGTAAAAAACTGTTTAATCATGGATAATAATCATACATGTTTTTGGAGCATAAAATCATCATATTAGAGTGATTTGTGAAGGATCATGTGACACTGAAGACTGGAGTAATGATGCTGAAAAATTCAGCTTTTTTTCAGAGGAATCAATTACATTTTAATATATATTAACATAAAAAAGTCATTTTAAATTGTTTAAAGTGTTTTTTGTGTATTTTTTATCAAAAAATTGCAGCCTTGGTGAGCAGAAAACTTCTTTTAAAAACATAAAAATCTTACCGACCCTAAACTTTTGACCGATAGTGTATATATATATATGAAAAAAAAAAAAAAAAAACTCTTCATTAATATTTAAAATAAATATTTTACCTGCAAAATTACAGCTAAGTGAGTCCAACCAACATGATGAAAAACTGTTTTTTAAAAACAGATATAAAGGGTGCATTTCTAAGGACTTTGCACATGTGTTTTAATATATATTTTTCCTTTGTTTTTTTTTCATTTCTTCTTTTAAAAAATCCTGTTTAATAGTGGTTTCCACTCAAATATGCAAAACTAAATATCCTCTGTCTTCTGTGCAAAACTGCTGCATTTTAGATTAGTCTTCTTCATAGTGTGGTGCTGACCGTTTCTCAGTCTAACTGTGTGTGTGTGTGTTTTGCAGGAAACAAGAGCTGCTGACCATCTCCAGTGTGCCTCTGGGAGAATGTCCACCCTCACCTCCCCGCACTGCACCACCCACCATGAAGGTGAGTGCTGTGGTCCCACATTCACACACAACAACACAAGCATCGCTCTATTATCTGCTGTTAGCTGAAATCTGGTGCATTCATCTCTCAGTCACATCTTTATTACTAAATTAACCTCTATTAGCGTGATAGCCTGAGAAAGTGAGAATGCCCTTTGTAGCATGCTACATAAAATGACCCTCATTTCTACAGAAATGCCAACATGCTCTTACATAACGTCTCTAACTGACTTAGACATGCACATTAACCTGCGGTCCTGTCTGTGAAGGTACATGCGGTGTGTTTGAGGTAAAGCTCTTTATTCAAGGTTACCTCTAAATGTAATTCTAATTCATTTGGACTGAGAAATCCATTTTCTTCGAGCATTAAGGTCCCATTGAGATCGCACCATATCATCTCTGTTATATGTGCAACAGCCTCAAGAGGGTCTGGAAAGATTTTCTGTCTTGTTTAAAAGTGGTACAGAGTTCAGAGATGGATTGTGTGGCGTGAGCGGAGCACAGTCGGTGTCACCTTGAGATGAAACGCTGAAAAATCAGAAGAGGAGGGAGAGAGGTGGGCGTTTATGCGGGAAGGCAGGGCGAAAGGCCGAGGTGTCAGGCGTGATATTAAGATGAGAAGACATGAAGTCGAACTCAGAGGTCATGATCCTGTTAGCCAGTGCTTTAATTATGTAGATCATTTCTCATACGGACTGATTAAATGTCTGAAGCACACAAAACTAGTTGAACATTATACTTGCAATTTATTAAGGTCAGGTGTTTCATTATCACCTGCTTTTTTTAAAGAATTTAAATTTATTTGCCTCTCTTGTGAGCATATTGTAAATTCTGTCATCATTCACTTCAATGGTTTAGCGGCCTATACTATTACATTTAATGGGGTTTGATGTTATTTTGACACCATTGATTTTCATTGTATGGAAAAAAATTGTTGAAATCAAGGGCCCTATTTTAACGATCTGAAACGCAAATGTCAAAGCGCAAAGCGCAATTAACTTTGTGGGCAGATCCAGCACTGTTGCTATTTTCCCGGTGGGATAAATGCCTCTTGCGCCTGGCGCAAATCTAAAAGGGGTTGGTCTGGAGTAGCTTCATTATTCATAGGTGTGGTTTGGGTGTAACGGAAATAAACCAATAAGAGCGTCATATCACATTCCCTTTAAGAGCATGATGAACGAGATGCGCTTGTTCTGTGGCGCAATTCTATTTTAACGGCGCATTTACCAGGCGCGCTTCAGCATCGGTTCACAGCCGAGTAGAACGATGTTCTCGTCAGGGCCGTAAAAGAAAGAGAAGGGACACTGGGATGGGACAAACCCACCCAAATTAGCTTCGGGTTAAACATGCATATAATAATTTTGGTAAATGTGTAAGCTTTATGCCTGTTTTTCCCATCATCATGGACACAACAATGATTTCCCTCATGTTTATATATTTTCCGTATAATAATGTATCATTTGCAAAAAGTAAAATGCATCTGTGTTGATGAGCTGAGAGATGAGCTCAAAAACATCATATTAGAATGATTTCTGAAGGATTATGTGACAAGACTGGAGTAATGAAGCTGAAAATTCTGCTTTTGCTATCACATGAATAACTTACATTGTAAAATATTTCAAAATAGAAAACAGTTCATATAAATTGAAATAATATTTTACAATAATTTTATTTTACTGTACGTTTGATCATATAAATGAAATATGCCTTGGTGAGCATAAGGGATTTCAAAATCATTAAAAAAATCTTCCCGAAGTCTAGTTTAAGTTTGTACTGCACTAATACTAATGTATATTTGTCATATTAAACTCACATAGCCAGTTTTTAAACTTGTCCTTAGAGAGTCACTTTACACATTACAGGGAAATGTTTGCAGAACACACGTTAACACAACACGATGTACTGTACCTCTTTTTAGGTTTAGCTATCCTTGTAGGGACATTTGGTCCACACAATGTAGCCCAAACCACCTGAGAGACATACACAAACACACACACTATAAACACTCCCACAATGTGCAAAGACTCAATTAACACCTGTGCTTGGGTGTAAACACAATGCAGTTAGTAAGAACATATTAATCTGTGTGTGTACGTGTCTTTTTAAGATCTATAATTATGTTTTGTTCACACAGTTAGTGGCCACTCCCAATGTAAACCCAGAGCCTAGAGAAGAAAAGAGGAAAGGGAGGACAGCGAGTGTGTGGATGTGATAAGCTCTCTTGAACTGTGGCTTAGCTGTTGGTCATATTCAGAGCAGAACTACAAAAGACAGAGAGAGACTTAACTCATAAGTACAGACACACTGGTAGGACACAGTTTTTGGGTGCGGACTTGGCCATCCTCTTCCTGTTTTGTGCTACTGAAAGTGTTTGCAAAGAGGAACACAGCTAATCTGAGGAGAGAGGTATGATCGCTGTATAACACACTGTGACGGGGGAAACAGAATGTGAGAGGTATTAGCCTGGATGTGCGTTTATTATTGATCAAGCTTTATTCATTCATTCTAGTGCGTGTTTGTGAAGATCTTTATGCAATATTTGTTTATTAGCCAGTACTGGACAAGAGTGTCAGATGCACACATTACCTCACTGTTTGTGTATTAATTTATACCTATAGCTACTTGGTCAAAATATATCTTGGCATATACAAGTAAATATAGTGTTCATATAAAAAAAGTAGGGCTGTTAAATGATTAATCACGATTAATCACATCCAAAATAAAAGTTTTTGTTTACATGATATATGTGGGTGCACTGTGTATAATTATTTTATATATATAAATACACACACATGCTTGTATATATTTAAGTAAAATGTCCATGTATATACTGTATATAGATTTTTATATAATTTATATTATATATAAATATAAATATTTTATATATACATAATGTTTTTTTCTTAAATGTACATGCATGTGTGTGTATTTATATACATACAAAATAATTATACACAGTGCACCCACATATATCATGTAGACAAAAACTTTTATTTTGAATGTGATTAATAGTGATTAATCATTTGACAGCCCTAAAAAAGTTTTTTTTTTTTTTTTTTTTTTTTACAGTTAGGTTCAATTTGGTAACGTTTGCTTAAAACATTTGGTATAATTATAAATTTGCTTTGCATTTATTAATCTAAGGCATGTTAAAAGAATATTCCAGGATTAAGTTTTGCCTTTAAGTTTAAGCCATTGATTACCTCAAAAAATAGATCTGGCTTGTGCTGCAAAAATCTAGGTTGCAGTTAGGCACTTACAATGAAAATGAATGGGACTAATAAATGGAGGATTTATCTAATGTTAACGCATACAACTTGAATTTTGAATATATGAATATATGTTACCTAATATCATTTGCCTGCAGTAGTGTTCTGAAACAAGGAAGCAAAGTCCTCACAGTTTTTATTTTTATTTAAATAAATCAAATGTAAATTCATGTCCCAGTTACACTTGTAATGTTGTTACATGGTGAAACATTACATTAAAAAAAGAAAGACAATTCTATATTGTATTTTTACATATACTATTTAATTAATGTTCTATTTATTAAAACCAAATATAAACCTCATCAACATCTCTTAAGCTTTTTTTACATTTATTCCAAAATAATAAAGGCACAAACAGTTTAAACATTATATTTAAACAATAACAATTTGAACAATATAATATATCACAGAAACAAAGATTTATCTTTAATTTCACCAAGATAATTGCTCACTAAAAAAACCCCACAGTTATCATGTTTTCAGGCCATTTCAAGTTTGATTTTAACGTGACTTAAAGCTTCATTAGTCTTCCTATTAACTCTTCGCAAACACGGAACATGAATGAAAAGGCTGGATTTATAGCACAAACCAATCGCATCCATTCCCATCATAGTGCGGTGGCATCTGCACCCCCTCACATGACTTTCCCCCATTCATTTTAAATTCCCCACCCACCAAACCCACTGCATGCTTTAAGGGGTCTTTTAAAAGTCAATATATACAGTATATATATACATATATATATATATATATATATATATATATATATATATATATATATATACATTTGCATACACACACACATATTTCATGGTGTAATGTTAACTCATACAACCTGAAATGTTAAAAGTGTATTCATACATAGAATCTTTAATTTAAATAAATGTAATGTATTACCTCACCATAAAGTGTTACCAAACCATTTGAGTCATTATAAATCAGGTTTAAATGTGTTTTATCAACTATCAAGAAATTCTTATGTCTGCTCAAGAATGTCACTCAGTTTATTGTATTTTGGGTGAAGCTTCAAAGATCTTGTTAATCTTGAGACAACATTGAAACTAGCAGGTTGTCATGGCAGATAAGCTTTGTCTCTTTACTCCTTACAATGACACCACAGGCATCATTTAGGACTATGTGAATGTTTTATCATGTAGCTCATATGTGCTTATATTTAATTTGATGGACTTGTCATCTGTAGGGCAGGTGGGGCAGTGTCCCACCAAAATATTCATCCTAAACATAAACCTCTATAGAAAATGAATGAATGATAAAAGTGTGTTTAGCATTATGATAATCATTTTCTTGATTACTTTAAGTCACAAATTGAGGGGATATATCAAAAATTAGCGTGTGGCTACAGCAAGCATTTATCATGACACTAGTCAGAGTAGATGGTGCCTGTGTCCTCCCCGGCTCTACAGCGCCCCACATGTTTCCAATGTAAAACTGCAGCACACTCTAATTTAGATCCATTTGGGTAGATTTCAAACTGCCCTGCTTTTCGCGTTACCTAAATCGCGCTCTAAATCAAGGCGAAATGAATCCGCTTCAGTGTACATTTGTCTGCTTCAGGTCAGTAAGATAGCACATGTACGTCTGCAAAATCGTTAAAGATGGTCTGTTAAAGATCACTTCATCTGAAAAGCATTTGCTGTTTACTAACATCTGATAGAAGTCTTTAATGTGTCAGTTTTACATCCATTCCAAATCATAGACATCTTAAAGACATTTTCTAAACGTCTATTTGACATCTGACAGAAGACGTATTGCAGATGCGCGAAACGCACAAAAAAATACATCTTCAAGATGTAAACACGCACATCAAATAGACGTCTCTGAGATGTACGTGTGCCATCAACTAGTTGGAATGTCTGTTCTTCTAAATGAATGAAAGTGTAAAGTGTTTAAACATGCTCTTATGAATAGCCTTTATATAGTTCTGGTTCTTGACAGACATGACTTTCTTTTCCTTATTGGAATTCTGAGGCAATAAATACTATATTAAAGGAGTAGTTCACTTTAAAAAAAAAATTTTGGCTGATAATTTACTCACCCCCATGTCATCCAAGATCTCCACGTCTTTCTTCTTTCTTCAGTCGAAAAGAAATTAAGGTTTTTCATGAAAACATTCCAGGATTTTCTCCATATAATGGACTTTACTGGGCACCAAACGGTTCAAGGTCCAAAAGACAGTTTCAGTGCAAACTGCAAACTGTTCAGAAGGGCTTTAAACGATTCTTATAAGATTCTTTAAACGATTCCAGATGATGAATAAGAGTCTTATCAAGCAAAACGATCAGTCATGTAAAAAAATAAATAAATAACAAAGTTTAAGTTTAAGTTCGTGACTCTCCTGTTCGAACTCGTTCATCAAAATGAACAAATCTTTTTTCGAGTCATTTGGTTCATTCAATGAATGAAATTGAACGAATTCAGGTCGGAAAAAAATTCATTCATTTTGATTTGACCATTTGAGCCTATAAAACTTAAACTTAGTTTTTTTTTTAATTACTGATCATTCACTTGATAAGACCCTTATTCATTGTCTAAAATCGATTTTAAAGCCCTTTGAACAGTTTGCATTGAAACTGTCTTTTGGACTCTTGAACCCGTTTGGTTCCCAATGAAGTCCATTATATGGAGAAAATACTGGAATGTTTTCTTAAAAAACCTTAATTTCTTAGACTGGAAGAAAGAATGAGCATGGATATCTTGAATGACATGGGAGTAAGTGATATCAGCAAACTTTTTAAAGTAGAACTACTCATTTAAGGCAATACTATTGCTTTCTATGTGTGCCTGTCAATCAACATTTGAGCGCCAACCTCAGGCTGAATAGCGCAAGAATATCTATGATTATAAAGCTTACAAAATGTTTAACACAAGACCTACAATCTGCCCTACCTGAATGTAATGTCATGAGCTGCTACTGCATTGGACTGCTGACTTATGGGAATTTCTCACTCAAAAATCTCAATATTCAATATCTAATCAGAAAGATCAACAGGCCATTGCATTACAAAACGGTTCAAAGTCTTTCCAAAAATCTTCACATCTTACACTAGTTAACATCTTTGGCCTTGCGTTCTGCCTTAGAATTAAGGTGTTGCCCTTGTGCGTCCTATTGATGTTGTGGTCTCAGTTCCTCAAGGTTATTTAGGCAAATAAGCCTCCGCTGGGCTGAACTTTGTTGACTTAGTGAAGTTGAGTTGCCCTTGGATCCATGGCAGGTTAAACATTAACCGATCTACATTTCCTCTGTCCCACCTACATCTGCTACTCTGTCTGATCATATGAATATCCTTAAACCAAAGGGATTTCTTTTTGAACAAAATTGCCATTTTTGGGGGGTGGTCTGCCTCTTAACTAGCAGGGGTGCTCTGTTGAGGTCAAGAGACTCTGAGTTCAGCTGAAGTATTGTGCAAGTTTATCAAGAATTATTGAGGTTGTTTTATTACAAGCCCTTCAGGCCTAGACAAGAATTATACTTTAAATAGGCTATCTGGTGTGTTTGTAATATTTAAGCCATAATGGTTGCACAGCCCATTTATTAAATGAGTCTGTAAAGGTTCAGGAAGTTTGATTTAGATTGAAGATGTATTATGATTTAAGTCTTTGTGGAGAGAGTCATTTACTGTCATCCAGCATGCATTAAACATATCTCAACCTATATTACATTCCAGTGTTTATGATATAGCACTGAAAATGTGCAGTGGATTCCAGACTTTAGTTGTTGATTTGATTTTAGAAATGATGAGGCGTGTAAATTTTGCCTCAAGGCTGTGTGAGTTGGGTGTGTAAGATTTGAGAGCCCCGAATACATGGAAACTTTTTTGTATAATTTAAAAACCATCCTAGGATGCACCTCATGTTGATTTAGAGAATGTCCAAAGTGAGCATAGGTGTTCCAGAAATTATTTTGTGACCATTACATGTTACTTTTAAAATGTATTTATTTTGTTTTGTTTATTTATTTATTGTATTGTTTGATTAGGGATGCAGAATAAATCAGTTCCAGAATATTGGTTTATTTTATTTAGGGCTGTCAAACGATTAATTCGCGATTAATCGCATCCAAAATAAAAGTTTGTGTTTACATAATATATGTGGGTGCACTGTGTATAATTATTTTATATATATATAAATACACACACATGCTTGTATATATTTAAGAAACATTTTCATGTATATACTGTATAAATAATTTATATTATATATACATATAAATAATTTATATCTAAATAAATTTTTTTTCTTAAATATACATGCAGTGTGTGTGTATTTATATATATATATATATATATATATATATATATATATATATATATATATATATATATATATATATATATAATAATTATACACAGTGCACCCACATATATTATGTAAACACAAACTTTTATTTTGGATGCAATTAACCGAGATTAATCATTTTATCTTATATTTAATTGAGAATGCTCATTTTAACTATTTATTAACATTTAGATTGTCATTTATTGATGACTTAACTTTAATCTTTAAAAGCACTAATCATTTTTAATACTGTTAAATGTATTATTTCAAATCTCAAAATATCCACATTTTCATATTTATATAATGTTTTGATGCTTGCATTCATCTATATAATCTAAAATGATTGATAATGGTTTTTAAGGTTTTATTAATTGTTCAATCAAGAAAAAAATAGTCTAGAAATGTAATATCAGACATTTATCTTTTATCATCCATAACATGAAAATAATTATGGGCATTTTATTGGACAGAATTTTATTGTCTTTACTGCTCAAATGAAAAAAGTAATAATAAAAAATAAGGGGTGTCAAAATTAACCTGTTCTTAGGAATATTTATGTCTTGCTTCTACAATTTCCCTCCAGAAGAAAAAAACCCTCAAAAGGATAAAATAAACGAATAAATAAATATAATAAATGGGTTTGATGTAAATGTCACCACAAAACTATGTAAATTTAGACATTTAAAAACTGACTTATCTCAATGTATATTTCTTTTCCAGTCGGCGAGTTCTTCGACATGCTGGAAAGGATGCAGGTAAGACTCCATTACTCAGATTGATTTTATAAGTGCACGTCACTTTTTAAGATTCCTGTAATAACAGTATTCCTCCAGTAACTTGTAATTGCTGAAGAGTATTTCACTGTATAATAATATAATAATCACTGCAGCATGTTTTTGACCTTGAGTGCTGGCTAAGTGTTCTCTTCCAGTGGACCACCAATCATCAGTTATTCTGGATGAATTCTTACACATTTGGGTTCATTTGAAAACACAGTGTTTGGGCCAGACCTTTCTCTGTGTTCAGTCTTTGGGTGGGGGTTTTATAGGAGCCCCACAGGGTGAGAGACTGGGAACAGGACACACTGACCTGTCATATAACAGTTGTGCTGTCATTGTGTGCATGTTTGTGAGAGTGCGTAGATGATGGGCAGCAGGTAGCTACAAGATCCAGCCGATCAATATGCCGAGGCAGAAGTGTTGTATCTGAGTTGGGTGTTATTAAAGCCCCCAGTCTTCTTGAACAGATCTCTGTATGAGTAACAGGATTCGATGGTTTGTCTGAAGGGCTGATGTCTCTCTCCAATGGATCACATGCACTTGTGATGTTCTCAATCAAATACGAAGGTCCTCCCATTCTCCATCCTGTAATTAATTAAAATGTACACTCACCGGCCACTTTATTAGGTACCCCATGCTAGTAACGGGTTGGACCCCCTTTTGCCTTCAGAACTGCCTCAATCTCTTCGTGGCATAGATTCAACAAGGTGCTGGAAGCATTCCTCAGGGAGTTTGGTCCATATTGACATGATGGCATCACACAGTTGCCGCAGATTTGTCGGCTGCACATCCATGATGCGAATCTCCCGTTCCACCACATCCCAAAGATGCTCTATTGGATTGAGATCTGGTGACTGTGGAGGCCATTTGAGTACAGCGAACTCATTGTCATGTTCAAGAAACCAGTCTGAGATGATTCCAGCTTTATGACATGGCGCATTATCCTGCTGAAAGTAGCCATCAGAAGTTGGGTACATTGTGGTCATAAAGGGATGGACATGGTCAGCAACAATACTCAGGTAGGCTGTGGCGTTGCAACGATGCTCAATTGGTACCAAGGGGCCCAAAGAGTGCCAAGAAAATATTCCCCACACCATGACACCACCACCACCAGCCTGAACCGTTGATACAAGGCAGGATGGATCCATGCTTTCATGTTGTAGACGCCAAATTCTGACCCTACCATCCGAATGTCGCAGCAGAAATCGAGACTCATCAGACCAGGCAACGTTTTTCCAATCTTCTATTGTCCAATTTCGATGAGCTTGTGCAAATTGTAGCCTCAGTTTCCTGTTCTTAGCTGAAAGGAGTGGCACCCGGTGTGGTCTTCTGCTGCTGTAGCCCATCTGCCTCAAAGTTCGACGTACTGTGCATTCAGAGATGCTCTTCTGCCCACCTTGGTTGTAACGGGTGGTTATTTGAGTCACTGTTGCCCTTCTATCAGCTCGAACCAGTCTGGCCATTCTCCTCTGACCTCTGGCATCAACAAGGCATTTCCGCCCACAGAACTGCCGCTCACTGGATGTTTTTTCTTTTTCGGACCATTCTCTGTAAACCCTAGAGATGGTTGTGCGTGAAAATCCCAGTAGATTAGCAGTTTCTGAAATACTCAGACCAGCCCTTCTGGCACCAACAATCATGCCACGTTCAAAGTCACTCAAATCACCTTTCTTCCCCATACTGATGCTCGGTTTGAACTGCAGGAGATTGTCTTGACCATGTCTACATGCCTAAATGCACTGAGTTGCCGCCATGTGATTGGCTGCTTAGAAATTAAGTGTTAACGAGCAGTTGGACAGGTGTACCTAATAAAGTGGCTGGTGAGTGTATATTTAAATTAATGAAAATAATTTTAATTAATACATTTTCCCTACACACACTGGATCATTCACTGGAAACTGAAAGTAGCTCTTTAAAATGTATTGTTCCTGCTGCAATAATTCAAAGAGTAAGTCAACACCATTGTAACTAAACGTTTGCCAAGAACAATTTCCTACTAAAGCAAGGGCGTTATTTTACATATTATTATGTACTGTAAGCGTATCAGAGTGGCCTTGGACAACAACATGCCCTGTGCATTATGGGTGTTGAAGTTTTCCTACCTATTTGGCAAAAGGAAAAAGCAGCCTTTTTTCCTTTGTTTTCAGGTAGCACCAATTTCAAGAACCTTTATACCTTTCTAATATAGCCTATAGACAGCCAAGTTTTATTGGAAGCCCATTTTACCAGCACTGAAAGTACCCTTTAACTGTGCAACAGCTAAAATGAAGATTGTCAATAGTGTGTGACACAGCGCCAATGGGAATATATCAGTTACATTTAATGAGTTTCCTCATTATCATCAAAATAATTGTGTCATCAATGTCCCAATATTAATTTGCAACAAGGAACTGAGAAGCAAAATTAGAAAACGCTTTAGCCTCATATAGCCAAACATTATAGAGCTTTTCAAACTGCCTTTATTGATCTCAGGCAACTGTTTTCTGTAGACTAACAGGAAACAGTTTACCATGGTCACTGTACGTACTTGGTTACTGAACGTAACGTTGCAGTTCCCTGAGAGAAGGGAATGAGTATTGCATACAGCTATTCGTGCAGCTGCACAGCTAGCACGTCAGTGCTGCCACGCCATTGGATGTGCAGTTGTCACAGCCAATGAGTGAGCCAGACACTCATTGTGCTAGCTGTGCATCTGCAAATGCGCTTTCACATTTTAAAGCTACACTGTGTGATTTTTACACTCATCTAGCGGTGAATAGGCATATGACCATCCAGTGAATATTAGTTCCTGTTCCTCTTAATTCTGATTTACGGTGGCTAATGTAGTCCAAGTATTTAACATGGCTTCCAGGTTCGAGCCTCTGATGCCATGAGTGTTTAACTCAAACGTAAACGTGAAAGGCGAAGCTCTGAAGTTCACGGGTATGTCCCTCTTTGGCTAATGTACTTTCAAAGATGGAGGGGCAACATGGCGACTGACATTAGAACCCCTTACCCGTATGTATTTTCAATGGCATATTATACACTACGAGAATACTTCTATTACTTGAACAAAGTAAATATAGATTAATGAGCACATTTATCTTTGAAAGAACTAAAGCCGTGTCACCGCAATTCGCCAGGAACGATTTGTCCCAGGAACATTTCTCCGATACGCTGCTGACTGCGTTTACACCACATACTAAAGTACCGGTCTCCGGCGCGGGAAGATTATGTAGTGACGCTTAAACTCATGGTCTGGTGCGACTGCTCTTCCTAGCCTGCACGTTTGTTTTGAGTTTTGTATGGATGAGATTTCAGAGCTTTGCTGCTTTTGTGTGCGATTGGTTTACTAACGAAGTAATTAACAAAACGGCAGGAAAAGAAGAGCACCCAAAGCATATTCAGGAAAAGCTCTGGAATAATGCTAGATATAAAAGTAGATGTCTTTTTATCAGCGGACATTGACCGTGAGATGGATTGGACAACACCGCGCCATCGGGCTCAGAAAGAATAGCGATGGTAGAGAACCAATCAGCATGTTCAGCGCACAAGTCCCACCCCAAAAGTTCCTGAACTCTGAAAGATACTCCCTCACCAGCAGGGACTTTCTGGGGGGAGGTGATTTTTACCCGAACTCTCATATTGAGACTCTGGTTACCTGCGGTGTAAACACACTAGAGTACCACCTCAAAGTTCCTAGCTTCCTGGGAAGTTCCTGCGGTGGAAACGCGGCTTAAGTGTTTTTTAAAGAGTTACACAGTGTAGCTTTGAAGCTTCAGAATTCGAGGAAAAGTAGTTTCCCCACTGCGCATAGCTACACAAAAAACTGAAATGGACGTTCTGAAGGGAACCATAGTTTTTGACCAAATATCTTGATATTAGCACCAAGACACCACAGTGTTATATAACAATTTAAAATGGGGGAAAACAGAGTTCGGAAGACTTCATTGACTATGAATATAGATGCTGTATTTGTGGAGCTTAGTTGAAAACCAGGGATTGAAAACCATGTTTTATTGTGTCATGCATTCTTCCTCTTCCAATCCCTTCTGCTTACCTGGACACGGCAGATTCCCAAAACTGAGGAGACTAAGAGAATCAAGGTTGGGCTGGTATTCTGAATGTGTTTGTGTATTTTGTGTCTGTAAGTGCATGTGTGTGAGTGGGAGAGTTGTGCATGTATAATATCTTCTTCTTCAGTCTTTTCTTCTCTATAAGTATTCTGATAAACATCAGCCACAGTCTGGATTTTTTTACAACATCAATACACATCAATCATTTTGAAGTGTTTTTGTACATTTAGGCTCAGTGTTGATGGCCATCAGACGTTACCAAAGAGTCCAAATGCAGACTTTATATCTCTTATTTGATTATAGGAATGCAAGCAGAGAATAATCAGATGCCTTTTTTGTTGCAGCTGCTGTTATTTTGTTTTGTTTTTTTATCAGTCATATTGTGTTGTTGATATTATTTCTCTATTCTGCTCTTGGGATGCTTTTATTGCAATAAACTGACTGTAATTTGTGCAGTTGGCTCTATGTTGTTATCCTAAGATCATATTTATTTCTCTCTCCTACAGGATGACTACATCCCTTACCCACGGATTGAGGATGTGAGTCCTTGTGTGCACACACAGACACACACACATTAAAAATCAAGCCTATTTGTGCTGTATAGCACAAGAGAGTTTTCATTATGCTCAAGTGTTTTAGGATCGAAAGGAACAGATTGTCTCTATTTATTATACAGCTCTCTGGAATTCTTAATTCTGATTGGTCAATCACTGTGTTCTGCATTTAGTGGGTTTGCAAAATGATTGCTAAGCTCAAGCTCAACAAATCTCACACCGAATAATATGGTAACCTTAAATGATATAATCTAAATTAACTGATTTTATTGAAGTCAAATATTTAATTTAATATTCCTGAATCAACTTTAGTAAATTCATTTATTCCAATAAAGTTATAGTTTTTTTTAAGCAGATAGAAATTGCTGTTTAAGTTTTTTTAGGCTCACCGCTATTTAGATTGGTCTAATAACACTGTTTTTCTAAATGGAAAACCCATTATTAGACTCTACAGTCTAAGTATACATGACTAATGCTGATGTATTAGTTCGGATCTCTGAAAATTTCAGTCTGTGTGCTTCTCTGGTCCACCTGAAGCAGTAGAATTGTGATGTTATGGTTATGGATTTAAGTAATCTACTAGAATTAATAATTTCAGAGTAAGTCGGAATAAATCCAAATGTAACAATTTATTATCAGCCAGGTAAAGGTATCACCATTAAAATAAAGTGTTAGCAGATAAGCAGACTGTCTACTAATACTCTACTGAAAGTTAGTTGACATGTAGTTGTAAAGTTACTTATAGTAAAATAAAGCGTTACCTAAAATTTCACAATATGGCTGTTTTTACTGTATTGTTGATCAAATAATTACAGCCTTCGTGAGTTTAAGAGACCCCAAACTTTTCAATGGTAATGTATGTTTATTTATATAAAAGTAAAGATACACTAGCAGTCAAAAGTTTAAAATCGGTGAGATTTTTTATGTTTAAAAAGAAGTCTCTTCTGCTCACCAAGGCTGCAATTTTTTTGATAAAAAATACACAAAAAACACAGTAATATTGTGAAATATTATGACAATTTAAAAATACTTTTTTATGTTAATATGTATTAAAATGTAATTTATTATATTTATGTAAATTATTATATTTATGAATTTTCAGCACCATTACTCCAGTCTTCAGTGTCACATGATCCTTCACAAATCACTCTAATATGATGATTTTATGCTCCAAAAACATGTATGATTATTATCCATGTTGAAAACAGTTTTTTTTACATTTTTATTTCAGGATTCTTTGACTAAATAGAAAGTTCAAAGAACAGCATTTATTTAATTAGAATCGTTTCTAACATTATAAATGTCTTTACTGTAACTTTTCATCAATGTAACTCATACTTGATGAATAGAAGTATTGATTTCTATTTATTTCCCCTAAAATAAAATACAAATTCTTACTGACCCCAAACTTTTTAAAGGGTAGTGTTTAATGTAACAAAAGCTTTCCATTTCAGATAAAAGCTGTTCTTTTGAACTTTCTATTCATCAAAAAATCCTGAAATAAAAATGTAAAAAACTGTTTTCAACATGGATAATAATCATACATGTTTTTGGAGCATAAAATCATCATATTAGAGTGATTTGTGAAGGATCATTTGACACTGAAAGACTGGAGTAATGATGCTGAAAATTCAGCTTTTTTTCAGAGGAATAAATTACATTTTAATATATATTAACATAAAAAATCATTTTAAATTGTCATGATATTTCACAATATTACTGTGTTTTTTGTGTATTTTTTATCAAAAAATTGCAGCCTTGGTGAGCAGAAGAGACTTCTTTTAAAAACATAAAAAATTTGAATCCAATCTTAAACTTTTGACCAGTAGTGTATATATATATATATAATAATAATAATAATAATAATCATTACTCAAATTGCTCATCTGTAAGGTTTGTGATTATTATTTAATAATTATAAGTTATATACTGTATCTGAAATCAAAATGACTTTGCTGACCCTTTATTTTTCTTCATATTGGGTCCTATAGGTCCTGGAGAAGGTGTGGTCCCTACCCTCAAGTCATTTTACCCCAGTTTGGTGGATACTGGATTGAGGATCCCGAGGCTCCAGTCGGGGACGCCCACGTCCTCAGACAGCAGCTTCTGTGACGAGGAGGATGATGGTCTTAGTCCTAGTGGAGGAGGAGGCTCCAGCTACAGGCTGGAGTGTAACAACACTTCACGCGCCTACCGCAAACACTTTCTGGGCAAGGTCAGAATTCATTTATGTTTATTTTCTATACTGTAAGTACACAGAGCCAAAAGTACCCATAGTAAACAGAAAAACCTATGTACATTTTGTTTTTTTATGGGTTGTTTTTACCACGGCCACACAATTTCAATATATGACCTTTCAGCTACAAGTAAGTGTCCCGTCTGAGGTGATATTCACTCACAATTTTTCTTAACACTGGACATGAAGTGTGATGGTGCGAACATTTTGTGCTCAACATTTTGGTATCAGTTCTGTTTCACAGAGACCTTGATTTGAACAAGGCACGCTTGAAATTAAAAATCAGTCTATTGGAAAAATGAGCCATGTTCAAATTTGTGAGGAAGCAACCTGTGTAATGACTACTGTGTAAACACCTTTCCCAGGAGCACATGAACTATTACTGCACAGCCAGTAGTATGGGACACCTCATCATGTCTCTGAAGTATGAGGAAGTAGAGCGGACAGGAGTCACTAGCGCATCATGCTCAGGTGCCACATCCTCCATAAACATCACACACCCCAACACATATTGATACTCTGGTATAGTCATACTGTACTAGGTAGGCCTGTATTGTCATAGTAATTAGCTGAGCATTTATTGTCTGATGTCGTTTTCTAGGTCAAAAACAAAGACCCTTCATGAGCGGATCCCACTTGAAGGACTCCTTCAGTTGCCAAGTGTACCACAGATAGCAAAGGTGTGTATTGGCAAGACTTAGTCAAAATTCATCATATATAACAAAAATGAAAATATGCAGTGACCAAACAAATTAAAATCGATCTTTTAGATTGTTCCATTGCCTTCATAACAGCTTTGCAGACTTTTGGCATCCTCTAAATAATTGTATGAGGTGCCACCTGGAATACTGAAGAAGTTCCCATGCACCCTGAATGCTTCTTTGCTGATTTTGCTTAACAATCTGGCCTTTTAAAAACAAAAATAAGAAGATATTCTATATTTAACAAAAAGCCACATAATATGTTTTTCTACAAAAAAAATTGTTTTGAGCATTAGAGCGTGAGATTTCAATGGAATAGTCTTTTAGCATATTAAGAAACATGTTTCTTCAATTTATTGTAATAATATTTCACAGTATTACTTTTTGTGTGTATTTTTAATCAAACAAATGCAGCCTTGTTGAAAATAAGAGAAAAACATTTATATTACAATCGTACTGACCCCAAACTTTTGAACAATTGAAAAATTTTCATGTTAATATATTTTAAAATGTAATTTATGTCTGTGATGGCAGACCCTGAATCTTAATAATTTTTTAGGTAATCAACTTAGGATGTTTAAGTCATTTCAACCCATGTAATCTTGTATAATTTATGGAAAAAATTCAGAAAATTGCTTAACTAATTTTGATGAGATAAAGCAATGTAAAAACATTAACTTATTGATCATATCCTTTTTACAGTGTATATTTTAATTATTTCAACCAACCAATAAAAAAAGATGTTTTTGTAGTCTAACTGTAATCAAACTTTTAAAGAGCATGTTAACTTTTCAAAGTTTCTTAAAGGAGTAGTTCACTTTAAAAAAAACTTTTGCTGATCATTTACATACCCCCAATGTCATCCAAGATGTCCACGTCTTCTTTTTCTTTAGTCTTTAATCTTTAGAAATTAAGGTTTTTGAGGAAAACATTCCAGGATTTTCTCATATAATGGACTTCAATGGGAACCAAACGGTTCAAGGTCCAAATGAGAGTTTCAGTGCAGCTTCAAAGGGCTTTGAACGACACCAGACGATGAATAAGGGTCTTATCTAGGACCCTTCGAGTCATGACTCAGAAAAAGATTTGTTCATTTTGATGATCAAGTTTGAACAGGAGAGTCACGAACGCTCATCACAGAACAGAGCAAGGCGAGCATTTGTGCTTATAAAAATCTACTTTTTTATTTATTTTTTTAAATGAGCGATCGTTTCGCTAGATAAGACCCTTATTCATCGTCTGGTGTCGTTTTAAAGCCCTTTTAAGCTGCACTGAAACTCTCATTTGGACCGTTTGGTTCCCATTGAAGTCCATTATATGGAGAAAATCTTGGAATTTTTTTCATCAAAAACCTTAATTTCTTTTCGACTGAAGAAAGAATGACATGGACATCTTGCATGACATGGGGATGAGTAAATTATCAGCAAAATTTTTTTTAAAAGTGAACTACTCCTTTAAGAACACATACTTGGCAGACCTCCTTTGAACTTCCCTCAATCCACTCAAAAGATGCAAGATGCTCACATCAGATGTGTCCTGTGTGTTTCAGCTGCTCTGCGATGATGTCACGGGTCTAAAGTTCAACCCCGTCCTCTACCCCAGGGTGAGCATTTCTCTGTTTCTGACTCCATCTGTGACTTACCTACTCCAGGCGTCGGGGTGAAATAGGGCTGCGCTTTGCTCCATCTCACCCTAGTACCCAAGTCATCTGAATTAAAATGTTCCCATGCTCCAGGGGACTCACAAATCCATCTGCTTTACATTGCCTGGTGTGCCTGAACCACATTTGAGAGAAGGCTTGAGAGAGGCCATCTCAAGGCTTTGCATGGCAAACTCAAACGCCTGAATTATGGAAAGGCACTGACACACATATTTACCCCTGCGGGCGCTTTTGCTCACTTTTTATTTTCTCCCTCCCAAGGCCTCGCAACTGATCGTCAGTTTTGATGAGCATGAATTGAACAACACTTTCAAGTTTGGAGTCATCTATCAGAAGTTTGGTCAGGTGAGAGCCATCTTGAGTAGTTTTCTTCATTTTATTTAGGCCTATTGGTAACACTTACTTGAAGGTGTGTACATAAGACTAACATGACACCTTCATAACCATGACATGACATATGTTATAAATATGAATGACGTTTTATGCATGTTTGTGACAACTGTCAATAAGTGTCATTCGCTCAGTTATGACATTTTGAATGCAAATATGACATTGTTTGAGATGTCTTCGTTATGACACCTTGACATAAACCAATACATCATAACCTGTCAGTGTCTTTGTCATGACAACTTGACATTACTAAGACAACACAACCTGTCATAAACATGACATAGCAGATTAATTATCAAACTTAAACAGGGTTCCAGACTGCAACCAAATTGGTCGCATATGCGACCATTTTTTGAGAATGTGTGAGTTAAAATTGTATGTGGTCGCATATGTGAGAGTGGACGCTCGCGCAACAGAACGCAGTTGTATCAGCTGCTGCAGTCTGTAACTTATGTTCAGAAATAAACGAGTAGGCTACGTCATGAGTCCATTTTCCAAACCGTGTTTTTGACTTATCCTGAATCACTACGATACGCCTATAATAAGTGTTTATATTCAGACTATTTTATCCTGTGTGACTCGCCATAGACATTAATGGTGTTCTACGGTGTTCTTCCGCAAGACACGCGCCATTTATTTATTGACGAACGTAGACGTCACGCGCATTGCACACTAATGGTGGAACGCGCCAATTACGAATTCACAAATGAAGCCATATAAAAATAAAAATGTAATTTTTATTAAATGTCATTTAAATGAAACCACATACCCCTTCCTACGTCTTTTCAGCGGTTAGATGAGAGTAGTCGCTCGAACTGAGGAAAAGGAAATTATTATAAAATGCAGAAGGTAAGGAGTGTGAGATTTCTGATTTAACTATAAACTTTGATAGCTAAAAATCTGTATTAGCTTAAGTATAATACTCTAATCTTTTAAAATGTAAATGTTTAAATGCGACTTTTGGGACTTTAGCTTATTTACCACATCCCCAAGAGTTAGATAAGTCCATACATACCTTTTTCATTTCCATGCGTGCTGTAACTCTGTCTGACGCACCCCACCGCTTAGCCTAGCTTAGCACAAAGAGTGGATGTAAATGGATACAGCTAGCATACTGATCCCAAATAAGTGACAAAATAATGCAAAAATTTTTCTATTTACATGTTGTGATTTGTATAGTCACAGTGTACAAATAACAAGGTCATATTTTTGGAGAAGGAGACACAGCCATCTTTTAACTGTATAAATATACTTGGGCGGAGTGAAATCGGAGTGAAACCTTGCTAATGAATCTGATATATAATCTGATATATATATAAGTATATATATATATTGGTGACTCTATTACTCCAACTCTGAACAATCTCTCTGCTCCTCGCCACGGCTGATTTGTGTGCGTTATTTTGTCACTCATTTTGGATTAGTATGCTAGCTGTATCTATTTACATCCAGTCTTTGTGCTAAGCTAGGCTAGCGGTGGGTGCGTCAGACAGAGTTACAGCATGCATGGAGATGAAAAAGGTATGTATGGACTTATCTAATTCTGGGTGATACGGTGAATAAGCTTAAGTCCCAAAAAGTCGGAGTATTCCTTTAATGATTTTTAAAAGATAGAAATATGATGCTGATAGATAGATAGACACAGAAGATTATGATTCAAATGCAAATAGATAGATTGTAAATAATTCAAATATAAAATGATTAAAATTGCAGATTAAAATTACTTCCCAAAAACCATTAAAATCCTGAAATTTGGCAATGATAATTAATATTACAAGTGTTTATGCTGCAACCAAGAAAGCCTTTGTTAGCTTCGGTCCATTAAAACCACTATTCATCAGCATGCATTGATCAATTTCATGGCATGTAGCAAAAAAAAAAAAACAAACAAAAAAAAACAGGTGCGACCAAATCAAATGCTGGTGCGACCAACTGAGAAAGTTGGTAGCACCAGTTAAACCACTGGAAAAGCTAGTCTGGAACCCTGAAAACCACCTAGCTTTATTGGTTAACATTACATTAAACTGTCAGGTGGTTGGTTTTGACATTGGCTGTCATGAAGCCATTATAACTTTTTAATGACAAATTCAATTAGTACCACTGTAGTTGAGGTCACAAAAATATTCATGACACAGTTATAATGGCCTCATGACAGCCAATGTCAAAACCAACCACATGACAGTTTAACTTAATTTTATGTCAAGTTGTCATGACAAAGACACTGACAGGTTATGATGTTATGGTTTATGTCAAAATGTCATGACAAAGACATCTTAAACAATGTAATATTTGCATTCAAAATGTCATTATTGAGCGAAAGACACTAAATTACAGTTGTCATAAACATGCATAAACCCTACTTCATATTCAATACATATGTCATGTCATGGTTATGAAGGTGTCATGTCAGTCTTATGCACACCAGTCTTTTCAAGTAAAGTGTTACCGGCCTATTTTCACTGAACCGTTTTCCGTTTTTTCATTTCCATTGTGTTTTCACATCAGACATCAGAGGAAGAGCTGTTCAGCAACGAGACGAGGAGACGCCTGCCTTTGCTGAATTCCTCAGTGTTTTAGGAGACAATATTGAACTGCAGGATTTTAAAGGGTGAGAGACGGAGATTAGACTCTGAAAACTGCCGCCAGGGGTCACCTACACACCCAGAAAGGCCCATTTAAATATTAATCAATAATCATAGAGTTCATATGTGAATAATTTAGTTCACCCATTTGGTCTCATTCATGAAACATTCGTAAATATACGAGTAAATATGAGAGTGATTTGCGCGTAAAGAGATCTTCCCGAAACTCTTCTCCTGATTCACAAATACTTCGTAAACGTCAGATGTGATAGTGAAATGTGTGTGTGTGTTAGTGAATTCCAACCAGTCGTAAATGGGATGCGCGTGCACGTTCATTCTCAATTACCATAAATCCCGCCCATTATATTCGACTGACAACTAGCTATATATAGGCATATAATAACATGAATGCGAATGAAAAGAAGGATTTCTCGGATGCAGAAATTGAAGTTTTATTATCAGAAGTTCATTCAAAACGCCACTTTTATTTTCAAGCGTATATAGTGGCCTATCAGGTCCTAAAAAAAGAAAGCTTGGCAGCATATTACAGATGCAGTTAATGGAGTTTCATCTGTTAATCGAACAGTCCCAGAAGTGAGAAGAAAATGGTTCGACATTAAGCTTGACAGCAAAAAACAAATGAGTTAAAAAATCGTATTCAAACTGGAGAAGGACCACCATCGATCACCAGATCTGCTATTACTTATGAAAGCTTGTTTCCGCCATAGAATGAAAAATAAAAAAGGTAATTGCGACTTTTTATCTCACAATTTTGACTTTTTTTCTCACAATTGCGAGTTTACATTCGCAATTCTGACTTTATTTCTCAGAATTGCGAGATGTAAAGTCAGAATTGCGAAGATATAAATTCAGAATTGCGTGACATAGTCGCAATTGCGTGATATAAAGTCAGAAAATGCATGATAGGCTATAAAGTAAGAATTGTGAGATTTAAACTATTCTGAGGGGTTAGGGGAAAGTTAGGATTTTTCCCCCTTAGAATTAGCCTGATAACTCGCAATTCTGACTTTATATCTCGCAATTATAACACGCAATTGTGTGATAAAAAGTCGCATTTATTCTTTTTTTTTTTTCAGTGGCGGAAACAAGCTTCCATAAATTAGCCTACTGGCTCTCATAATAGAAGTAAAAAAAAACAAAAAAACAAAACGTTTTTTATATATAAAATATATAAAATACTATACTATATAATATAGGCTACTATATAAAATATTTTTTTCAAAATGCTGTTTAAATATGTAGCCTACCCGATTCTAAGGTGAATTAAAATGCAGCCTTATTAATGAGTAAAACGTTCGGATGTTAAGCGCACCATTTACGCGTGGCTGGGAGCAGGTGTAGATTTCTTGCGTACCAACTAACATTTGGAAAATACGAACATTTTAATGAATCCGAAAATTTACACCAGAACCACTTTACACACGATTTACACAAAAATTAATTCTGCTCGTGTTTCATGAATGAGACCCATTGTGTGTGATTTTGACTGTAAATCTGACTGATACTGCCTATACTAAGCATCCGCAGAACTAATTTGTCTCGTGATATTGTGCCGACGTTCAGCTTCAGAGGCGGTCTGGATGTGTCTCAGCGGACAGACGGGATTCGAGTCCGTCTCATACTACGTTCCGTCAGAGAGAAATCATGTTTCACGTTTCCACAAAGCTTCCCTTCACAGAGGGAGACATTCAGCAGGTGTGCTACACAAATCCTGATTTTAGTTTGTTGTTGTTTTGTCTGTCTAAATTTTTTTCTCTTGTGTCATCTTCTCTTAGCTCCAGAGGAAGAGACATATTGGCAATGATATTGTCGCAGCCGTCTTCCAGGAAGGGTCCACGCCATCGTACCTGATACGATCGCTTCCAACTTCCTTCACGCCTACGTGTTAGTGCAGGCAGAAAACCCCTGTACTGATACATACTATGTACAAGGTTTGCCAAAACACCTCACTGAATTACTCCAGATAGCCATCAATCCCTTAACCAACACTGATCTGAGGATATTGATCTGTGTTCACAGGTGTCCGTCACAGCAGAGAGGATGTTCCTCCGTTCGGCCCCCTTCTTCCAAACCCTTCAGTCTTTAAGAAGGTAATATAAGGTTGCTTCAATTAAATATTACATGGAGATATGATGTTGTATCAGATGATGATGGAGATCAATTCTTCCCCAGGGTCCTGAGTTCCGGGAATTTCTCCTGGCAAAATTGATCAATGCAGAAAATGCATGCTACAAGTCAGACAAGTTCGCCAAGCTAGAGGTGAGGAAAGAAAATCTACACATCACCCGCCTATGGAATAAAATCGAGTTTATATTTCACAGTTCAGATTTGTTTTCTCAGATATCTGTCATTATTTACTAATGCTTTCATTGAGCTTCCATTTCCGGATGAAATATCTCTTTAATTAGTCGATCTGATTCATTGTCAATTTGTGTGTGACAGGAGAGGACACGGGCAGCACTGTTAGATAACCTTCATGATGAATTGCACAGACAGACACAGGCCACAGTAGGACTGGGCTCAACTTCAGATGAAGAAAAGCTAGAAAATGGAGGTCATGGTGGGCTGCTGGAGTCTTTTAAGGTGAGATGTCTTATCCTGAATTCCACTTGACCCCTTAACCCTTGTGCATCCTCATGGACATTTTTGTCCTTTTCAGTTTTGTTTTTTTTGATCACTTTCCCTGTGTTAAAGCTAACTGCAAAAACTTGGCACAGGTGTGTATTTTTATTGGAATTTTGGAATTTTCTTTAAAAAATATTTTTTGCATTAGGTACAAAAAAGCACCTTTTGGACAAAAATGTCCCCATTGAAACCCATTAAAACTGCCATTTTTAATCCCTGGTTCAGTTAACTACAAAATTATGCAATCTTTGTTAAGAGGCTTTCATTCTGATGGCAAGGCTTAAAAAATGTATTTTTTATTATTTTTTTATCAGATGGTGCCATTTATTTATTTATTTTTTTTAGTTTGAGTTTGAACTGTTACCGAAAGCTCATTTTTTGAGATATCATTTTCAAATTTGGAACACAACCTATTTAGATTTATGGCTTTGATTTTATTGCAGTTTTGAGTTCAACCTGATTTATAAAATATATATTTTATATAAAATATTTTTTATATATAATTTTTATAAACATATACCTATATAACTTTTTTTTTTATTATTATTATTTTACTTCAGCAAAAATCTGCAAAGGGTCTTCTTTAAAATGATACCAAACTTAAGTCTGTGCTCCAAAGCGTCACATTTTTATGACAGTTTTTTGACATGGACATTTTTGTCCTCTTTTTACCTACAGTATGTGTAACTTTTTTTAATTGATGCACAAGGGTTAAAGTCTCAGAGAACCTAAAGATTTGTTTTTACTGAATGACGTTGCACTTTGATTTTTTTTCTGTATGGAGAAATATTCTTAATTCCTTAAAAAAAAAAAAAAAAAAAAAAATATATATATATATATATATATATATATATATATATATATATATATATATATATATATATATATATATATATATATACTACCGGTCAAAAGTTTTAGGTCGGTAAGATATTTATGTTTTTAAAAGAAGTCTCTTTTGAAGTCTCTCCAATTACTTGATCAAAAAAATATTGTGAATTATTATTACAATTTAAAACAGTGGTTTTCTATGTAAATATATATAGTGAAGTGTAATTTATTCCTGTGATCAAAGCTGAATTTACAGCATTCATTACTCCAGTCTTCAGTGTCGCATGATCCTACAGAAAGTATTATAATATGATGCTCAAGAAAAATGTATGATTATTTTCCATGTTGAAAACAGTTTTTTACATTTTTATTACAGGATTCATTGATGAATAGAAAGTTCAAAAGAACAGAATTAATCTGAAATGGAAAGCTTTTGTAACATTAATCACTACCATTCAAAAGTTTGGGGTCAGTAAGAATTTATTTTTTTATTTTTGGGGGAAAGAAATTAGAAAATACTTTTATTCATCAAGGATGAGTTAAATTGATCAAAAGTTACAGTAAAGACATTTATAATGTTAGAAAAGATTATATTTTAAAGTAAATGCTGTTCTTTTGAACTTTCTATTCATCAAAGAATTTTGGGGAAAAAATGGTACACGACTGTTTTCAACATTGAAAATAATAATTTATGTTTTTTGAGCATAAAATCAGCATATTAGAATGATTTCTGAAGGATCATGTGACACTGAAAACTGATGTGTAATCAGCAACAGTAATGATGTTGAAAATTCAGCTTTCAAATTACATTTTAAAATATATTAAAATAGAAAACAGTCATTTTAAAATTGTCATAATATTTCACAATATTACTGTTTGTCTTTTTTTTTCATCAAATAGAGCAGCCTTGGTTATGCAGAAATACTTCATTCTAAAAACATAAAAATCTTAACAATCTAAAACTTTTGAATCGGTAGTGTATATATAATATATTCTCAAATATGTACACTACCATTTCAAATTTTGGGGTCAGTAAGATTTTACTTTAATTCTAGCAGACGTTTAGTAATGTTACAAAAGTATAAATGCTGTTTGTATTTCACTTTCTATTCATTAATCCTTAAGTTTAGGTTTCCACACTGGTTTCCACAAAATATTAAAACAGCAACTGTTTTCATCATTTATAATAAAAATAAATGTCCAAATTAGACACATTAGCATTATTTCTGAAGGATCATGTGACACTGAAAACTGGATTAATGATACTGAAAATTCAGCTTTGTCATCACAGGAAGAAATTACAGTTTTAAATAAATTAAGTTGTAATAATATATTTCACATTATTACTTTTTTATTGTATTGTTGATCAATTACTTGACCCTAAACGTTTGAACGGTAGTATGTTTATACCCACA
The DNA here is from genome assembly GCA_030378365.1 of Hybognathus amarus. Classification (NCBI taxonomy): domain Eukaryota; kingdom Metazoa; phylum Chordata; class Actinopteri; order Cypriniformes; family Leuciscidae; genus Hybognathus; species Hybognathus amarus. The sequence goes on along the minus strand of JAQIUQ010007359.1, from coordinate 153,898 downwards.
ATTTGGATGTCTCCCACTGAATGCAATTTAATGTAAGACAATGTGCTTGTCTGTGTTGTATCGGGTCTTGTCTGCATGTCATTCTGTCTGTGGAGATATTAAAATGCATGAAACTGAGCTGTTTTGAACATGTACGCTCTTATTATGAGGCCTGTTTGTGTGTTATTGACCATATGCATGATTTTGCCGTGTGTGGGTGTTTACAGGCAGGGTGGAGGTGTGTGTGGGGCAGTTTGCAGACACACACATATCCAGCAGTTCTGATCTGCGTAGCAGCTGTGACTGTGTATCATTACCAAGCCGAACTGGTGCAGATGACCAGTTCACACTAAACAATACATTAAACGTATATACAACAACACAAGACTCTTAGATTTCTCTGTAGGTTGTTTGTAGTTTTTTTTTGGTTTTGTTATTTTACATAAAATATTAATTATTTGTATAATTTTTTTATTCATATTTTTTAATAAATATATATATATATATATATATATATATATATATATATATATATATATAACATAACATGTATAACATACATATATTATAATATACAACTTTATATTATTATATTATAATGTATTTGTTATCAATGTTATATATAAATATATTTTAATATTATAATATATTATAATATTAAGTACATTATATATTTTGTTTGTATAATATAATTGTATGTCATGAAATAAAATATACAAATATAATTTTTAGAGATTTTTTTGTGTGGAAAGTTTGTTAAATCAGCTAAAAAAGTATATAAATGTAATATAAAAATACATACATAAATTGAAAACTAAAGATTAGAGTAGTCTGTGTTTTCTAACATTTAACTTTTGGCATTAGTATAAGTTCAGTGTTTAGCGCCACCTACTGGCTTTTCAGTGGAGATACAATTCAGTTTTCCTTAACTTCATCATTCTAAAGGCTGATATAAACATATACACTACCAATCAAAAGTTTAAGGATCGGTAAGATTTTTTATGTTTTTAAAAGAAGTCTCTTCTGCTCACCAAGGCTGCAGTTTTTTGATAAAAAATACACAAAAAACAGTAATATTGTGAAATATTATGACAATTTAAAATAACTTTTTTATGTTAATATATATTAAAATGTAATTTATTCCTCTGAAAAAAGCTGAATTTTCAGCATCATTACTCCAGTCTTCAGTGTCACATGATCCTTCACAAATCACTCTAATATGATGATTTTATGCTCCAAAAACATGTATGATTATTATCCATGTTGAAAACAGTTTTTTACATTTCTTATTTCAGTGATTCTTTGAATGAATAGAAAGTTCAAAAGCAACAGCATTTATTTAATTAGAATCTTTTCTAACATTATAAATGTCTTTACTGTAACTTTTGATGAATGTAACTCATCCTTGATGAATAGAAGTATTGATTTCTTATTTATTTCCCCCCAAAATAAAATACAAATTCTTATCTGACCCCAAACTTTTTAAAGGGTAGTGTTTAATGTAACAAAAGCTTTCCATTTCAGATAAAAGCTGTTCTTTTGAACTTTATTCATACAAAGAATCCCTGAAATAAAAATGTAAAAAACTGTTTTCAACATGGATAATAATCATACATGTTTTTGGAAATCATCGTCATATTAGAGTGATTTGTAAGGATCATGTGACACTGAAGACTGGAGTAATGATGCTGAAAATTCAGCATTTTTCAGAGGAATAAATTACATTTTAATATATATTAACATAAAAAAGTCATTTTAAATTGTCACAATATTTCACAATATTACTGTGTTTTTTTTATCAAAAAACTGCAGCCTTGAGTGGGCAGAAGAGACTTCTTTTAAAAACATAAAAAATCTTACCGATCTTAAACTTTTGACCGGTAGTGTACATCATTTAAATTAAATGCATTATTAGCCAATTCATATAAACAATGCACATGTAAGCCTTAAGAATATTCTGTGATGAGATAATCTTTGACAACTTACTGTTTTCTCATCATTTCCCTTAAAAATATTGTACTTAATACAGTTTCTACGTTTAGGTTCATTCTCTTGTCCTTCTCTTACCCTCTTCTCTTGTCTCTTTCTCTCTGTCAGAGGGCCATGCGTGTGAGGAGCCACTCCATGGAGACAATGGTGACTCATAAACACAAGAGTCCAGGAGCCGTGGCGGGGTCCCGTCAGGCGTCAGCGGTGGAGGACTCCAGCAGAACAGCATGGAGTGCACCAAGAGCACCTTCACCTGTAACATCTTGGCCTACATTCATTTTATTACACAATTCTTATCTTCTCAAGTGTATGCTGATATATAAGTCACTTGTGGTGCAGCAGTGCATGAGCTTGATGCTTTATTTGTGTGTTTGTGTTTGTCAGCCTCCAGTGCTTTCTGCAAGTCTCCGTTAAAGAGTCCTGTAAAGCGGCGCTCTGGTTTGTTCCCTAGACTGCACTCCAGCACAGAAAGTCCAACTGAGAAACATCCAACTTGCGGGTACTCAAAAAACACATCATTTTATATATAATATACACTCTGATGTGCAAAAATCTGATTCTATATACAAAGATGATCACTACGAATGCATTCCAGTAAGCCTACTGATACTATGCCCTAATTTTTGTGGAGAGGAAAATTACATACTTTTGAGTGTGTAGCAGAAGAGTAGGCAACATAATTGTGTCTTAAACTGACCGCTCTTGTTACTTAGTTACATGTACCTGTCAGCGTTTAACTGCCCTGTCAATCATATTGTCACAGTTAGATCTCCACATTTTTATTTCATTTCATATAGAGGGAATGCATTGACTATCACTTTCCCACCAGAACAACCCCCCTCAGCCTGACTGAGTGGCAGATCTGCTGCGTGACTGGATTTAATAGGGGAAACTGCGAAAATGCGACTAAAACGAACAATTTGATCAATTTAAACTAAATGTTGGACTCAATATAGTGTTCCTTACAACTTCCTAAAGATCCAGTGATCCATGGATATTGACATGCAGCCAGGAATCGTGTTGCCTGACATTTATGTTTGCCTGATTTCGACACCGGGAAATAAAAGCAATATAGACCTAAACATAAAGCAAATTTGCCTGTGAACGCTTTATATAAATACAATGTAGGTCTAAATCCGGGTGATCACTTATATCAGTGTTATATATAGCCTATATATATCATATCGTCCAGCCATAAAACTTAATAGTTTTTTTTTTTAGTCAGTGTTTATTAAGAAACATCCAATAATGCAGAATATGCAATGATAAATATTTAATTGATGAGTTGTTAATATATATATAACAATACAAAATATATGGGTATGGTTTTACAGCTAAATTCAGCATATTAACACAAAATGATAACTGATACCCAGTTGTTTCTGTGAATTGCAGCGATCCGTCTGTAAAAATATACCTCCGATTTTTGTCAAATCTAGTTGTACAGTCAATCGCAAAGCTCTTTCCCACTTTATATGTGTTGTGTTTGTTTTTTGCGGCATTCACGCTGAACACATATACAGCCGCTCAGTCTTTCTGCCACTCACTTTGAGGAACTGCAGGCATGTGACCGGACGGTGACGTCACGCGCATTCCCTCTATAGAAGAGAAATGTAGTAGCATGTTGATTTGCCAGTCTTCTCGTGTTGTGTTTTTTAATGATTTTTCTGTGTTTGTAGTTCTAATTGAAACTTCGCCCAGGTGTGATGGGTTGTGGGTAATATTAGCCGTTAGAGTGTTCACAAATCTGTAGAACATCCCGGGTACCTTTGGGATAATAGGTAGCCTACAGTTTTTAATGTTATTGAAATGTAAATTGGGACTTAGCAAATGTAGCTCACAATGTTACACCTCACATTTGTACATTAGTTTTTCAGAAAAAAAACACTAGATAAACTGTTTTCTCTGTTTTCATAGTGACCAAAAAACAGAAGTATTCCCTCACTCACAGGAAGTGAGGTCAGAGACGTTCTCCAATCCGAGTTCACCAGAGATCTGCCCAAACAAAGAAAGGTTGGTCTTTGTGCTGTGTTTCTAAGTTCCACTTCCTCATCTAGCCTCAGCTGATTTAAATGCAATGTTGGGATGTTTTGGCCTACACCGAAAACACCGAAATGCTGTTTTAAATGCTTTTCCAGCAAATCTTGTTTAGCAAAGTCCTGTTTATTTCATAGTTCTTAAGCAAAATACATAATTTTGTATTTCTATTGTGTGATCTGTTTCCTGCTGGTTTGGTCCTGCAGGCCATTCGTGAAGCTGAAAGAGTTCAGCGGCAGAGCTGATATCTCCCGATCCTCCTCCAGCACCAGCAGCTTTAGCAGCACAGCGGGAGATGGAGACGGACTGGAGGAGCTGGAACTGGTGACACACACACACACACAAAAACAGTTCTGTTGACCTTTCAGGAGATTCAAAAGATGCGCACACACACACACATACATACATATATACACACACACAACAGTTATTTCTGGTTCTCGAACCTGATTGGCTGAGAGCCTTTTCTAGCTGTTCGATATTCACCCAGTAACAGCACTCTAACCGTTTCACCGTTTCCAGAGCCATATATTGAGAAAGTTCTGACACTGCCATAGACCACCATTGTAACTGCGGAAGTAACAGCGTGTTCGTGGAGCCTCCAATAGTTCCAACCACTGTATGCCGCGATAGTTCCAACATACAGTAGTTCCAGCATTGAACTCTATTCATTTTCAAGTGCTTCCGAACTACGCTCGCTGGTAAATTAATGAAATTACTGTATGTTTTTCTTTTACACACATTAGCCGACCTCTATGAAATCTAGTCTGTAGTTATATGACATGTAGCCAGGTCTAGTAAATGTTTATTGGAAGTAATAGGTTAATTGCAGCGATAGCTTACGTGACCAACACTTCATAACATTGTTGGCTAACTTATGGTAAAATATTATAATATATTATTAAAAATGGTTCAGGTTATGCATATGTGTTTGTATAATGCATATAGGCATACATAAATTCACATGCATTCATATATATATATGAAGGAGTTCAGATGCAAAAGCCTCTAAAATGCCATTTGAAATTTTCTTCTTAAAATGACAATTTTTATCAAGCTTGTATATTTCAAGTTCAGTAATTTCACTTAAATAACAATTAATAGGTAATCTTCATTGTCATTTAAGTGAAATTACTGAACTTAAATATACAAGCTTAATAAAAATGATCATTTTAGAAGTAAATTTCTCAAATGGCACTTAGAGGCTTTTGCATCTGAACTCTTCATATATATATATACTGATTTGAATCCCAACAGTTATGGATCGTATTTAGGAAGTTAATTCACTCTTTAACTCATCATCATCATCGTCATATCTTTATTTCAGGACATGCATATAAAATGGTCCATAGCACTACACAAAATAAAGTGTCACGTTTGTAATCCTGAACGGGCCACCACACAGACCTCTTTGCGTGATCACGGTAGGTTAATGGCTGAATCCGGAATTTATAAGCAAGATCACAGGGAATCAAATAACCTTATACAGCCCAGTAGTGCTAAAATAAATATCATGAGACGTCCATCATCAGATGAATGACATGGAAAAGATGAAGTTAGAGATGCGTAAAGCCAGTGACAACTACCAATGCGAACATGAACACTAGGCTTTTCCCTCTAAGAAATATAGCCTAAAACGATAAGTTGTCACCCTGCCTCTCCAACACTGACATTAACCAAATGCAAAATGGTCAAGAAAATACTTTTTGCCGTATGTTTCTTTCTCTTGCAAAGCTCCTGCGCAGAATCGCTCACTATGAAAACAATTCAATTACACTTCTGTCACATCTAGAAGCTTCCAGTACACAATTGATTTGTAGATAACCATCGCACACTTTCTAAATGGCCCTTTGCATTGATCCACTCAGCCTGACGCCTGTCAATCGTGCCTAATTACTGCGCCAGAGCTAGTTCTAGGACAATCTATAGCGATTGCACTAGCATTAACATTAACAGTCCCACTGCAGTTCACTCAGACTGTCATTTGGTGTGTGTTGTGTCCTGTAGAGCAGTCACCCGTCCACGGCTTCATCTGTGTATAGTCCGTCCCTCAGCGTGGAAAGCCAGAACTCCGGAACGCCACTGATCATGTGCCGCAGTCCCACAGGTGAAAAAAGCAATCATACACTACACGTTAAAGGTTAGTGGACACACACGAAAACCACACCCATAGATTCTGGATGAACATTTCACATCAAAACCATGAAGTTTTAAAGGGTCATGAAACCCCCTCTTTCAGCTCAAAGTCTAGCTCACAATCTTTTTGAAAAATGCAACTAAATGGCGTGACTGGCTGAGAGAAGAACGGCGAGGGAGTGGGTGCAGGGCAGGGCAGGGCAGGGGAGAGGGCAGGGCGGGATAACTGTCATTGGCCAGAGGCCCATGCACATCAACTGTCACTAAAAATCAGTGGTAAAACATGAGGAAATGCTCAGTATTTTTTTATAGCTGGCAAAGTTAAGCGTACTGAAATACTCTACATTATTTTTGTCCTTTCAAAAGTTACTGAATGCCCACATAGGCCTATATTAACCTACAGAAATCATACTTCTATTTAAAACATATCGATGTACATGTACAATTATAATCTCATTATAAAATATATATTTGTTAATATACACACTATAAATGCATATATTTGAAAATAATTCATTTTAAATAATTATAAAGATACTGCTCTTGCCTGGATGAATAGTACTCGCTGAGTCGTGCTCGCTGAAGAAGTTCACGGAGACGGTAGGCAGAAAGCGCATCCTGTAGAAAGTTTCTTTATTTAATAAAATGCACACAGTTTTGTTTTGATTGTGAGCGGACACATAAAAAAGTAGACATTTAACATGTTTATTTTTGTCATATTTCTTAAGTCTGTTTGACTATAAATATCAAGAGTAATTTAAGTCTATTTTGCTGCTATGTGAAAAAAATCCAGCAAAACGCACCTGCCGCATTTGTCGACCCCAGAGGTTTAACAAAACTAAGGCAAGTAAAGCGGTCAGGGTTACATTTTAGACACACATGAAGGGATTTAAAAGTCCTTGGAACTTGCCGGTATCCGCATCACTCCGAAAGACGCAACCTGATTGGTGAACAAGGACGGAAGTCAAAGTTCTCAAAGCTCTCTCTCACTACAAAAAATGCTTGCTACACACAAACAGTTTAGATGTGTCCATGGTTGATGGCGCTAGCCCTGGCAGCATCACAGGGATACTTCCCAGTTTGACACGTCTGTCATTGAAAGATCCACGTGGTGTCATGAATAAATAAGAGACAGTATCTTCTCATTGGATAAGAAAACTCATATGCATTAACGATACTTGCATGCACACACAAAATCTTGCTTGTTGGCACTGTAAGAAAAAACCCAAGAACTCCTCCTGTTTCCTCAGATGTAAAGAGCAAAACTTCACCAAGGTCAAACTTGAAATTCCGCTTCGACAAGCTGAGCCACTCCACAGTATGTACCCTGTCCTCGAATAACCTTTAATATTGAGGGTGTGTGTGTGTTTTGATATTGCTTTCAAAGTCGATTGTTTTATGGTAGTTCAGATTGATAACACTAGTGATGTTGTTATCAGGGGTTTTATGGTGAAAGTGCGTTTGTTAGATCTGTAACAGTACATTTGTTTCCATTAGCAAAGTGAATAATGAAAATATATTCACTGAGAATAATACTTTCTTTCAGGGTCATTAGGTCGAACAGAAGCCACTGCATGGACAAAAGGTACTTTGCATGTTACTGTATGCACACATCTTTAAGCTAGGGATGAGCAGATGCATATTGAAATATCAACTTTGGATACCCAATTTTTTTTTTACCTTTTATTTATTTACAGTGAAAATTATCATAAGCGTTGAGGTGAAAAAAAAATTGTGTTAACAAGTTCAGCATGTATGGATTGGATAGGAACTATTTCGGGGGAATATGAATGCTTAAACATGTTCTATCATTGTTTTTAACAAATAAACTACAAAAAAGGAGATGAATCATTTTCAATTTAGGCCTTTCTAATTGATTGTTAAATAGCTTAAGTTACCAATATTAGCTTCTCTAAGGTGACTACCAGGATTTCAGGATAAAATACACAATTCTGCTGCATGTTTTTAAAGATGATATTTTTTATCCTGCTTATGTATCTGAGCGTGTTGCTCTTCATCAAACACCAAGGTCTTTAAGGTCAAATAATAAGTCATTGCTTTCTGTCCCTCGGTCTTATTTAAAGTTAAAAGGCGTTCAGGCCTGTGCTGTTGCGGGTCTGAGGCTTTGGAATAGTCTGCCTCTATTTAGAGAGATCACATCTTTAAATGTTTTTAAAGCTTGTGTTAAAAAAATACTTCTTTCTTTAGCCTTTGAGATGTTGGGCTAGTGTCACTAGCCCAACATCTCAAAGGCTAAAGAGAAGGGAAGACTCTGTATTCATAAGTTGTATGTTTTTTTTATGCTGCTGATTTAACAGCTCTTTGGTCAGCGGGTCCAGTTGTAAAGTGCTTTATAAAGAAAGAAAGTGAAGTGAAAGTAAAGCACTGAAAAAAAGTTACATTTCAGGTGTTCAAGCACTTTTGAACATGAAGAACAAGAATTTGATAATTGCTGAAATAAAATAATTTATAAATTTAGATAGGAAATAGAAATGTTGCCTTGGCATCTAACTGAAATAAGTTTGGTGAAGTACTAAAATGACTAAAACCCAAATAAAAAATAAAAGATAAATAGAAATATAAAAGTTAAAATAAAAAATAATTCAAAATACATATAATTGTATATGGGTGATTCTTTAACTATGGTACTTTTCTTGTCCCTGGATGAAATAATAAAATCCAAAAAACATTTCTTCTTTTTTGTTTTTGTCAGACTTACTTCACCCTAAGGGGAACTTATAAAAAAATTATCATGGTTCAATCATTCTTTTTATTATATAATATGAGGCCTTTTATGCATGATTTTTACTGTTTTCCCCTGTCCCTAAGCCAGACTTTGTACCTTCAACCTCGCTTAATTCTAAATTAAATATTTAAATAATGTAGATTTTAAGTACAAATTATAAAATAATGTCTATTTCAATTATACATATTATATATTGCAATATTTATTCACATTTTCTTATATTTTTCATAAGTAGAACCCTTGTCCCTTGGGTTCACTGTCATTTCCGCCACACTGTACAAAATAGAATCCTGGGATCATTGTTTTAGGTTTGAATACTTAGTAACCATAGCAATAGAAACTCCACAGTGAACACATGACTGGGTGAAAGGGTGACCTCTTTAGGGGGTAATGAAAAGAAGAAAAATCAAGGTAAATATGACTAAAACTGAGAATATGTTTATTGGCCGTCATTTCCAAACGGCTCATATTTCACATGGACGTAAAAATAACTGGATAAAATTAATTTAATAATGTGTAATTTGTGTATATTAAATGCTAACTGTAAAACTAATATTAACAGGCTAACATAGCATGATATTTTAGAGGAAAAGGGGGGAAATGTCATTTCCGCCACAGTCATTTCCACCACGGTGTTCATTGTGGTGGTAAAGACAGGTTGTGGTGGAAATGACATTGTTCAGTGCTAAACAGCAAATTATTTTGGGCTATAATACTAAAACGTTAATGTAAAAAAAAAATTAATTAAGTTAAGGTAGTAAGAAATATTGTATTATTTATTATTGCTATAATATTGTTGGTAAATAAGAGAACTTGGGCATTTTCTTGGACTGTCAGATAAAAATGCCTATATATATATATATATATATATGTGTATATATATATATATATATATATATATATATATATATATATATATATATATATATTATTCAATACAAATCATCGCACCCAACTAAGGGAAGGTTTCTAGACAGATTGAGAAACCAACTGATACTAAAAAACTCTTTGTAGAAATGTTTTTATTTTCTGAAACTGTCTAGCTCAAAGAGTATTATAGTTGAAGAATCACCCATATAAATAATACTATAATAACACTGATTTCCATTTAATAGAGGTTTACTATAGATATTGTAGCCTATATCTCCCTTTCTTAGTTTTGTATATCTGTGCGCTTTTAACGTACATAATTTACCCTGTGTGTCTGTTCTTTGTCTTTCTAGGCAGTGGCTATGAATGGATTTTTATAGATTGGAAGAAAAAAAGGGACCATTTTCTCTAGCCGATGCCACAGTTATTACTGTTCAACATATTACACAACTGAACACCGTGTTAAGAACTGATCTTACAATCTCTCACACAGGGTTTAGAGGACACCAGTCTTAGTAGAAAAAGCAACAAATGTCTCTGTTATTCCAACATTTTAAATGTAGTGCTCAAACAAGTGTTGAAAACTGTCCTTGCCTATCTGCTATTGCTTTCTAGACAGATGCTCATTATTAACACAGCCACTTGAAATACTTGAACAGTACAGTCGTTAAATGTTACAAGAGAGAAGGACTACAAAACTGCATTATCAGCTCCTGTACAGCTACTATACCCTGTCTGTTGCAGAGACTACGGGTCATTTTGAGTCTTGTAACAGCATCGCCCATCAGTGTAAGCCTTAAAATACTCTTCACTTTCAAGAAACCGTGCACTGCTGAGAAATTAGTTGGTTCTGTTATTTTCGATATGTGAGAAGAGGTCGAAATCTTTCCTGAGGGAAACCAAAGATAAAGATTTACCACGGGTTATTGATGGTAGAAATATAAAGGTTTTAACAACAAAAACAAAAACATGCCATTGTGTGGTTGACAAAGACACATTTTATTATATTTTAAAGATAAATCTTTTCAGTATATATTTGGTTCTTTGAATGAAGACTACAGTAAATGTGTTTACTGGGTTGGCAGCTCCTGCTGACTTTATTGAACAGGTATATTAGCACAATTGAATTAAAAAAAATACTTTCCAAATATATATATTTATATATATTTAAATTATTAACCTACCCCTGGTTTCACAGAAAAGGTCCTAAAACTAGCTTAAAGGACAACTCCAGCGCAAAATGAACCTTTGGTCTAATTACACATTGTTACCTAGTCAACCGTTATCTGAGATTTGTTTTCATGATTGCCGAATGTAAAAAGTTTTATCTATAAAAACCTACTAGCATTTAGCCTATAATGCTAGTATAACGCTAGTATATAGGGCATAGAGTAATGACAAATAAAAATCGCTTGTTATTACCACTAACAAGGCTCAAAATAGCCCCACAGTAACACGGTAGCATAATAAGGGTCCCTATATTCAAACCAAAGCATTGAGAAATTTGTCAGTGTCCATACAGTTTAATAAGAAGATATTTTATACACACAGTCAACTTCATGAATACAGGAAGAAGCCATCTTTGAAATATAGTCTCTACAAGTCGATCTACGAACGCCGATCCAAGTGCGCTGGTGAGATGTGAATAAGGTGATAAGGTGAGCGCCAACAGTAGGCTACGTGTACATACTGAAGAGAAGAAAATGGTTCGTGTTTGTGTTTCTTCCAGAAACAACGGACCAAATTCTGCACAGTTCAGCGCTCTTGGATCAGCGTTCGTAGATCGACTGGTAGAGACTATATTTCAAAGATGGCTTCTTCCTGTATTCGCGAAGTTGACTGTGTGTATAAAATATCTTCTTATTAAACTGTATGGACACTGACAAAGTTCTCAATGCTTTCGGTTTAAATGTAGGGACCCTTATTATGCTACCGTGTTACTGTGGGGCTATTTTGAGCCTTGTTAGTGGTAATAACAAGCTATTTTTATTTGTCATTACTCTATGCCCTTTATACTAGCGTTATACTAGCGTTATAGGCTAAACTGTTTTTATAGATAAAACTATTTACATTCGGCAATCATGAAAACAAATCTCAGATAACGGTTGACTAGGTAACAATGTGTAATTTGACCAAAGGTTCATTTTGTACCGGAGTTGTCCTTTAAAATCAAGTTTTAGCTGTTTTTTTTTTTTTCAAACCACGTGTAAAAAAGCTACTTGAACGCCTGTTTCAAACATACTCTGTTTGCAGTAGTTTGCTGCATTTTAAATGAAAAGCATTGCCATCCATTATGGCCTTGTTGATGTAACGTAGTTTTCCTTGCTTCACCCTGGCCAAAAAAGCTGTATGTTGACTGTGAAATACAGTCCGCTACGCTTGCAGTGTGAAAGTCAGGCTTAATCCATGGCTTAATCTAAGCACTGTCTGTGAAACCAGGCTAGAAAGCTTGTGGATATACAAAAATTGATTTCCATTTTTTGTAAATGCACCGTTATTCAACCATGGCTGGCAGAAGAATGTTTTGAAGGAATTTCTTTCTCTTTTTTTTTGGAAATTGTGTTATTTATTTACAAAAGTGAGTCTCTCCTCATTCCTCATGAATCAGTTGTTAGTTTTCAGCGGTACTTATTGGTGAGGGCATTAGACTGCAGAGAGCGAGTTAAATATTCTTGTACAATAGTAAGAACATTCACATAAAATGTGATGGCATATATGTTTGTACTGCCATAATTTATTGCTTTTAAAAGTTGTTGATGTTACGTAAAAGAAAAATACAAATTAAAAGATGATGTATATGTATATTTGTTTATGGCATGTGCCATTAAGAATTTATTATAAAATAAAATGTATTTTGTGTCAAATAGAGGTCTGTTGTATAAATCATTCGAAAAATTTGTCCATTACCATTTGCTCAAATACGTCTCCTTTTATTTCAGGTACAATCACACAATCCATATACACAAAGCACATCTTACAGGCATCTCTGGAAAATCAACACCATCATATATGGCATAACAACTATATTAAATCAAAGTTTAACATGGCTAGAATTTACATTTCAAAGGATCACAAGTTTGATTATTCTCAATCTTGTTGTGTCTAACATTGCAACTGTACAGCCACTTTACAGTCATGTTTGCTCTGGTATTCAAAAATACCCGCAGCCACATGTGAGATAGAAATGCAAGATGAAATCTTTGTTCAGGAGAAATGCACAGAAGAGTAAACAGTTGGCTCAGGCACTTGTTTTTGGACCATCGTTCTGCCGTCTTGAATTTTTCAATGCAACTTCTACATAGACCAACTGCATAAATAATGAAAAGAAAACGATCACATTCAAAGGTTATGAATAGAAAAATTCAAAACTCCCTTTTGACATAGAGGATATTTTCCTAGTACAATGACCTCTTGTAAGTTTCAATACTGAAAACTTCGTCCAAAAACAGCTTTTAATGAAATCAAGCTCAGAAAATGACTCGTTTCGGATTTTGTCACATTATGACGTTATAATGAAACGAAAGAAGATCAACGCCCACTTCTACATCATTGCTCTTTAGCCCCGCCCACCGATTTGCACGTCATGTAGTAATAAATATGCGACCCAAACACAGAATTACTCCAACAACAAAACCATAGATACGTCTCTCGGTATTACAAGACGTCTTTGTATTACCAACCTTGTGATCCTAACATTAAAGGGATCGTTCACCTAAAAATGAAAATTAGCCCATGATTTACTCACCCTGAAGCCATCCTAGGTGTATATGACTCCTATTTCTAAAGAATGTCTTATTTCTAAAGAAACACGACAATGTATACAATGCTCCATTACTTTGTATCTTACATTACAGCCCCGTAGAAGCCGTTTTTTGTAAAAATAGGGTTGCGTCATAACCACACAACTTTCTGTCGCACAATAGAGACATATAGACAGGAGGAGAAGCTCGCAGGCAATCTTTTACTGTCTATGAGGCAATCGGGGGGACATGGAGGCACAAAGTCAAGGGAGAAGCCCATAGATAGAGAGTCCATTAAAGCAACGGGACTAAAGAGTTTAACGTTTTTGAGGAATTAGGGGATTCAGATTTGTCTTGGCACAGCTACTAGAATATTTACAACTGTCAGACTGTCGTCAAGCTCAGTTTGAGCCTGCATAGTCGATCAGACATCATTTTCACGGTGACCCACATAAACACAAAAGGAGTATATTTCACAATCACAAAACACGGCCCTTCCCTGTTGTTACACTGACTTATCCCGAGGCAAAAGCCAGTATATTCAGTCCAACACCCAGTCTGTCAAATCACAATATAATGGTACCTTCAGGTCCCCCTATATTAGGCGGCCCATCCCAATCTGTGTGTCAATCCCTAGCCACATGTGCTCAGGCCTGGCAAGCCAAATACTAGTGTTGTGTACTCGAGACTCCATATTTTTATGGTCTCGGTCTTGTCGTGGACTCGATATGCATTTTGACTCTGGAATTGACTCGTCGAATTGAGTATGTCATGATTATTACTTTATGTTAATATTTTTTTAAATTGTTTGATTGACACGGTTGTTTAAGAACCCTGATTCCTCCTGATGGCTCAGGGCTGGTACCACGAGGGTGTGACCATGGGAGTAGTTTTCGCCTTCCACATTAATGAAGTTTTATAATATGGAGATGCCTTTCCTGCAGGCTAAGGTAGGCTACTTTCTGTATGACAAGGCCCGACGGTGTCTGGTCATGCCTAAATATGTTACTGTGCACAGTCACACATATATATTATATAAAACCCGCTTTGGCCGGTTATAATTCCTATACTAATGAACCCGACTGAGTCTGGTTTTATTTGTAATGTATATTATGTTTGTTTTGCTACTATCACATGTGTATATTGTTCTAGACCCGATGGTGTCCGTTCTGTAATATACTTTGGTTTCTGGCTTGTTCTATGAGCTCAGGAGTCCTGAGTTTTCAAGTGGCGGCCAGTTACTTTGGGTGCGCCGTTTTGCATGGCATCCCCACTACGTATAGCTACGTAATACGAAATGACCGTTTGAAAGGGAACTACTCGGTTACTATCGGTAACCTCGGTTTCCTGAGAGAGGGAACCAGTATTGTGTATCCGGCCGCACTACCTGGCGAGTTGTCGCTTCAGTCATTGAAACCTGCTAAAATGGCAAATTCGGGGGAATAATATAGGCTAAGGCCACGCCCCCTTAACAGGCTCTGACGCAGGTTGACGTAGAGCTAGCCCATTCGCCCGTGCCATTGAATGTGCAGCTGCAAATGCGTTTTACAAATAAGCTTCAGTAAATCGAGGAAAGGGAGTTTCCCCACTTCGAAAAGCTACGCAATACTCGTTCCCTCTCTCAGGGAACCGAGTTTACAATAGTAACCGAGTAGTTTTTGGGATGGCATGGACGTTGAAAATTATTTTTATTTTATGTAAAAATCTTGATAAAATTGGACCTCAGAGAACATTATTACATACATGTACAAAAAATTCTGCCCATGACTGCTTTAAACAAACCAGAAAGCACAAGAAACTGAGGTACTTACTTCCTTTTTTGGTTTCACTCTAGTTGCAACTAGAAAAAAAGAAAAGTAATTTAAACAATAGGCAGATAAACAACCAGATAGATAGAGGAGTTGATATGACACAATAGAGAGTTACAGGAATATTTCTCTTACAGGAAGTGTAGCGAGGCGGGACAGGTGGTGGTGGTGGATGATCCCGGGTGAGACACCAAACTAACCCCAGAACAAGAGGAAAGCACATTGAGGCACTAAGGCATAGCAGAACTCTATGGGAGAGGTTTCTTCCCGATGAGTCTACTGATGCTGTCCAGAAACAAAGAGATTACATGGATTTGATCCAGCTAAAGGTTGTTGATCCCATTCATACTTTCTCATTTCATTTTTTTTTTGCATATGCAAATTTAAAAAAAATAGCATGTCCAGAATACACATACCTGCAGCAGTCACATTAACATATGTCACATGCCCATTGCTAGTTAAGTTCCTCTGAGGCCAGCTTATCACGCACTTGTATGGTCCAGCATCTGACTGGTTGATGTTGTGAATGTGGACTAACAGACGTGTGCTATTGGCTGTTGAGCTGTAATTAGACAGCTTGATTCGTTTGGAGGGAGCGAGGCGAGTAAATCCTGTGCTCTGCATTTCCTGAAAAACCCATCCTCCAGTCCAGCTAATGACCCCACAGTGTTGCACTTCACAGCTCAACTCGAGACTGCTTCCCTCTGGAACAAACTTGTAAGCACGACTTGCTCGAACAAAGCACAGTTCACATGCTGAAATCAGAGTATAACAATAAAGTTGTTATAGGCTGTAGGAGCTAGGCTACTAAAGAGAGTTTAAAAAAAATGAAAATTCTATCATCACTAAAGCCCGGAACACACCAAGCCGACGGTCGGCCGTCTGGCAGATTTTGTGCGTCGGCCAACTAAGTTTCCTCGGTGTGATACGCACGGTTCCGTGTCGTTGGCTGAAAATAGAGGGAATGCATTCACGTGACTTTCCCGCCGGAACAACCCCTCTCAGCCTGACCGAGTGGCAAAAGATCTGCTGCGTGACTGGATTTAATAGGGGAAACTGCGAAAATGCGACTAAAACGAACAATTTTATCAATTTAAATTAAATGTTGGACTCAATATAGTGTTCCTTACAACTTACTAAAGATCGTGATCCATGGATATTATTGACATGCAGCCAGGAATCGTGTTGCCTGACATTTATGTTTGCCTGATTTCGAACACCGGGGAAATAAAAGCAATATAGACCTAAACATAAAGCAAATTTGCCTGTGAACGTTTTATATAAATACAATATAGGTTTAAATCCGGGTGATTACTTATATCAGTGTTATATATATATATAGCCAATATCATCATATCATATAGTTTTTTTTAGTCAGTGTTTATTAAAAAAACCTCCAATAATGCAGAATATGGAATGATACATATTTAATTGATGAGTTGTTAATATATATATATATATATATATATATATATATATATATATATATATATATATATATATATATATATATAACAATACAAAATATATGGGTATGGTTTTACAGCTAAATTCAGCATATTGACACAAAATGAAAACTGCAAATCCACATTTCGCTGACTGGAGTCCAGTTGTTTCTATGAATTGCAGTGATCCATTTGCTCCTCTTTCTATCGCAGTCTGTAAAAATATACCTCCGATTTTTTGTCAAATCTAGTTGTACAGTCAATCGCAAAGCTCTTTCCCACTTTATATGTGTTGTGTTTGTTTTTCGCGGCATTCACGCTGAACACATATACAGCCGCTCAGTCTTTTTGCCACTCACTTTGAGGAACTGCAGCTCTCCAGCCGGAGGTGACGTCAGCTTTCTTTGGCGCGATTCGACATGTTGAATCGGCATCGGGCCGTTGGGGAAAGAGAGAACTCTGATTGGCTGTTCAGCTTAGTGAATAAATGCAAAACAGCAAGCAAAGAAGTCAAAACGGTAAAGATTGAAGGCTGTTCTTATGTTACGTCATCTTACCTGAGTGTTCCTTGGCGAATATTTCAATATTAACATAAGCGGAGAGGAATAAAGAAAGTGTTTAGCAAGATTGATATTCGAAACGGTAAGCACGCGCTGCTTTGTTTACGTTATGTGTATCCGTGTTTTTTTTTCCTCTGTTAAACGCAAATGAACATATTTTGAAGAATGTTTGTATCCAAATAGTGGTGGGCACCATTGACTTTCATAGTATTTTTGGTTACACTTTATTTCGATAGTCACTTTAGATATTCTGCTAACTATAAGTAACTTTTTAACTTCATGTCAACTAACTGTCATTAGAGTATTAGTAGGCGGTAGTAGACTGTCATAGACTGTGTTAGGTTAGGGTTAGGTGTTAGGGTTCAGGTTAGGAGAACGAGTTGACTTGTTGTTGCTAAGTTATTTATAGTCAGTAGAATATCTGTTGGGAGACCAATAAAATAAAGTGTTAGCAGATATTAAGCAGACAGTCGACTGATACTCTAATGATAGTTAGTTGACATGTAGTGGCAAAGTTACTTATAGTTAGTTGAATGTCTAAAGTGGACTATCAAAATAAAGTGTTACCATATTTTTTCTCCATATTGGACTTCAAGGGTGCCCTACAACTGTTTGGTTACCCATATTATTCAAAATATGAAGAGTTCAGATGCAAAAGCCTCTAAATGACATTTGAAATTTTCTTCTAATATGACCATTTTTATCAAACTTGTATATTCAAGTTCAGTAATTTCACTTAAATGGCAATGAAGATTACCTATTAATTGTCATTTAAGTGAAATTACTGAACTTAAATATACAAGTTTAATAAAAAATGGTCATTTTAGAAGAAAATTTCAAATGGCATTTAGAGGCTTTTGCATCTGAACTCTTCATATATTCTTAATTGTTTTCAACAGACCAAACTCATACAGGTCAAAAACAACACGCCTAAATGATGAAAGAATTTTCATTTTTTGGGTGCAAAAACAAAACTCTATCTTTATTAAGAAAAAAGTTAAATAGCCTACTTTTGAAAGTAGTCCTACCGCAATTTTAACTATGAATTTGAGAAGTGACTTACCTTTTAACATACACAAAAATGCCAGAAACATCAAGGAACACCTGTAATCGCTTTTCATCATTTACACTTTTTCCATACACAGTCTGTCTTCTCAGCCACAAAACAGGTTCGGACTCGCTTGACAGTTAACAGCTGATTATTTTGCCACGTCTCCGCAGTAACAACAAAAGTCACTTTTAGTTCTTTTAAACTCTTTCTTGCTCCGTCAAACTCTCTTTATTCACTGCCGGGAAATGTACTCTCAGATTAATTACTTCTGGCAGCTTCAGCCGCATTGTTAATGTGCACGGAAAAGCAAGTTTGCCACAAGCTAGGGCAGCTGCATCATATCCTTCCTGTTGGAGCAGCAGGCAATCTCAATCACTGCTGACTTCCCATTATAAATGAACCGAAACTAGGAGAAGAATGATGGAATCTAAACTAACATTGCTAGGCTACTTTGTGAATCCTTCCTTGCAACATGTGTCCGTCCACCTGTGGTAAGGCACATTTTGCACTGGGCAGGAAATTTAACTACAGATAAAAGAGTTTCCTTCAGTTTTAAAGGGGTCTATGTATTTATTATGTCTATGATCTAATCCGCTAAAGGCTGGTTCACACGGCAGGATTATTAGCCCGATTTTAGCCCCGATTCACCCCTCCCGACAATCTTAAGGATGCTCCGATTATCGTAAAATAATCTGATCAGATATTCCTGCCGTGTGTGGTGTGTTAAGACTGCTCTCGTCTGCTCGGAAGGATGCTGGGACCGCTCCGATCTCAAATCGGGGATATCCAACATGTTGGATTGTTTTGGCCCGATTTCTCCTCGTGTGTGGTGTCCACCGGGAACGAACGAGCATGCAGCCAGCCTGTGAACTGTGGCGTGTAGCCAATCAGAAAGCGAGGTGACGAGGCGTAGAGGAAGCACTGGCGGTAAACAAAATCAAAACAGCTGGCGCCCGGCGGTATGGCTCACCAGAATGTCCGGTGGACGTTTTTTTCCGTTAAAAACAAACTAAACACTATCGCCACTGCATCCTCTTCGTCCGCCATGATTGTTTACTCTGAAGTCAGATTTATCTCGAGGGATTTTGTGAGATTTTCCGTCTGACCTGGAAATGCTCGGGAGTCAAATCGGTTTGTGTGTGATGTGTTGATTCTGCCGTGTGGCTGCCCACCACACACTGAACGATCAAAACTGTTAGACCCGTGATTTTTTATCGCCGTGTGTGGGGTCTCTCAGGTTTGGAAAATCGGCCGACAATTTTAAAATCGTCCCGTGTGAACCAGGCTTAACACACAAGCTCTGCTGTCTATGCGGGAGCAGAAGCTTATTTGCATTTAAAGGGACACACACAAACACAGTGTGTTTTTGCTCACCCTCAAAAAGTAAAATGTTTAACATGCTATATAAATATATGTGGGGTATTTTGAAATCTCTGCCCCTTTACCGATCAGAGTGTGCGCTGACACGGAGGCAAATGACGCGTTCGGTGCGCAAGACGTGTAAAGACGCAAGACGTGTTCTGTAACTGCGCAACGTGTTTTTTTTGTTTTTTTGTTAAGGTTTTGTTTATTTATTTAATGGAAAGCATATTCACTTCTAGTTGTCTTGCTGTTAATTTTAAATAAATGTAGAGCAAGTAGCCTAGCTAATCGGTGTCTGTTCATTCAAACTAAGTTGTTATATAACAGACGAACATTGCTCTGCAAACTCCATCACTCTGATTGATTTTTAGGTCTATCCAATTGCGCCCAGAAGCATTTGAGCTACGTCTGTTGGTGACGCTCCTTGGAAATGATTTGTCTATTTAGCTTTGCCAGACCATAACTCAGTTACAACTGTTTTAACCAGGCTAAATAAAAGTTTTAACCAGACTAAATGATAATAATAATTTGCGTATTTTGTCATTTACTAGTAAAATTATTCAAACATCCTTAAACTAAGATATTTTTATGTGAGAAGAAAAACTGCATAGGATACAAAGAGTAAATAGAGAATATACACTCACCTAAAGGATTATTAGGAACACCTGTTCAATTTCTCATTAATGCAGTTATCTAATCAACCTAATCATCACATGGCTGTTCTTTAATGCATTTAGGGCTGTGGTTCTGGTCAAGGCAATCTCCTGAACTCCACACTGAATGTCAGAATGGGGAAAAGTTGATTTGAGCCATTTTGAGCGTGTCAATCTGCTCAGTTACTGGGATTTTCATACACATCCATTTCTAGGGTTTACAAAGAATTGTGTGAAAAGGGAAAAAAGATCCAGTATGCGGCAGTCCTGAGGGCGAAAATGCCTTGTTGATGCTAGAGGTCAGAAGAGAATGGGCCGACTGATTCAAGCTGATAGAAGAGCAACTTTGACTGAAATAACCACTCGTTATAACCGAGGTATGCAGCAAAGCATTTGTGATGCCACAACACGCACAACCTTGAGGCGGATGGGCTACAACAGCAGAAGACCCCAACCGGGTACCAGTCAAATAGGAAAAAGAGGCTACAATTTGCAAGAGCTCACCAAAATTGGAAATTTGAAGACTGAAAAACTGTTGCCTGGTCTGATGAGTCTCGATTTCTGTTGAGACATTCAGATGGTAGAGTCAGAATTTGGCGTAAACAGAATGAGAACATGGATCCATCATGCCTTGTTACCACTGTGCAGGCTGGTGGTGGTGGTGTAATGGTGTACTGGATTGTTTTTTTTTTTTGGCACACTTTAGGCCCCTCAGTGCCAATTGGGCATCGTTTAAATGCCACGGCCTTCCTGAGCATTATTTCTGACCATGTCCATCCTTTTATGACCACCATGCACCCATCCTCTGATGGCTACTTCCAGCAGGATAATGCACCATGTCACAAAGCTCGAATCATTTCAGACTGGTTTCTTGAACATGACAATAAGTTCACTGTACTAAAATGGCCCCCACAGTCACCAGTTCTCAACCCAATAGAGCATCTTTGGGATGTGGTGGAACGGGAGCTTCGTGCCCTGGATGTGCGTCCCACAAATCTCCATCAACTGCAAGAACATTTCTAAAGAATGCTTTCAGCACCTTGTTGAATCAATGCCACATAGTGTAAATCCTTTAGGAGAGTGTAATTGTTTCTTATACCACTGGGAAATTATTATACATTGTTGGATTTGTGCTTGAACATAAAAATGAGCAAATGATTTCCAGATCCCTAAATAAAAAAAATGCATGTACATATTTAATATAATTCATATATATATATATATATATATATATATATATATATATGGTTGATGCCAGATAGCCTACTGTAGATCATTTTCCATCACTGAAATTCCTTAAAGAAAAACAATAGTTTGTTCTATTTTCTGCAGCCACATGGTGGTGCTCAAAGATAATAGTTTCACAGCAGTCAGCGGGGAAATCTGGATATTGCAGAGGCATAAAAAGGCATGTGCAGGCAATTACACAGCTGCTTCTGGAGATAAAAGCTCAGCTTAAACACAACCTGCTGCTGCTCTGTTGCTTTAAGATGAACGACGTTCACAATGTCTTTATATACACTAAATTACACTTGATGAATTTACTTGAAATACATTTTAAAAGGGTCAAATTCATGTGACAAAGACAAGCCTCGAAAGTTAAAAAGGGTTTTTTTTGTTAAGATGTAGAACTTAGTAATTGCAATATAGAAAAAGGCTTTAAATATAGATACAAATGTATTATTATTATGTTTGAGGTCCTCTAGCGCATCGCTTTTCACATACAGTAACCAAATTGATACACTTCTAGATCTTATCAAGCCGAAAAACTTTCGCCCTTATGGTCATACGTCAGACCAAACTGTTTACCACTCAGTTAAGCCAGAATATATAAATATATATTATATATATATATATATATATATATATATATATATATATATATAGTATAAAAAGGCCTTTTTCTGGGCTATACATTTGTACATTTGACTGACAAAATAAAAGCTATAACCAGTTTGTATTTGTAGTGCACTGACAAGACAACATAGTTTAATATAATTAGTTTAATAATAAGGTCAATACAAAATGTAAGATAAATAATATGGATTTACAACATTTTGATCTGCAAATGATAACTTCTCACT
This sequence comes from Hybognathus amarus, assembly GCA_030378365.1. Taxonomy (NCBI): domain Eukaryota; kingdom Metazoa; phylum Chordata; class Actinopteri; order Cypriniformes; family Leuciscidae; genus Hybognathus; species Hybognathus amarus. Next base: position 131,438 of record JAQIUQ010007359.1, on the reverse strand, counting down.
CAGTTGAAAGTGACTTATGGCATCCTATGACATAATATTCATACAGGTTTAACAACATGAGGGTTAGAAAACAATGCAAATTTAAATTTTTGTGGTGAAATTATCCCTTTAAACAACGAATGCAGCAATTCAGCAAAGGGACGCACCCTCAGAAGGTTTCTTTGAGCTGTGCGATTGTTTCCTGCTGCGAGTAACTTGAGTCAGCAAACCTTAATGGCAACCAGATGTGTAGGACGTCAGTGTGGGCTTACAATCTCAGGATATGTCTGTTTTCTTGGAACGCCCGCAGTACAACACCAACCCGAAGTTACACAATGTCTAACAAAATCATTTAATCGTTTAGCTGGTTCATATGCTCGTACGTGCTGCAGAATAACTTTTGTTAACTTTGTTACCGTCCCTTTTTACAGGTCTGAAAGTGAACCTGATCTCCAATTCCTCATTGTTAATCAAAACAGGAAACCTGGACTGACCACCCAGGAATGAGGAATAAGCCGGCCAACCCACGTGCTTTAAAGCAGATAAGTAAAAGCAAACACTCACAGGTCTATGCTCACAATAGTGTACTAAACCAGCAATAAGGCACTATTTCTTCCATATTTTAGATGTACACATTGCCAACAGAGTTAGCTAATGCTTAGAGCTATGTACAAATCATTTTTGTTCACACATGAAAAGACAGATTAGTGTCCTCTGAATGGTAAACCAAAGAAAGAACGATTTCTTGGCAAAACAGTTTGCTCCATGATCAGATTACGTCCTCAGCCTTCATTGAACCTACAACAAGGCTCTTTTTCCCTAGCTTGAGGCTCTCTGAGGTTTCTTGAACCCACATTGCAGAAGTAGGCAAAAAATGTACAAGTGTAAGATGACATTGCGCTAATGCATTACATGGAATGCAAACATCATTATGTGGTCAGCACCTCTGCAAGTGATTTTAGCTACAAAGGCCTGTTCTGACACAAAACACTAACCCAGTTGAGCGTGACGTATGGACAGAGCCTGAAGTGTCTATTCTGGTGCACAATAAAGCTTTTATTTGGATGCAGTGTTACAGCGAGAAAGGCTCTATTGTGCTGGTTTTCTGATACTGTGAGACTTACGCTGGGTCTTTAACATTAGGCAGAAAGGGAGTGACGATGACTGGGCTGTTTGTGATGTCAACAACAGTTTGAGATTGAAACTTCAGCACACTTTTGGAGAATATGTAGAGCAACTGTACATGCAAGGTTGTGCAACTAGAGAGGGATGTTTTTTGCTTATGTTGAACTGGATAGCCATGTTACCATCCTGTCTTTGTTTATTCAAGGAAAGCACATGAGAACTTTTAATTCGTTTAGTACAGTGCGCCCAACCCAATCTCATGGGAAACGAAAACTATTTTGCGAAGTGCAAGTTTCGTATGAGTTTGTACAATGTGAATCATGCAGAAGAATATAATTTATTGAAAAAATTAAGCTCCACCCCTAAATTTCCCTGTAACTGGGGTGTAAACAGATTGAACGAAAAATGAGTTACGAATTCACACAAATTAGCCACCAATTCGTCAAAATGTAAAACGGACACGAATTGCAATGAAATTGCATCACGTGGAATGTTTTAAAGAGCATGAATAGTTAAGTTTTTCTGTGTAAGACTGTAATTTTAAAACTACAACTATGAAACGGATTTTTTTCTTTTTCTCTAATGCTATTTATACAGTAAATCCGAATTTGAAATCAATAGCAGCATGCTGTCTGAAACAAGCACTGGCGTGGCACTTTGTAAGAATGCTTCTCCAATTAAAAATTCATGAGATTATTTTCATGGGCGAAATGTGACCATGGCAGCATTCCAGGCTTCATTCCATTTATTGTGTGTGTTCTGGTTTCAGACATTAAAGCCTTTTAATCTGACTTAACGCCTCCCCGCATAAAGCTATCTTCTCCAAAACAGGTCAAACAATTTTTTAAAGACTTTATTGTCTTATCTGAAAGAGTAGTCAGGAAGATTTTCTCATAGTTTTGGAGCAAATACTCTAGGCTATGTGATAACAGTGTCGCAAAAAGTGGGTATGCGCTTTATGCGGCGCATGGGGGCGCAACACCTCTGTGTAATACAATTTTCATAAGTCTTGTGAAATAACCAGTATATGACCTTATTTCACTGACAATTTTGTTTGTTTTTTCACAAACCACGCATAAATGTCATTATCTCAAAACTTCAAAGTTTTACATACATGCTGCTGACATATTATTGTAGTAGAGTTTGTGCTGAATACAGTATAATACTTTAGCCATGAAAATGTCACAAGTAACAGAAAAAAGCACAAATGTCATAGCATGTCAGAACACCTCTAGGATCCAGAGAACACCTCAGACCATTCCATATAGATTCTCTTGTGCTTTGAGTTGTGTTAGTTGTTTGGTCTTTTCTCTGGCAATTTAGCCTTGAATGTACTGGTCATTGGGAATCCAGGGTCGAGAGGCTTTAAAAGGAGTTGTTCACTTAAAAAAAAAACTTTTGCTAATAATTTACTCACCCCCATGTCATCCAAGATATCCATATCATTCTTTCTTCAGTCGAAAAGAATTGAAGGTTTTTGATGAAAACATTCCAGGATTTTTCTCCATATAATGGACTTCAATGGGAACCAAACGGTTCCAGGTCCAAAAGACAGTTTCAGAGCAAACTGCAAACTGTTAAAAGGGCTTTAAACGATTCCAGATGATGAATAAGAGTCTTATCAAGTGAAACGATCGCTCATTTAAGAAAAACAAAACAAAAAAACAACCAAAGTTTACGTTTTATAAGCTCAAATGGTCGCCTTGCTCTGTTCTCAGTGTTCTGTGATGCGTGTTTGTGACTCTCCTGTTCAAATTGGTTCATCAAAATCTTTTCGTTTATATCGTTCATTGAATAAACCAAATGACACGAAAAAGATTTGTTCATTTTGATAAACTAGTTCCAACAGGTGAGTCACGAACGTATATCATAGAAGCAGAGCAAGACGAGCATTTGATCTTATAAAACTTAAACTTAATTTTTTTTTATTAATGATCGTTTTGCTTGATAAGACTCTTATTCATCGTCTGGAATCGTTAAAAGCCCTTTGAACAGTTTGCACTGAAACTGTCTTTTGGACCTTGAACTGTTTGGTACCCATAAAGTGAATTATATAAAGAAAAATGCATGTTTTCATCAAAAACCTTAATTTCTTTTTGACTGAAGATGACATGGGGGTGAGTACAATATCAGCAAAAGTTTTTTGAAAAGTAAGCTACTAGTTTAACAGACTACCTTTCAACCCAAATTTGGGTCAAATATGGACAAACCCAAATGTTGGGTTAAAAATGTAATTTAAAATTTTAACCCAAGTTCAACTTTCACTTTCAACTGCAATTTTTTTAATTACACTTTTAACCTAACATTTGGGTTTGTTCCATAGACTAAAAAATATGGACAAAGCGTCTGTGACGTCACCCATAGACTCTCTGAAGAACGGATTTGAGGCTGTTTATGGGGGGTACGGGCGGCGCCATACTGGAAAATCTTGGAAAATAAAATACAAAAGTTTCAAAAAGGATACAGAGGTGGAATGATGTGTTGTGTCAGATCATGGCCAAGACGTCAAATTCCACTCGGCGCAGCCTGTTATCAGCTGTTAAAGTTAACCGCCCTTATTTGTCATACATTATATAGGCCTATCTAAATATGATCTAAACTAACGAGTTAGAAAAAAATCACCCCTCTCACAGTTGTCACGCACATATTGAAGATTGCAATAAAAGTCCATGAAACCAAACTGTAAACATATGAATTTATGTTGTGAAAACGGAGATTTTAACATGACGTCAATGGATAATTGCTCCCTTTTGGGACCGGCCTCTAGCGGATTTGAGATGTATTGCAGTTTATCGCACTTTCGGTTTGTCCATATTTGACCCAAATTTGGGTTGAAAAACCCTAGCATTTTTTTGAGTGAAGAGGATTTTGCATAGTTGGTGTTTTTAAGTTTAATGTCTTTTTTAAACAAACTCTCCATGCACCAGGGCTTTTTATGTAAACATTTCTCTTTTGTAATTGGGCGTTTTATTATCAAATGATACACCTAAGGCCCATTTCATTTCTGTTCTTATCTAAAAAGAGAGTTGGTGACATAAGGCACTAATAGATTTACAATGATTTACAAGCTAGATAGTTCACACAAGTAGAAGGAGGAGAAATAAAAGTTCAGAGAAGTTCAGAGAAGTTCATAGCCCATTCAACTCTGTACCCATATACTGCTTACATCATCATATCTAATACAACCTCTCACATAGTAAGGCAAGTTGGCTCCTGAAAGACAAGGAATATAAGCATGTCTGTACTAAATCAAATTTAGCAATTCATTGTGACATTAACAATGTTCTGTAAAATAATGTTAAAGGTTAATGCTCTTTTATTGTGATTTGTTAGGTAGGTCACAACAATGAAGGTAACTTACCAGTGTCAACCAATGAAAAATCAACTACTTTTTTTATAAGCTAGTTTTTTTCAATAAAAAGCATTGAATATCTCTAGATAAACATTGAATATTATGTTAATTTAATAGAATGTTGATTTAAAAATGTTTGCTATAGTGTTGCTCCAAATAAATTGCAAAGAAAACCAAAGCTATTCTTTTATTGTAGTGCTAGTATTTTCCTCAGGAAATGCAACTTAAATGCAAAGAAGTTTGCATTTAAAGTATTTATCTTTGTAAAATAGTGTTCTTGTGTTATCAAAAGGGAAATCTCAGAAACATGAAGAAAATGTCCTGATAACATTGACTGTTTGCTCTTGACTGTTATTCCTCATTGGCCCACATTTATTTACATTACTTATTTATCCTGAGCATGGCAGAAAGTGCAAAGTGAAGAAGTGAAAGTTTAGCCGTTAAGTAAACCTTTTTTCCATTAAGCTTTTGTGTAGAAAAGAAGAGTGGGATGTGTCTCTGACATTAGTCTCCTAGAATTTCAAAGAGTTGGATCTTGGCAACAATTCAGAGTAGCTTAGGGGATATATGAAGACCTGTTCTGTGAGGCCTACAAACCTAAAGCATGACAGGCTAAAGTCCTCTGGTTCAATTTAGCAATGAAGTCCACGGTTAGTCTGAGTGAATGGTTAATTCTTCATTATTGTAAATATATATATATATATATATAAAAGAAATGGATGTTTCTGGGTGTTTCTTTCACAAATCATTGTCGAAGTGCGTCAGAACAGAACCACATTAGGGAGGCCTATATTATGACTAACGCAAAGAGCCCTTGCTTAACTTTGGAGGTTTTAATACTGTTTGGGGAAGTGAGCATTAAATCACAACAAGATGTTAGATATGTAAAGTAGATTATCTTTTATTAGGAGTATAGTTTTGAACAAACATAAAACATACCTCAACTCATATGATGAGCCATCTTGAAACATTAAAAGTGCAACATTTTAGAGCAACAGCATGTAAACGTCTGTGATGACGACTCAGGAATTATAAAAGAGAATTCATTAACGTTCCCTCAAACATTCAACATTTTGTAGTTTGTAAATCAAATTTTAGGTTCAGGATTAGGAAAACATTTTAATTCTTTGAATTTTTAAATTCCACAAATTGGATTGTATCAAAATTAGGTTGCCCTCAGTGTTTAACGTCCACTGAAAAAATAATAATAATACACCTTCTGCATTAGTGAAACTGTACGGCTTCTATGGTCATTTAATTTTTTGTTCCAGAATACTGTTAAATGAATGACACTGTAAGGCACCATGACTTCTAATTTGACCTACTACACTGTTGTTTGACTTTGAATACACAACTTGACACTTTAAGACCGCTTGTGTTAAAAACAAAACAAAATAAACATCACATTAGAGCTGACAACACACTTCAAATCTAAATCAAAATTAAGTAGAGAAACAGAAATGTGATAAATAAAGTGCAAAGGCCATTGTTATACGGTCTGTGTTGAAATATGCTGAACACCTGTAAAAAAATAGCGGACCTTAGTTGGCATAGTATGTGCAAATACAATGCAATCTTGAGTTAGAAAATATAAAAAATCTTAAGAGATACTAATAAGGCACAGAGATGAGAAAACGAGTCTTTCCAGGCACTTCAGGCTCATAAGATCATTCCTGCATTGTCACAGGTAAGTATATCATTGGGTTTTGCCTGTCCAATCTGTCTGTGAAACTGTCCTTGTTTGTGTGTCTTCCAGCAGTGCACGTTCAGACCCAAGAGTTATACTCTTTATGCTTGGCATCTGGGCAAAGACAGTCCTTGATAATGGTGTGACTGCAGTATTGGACAAATGGAGCTCTTGTAAAGAGACGAGTCCGCTAAACACATCTGGGCTCAACGTCTCGAGCCGGCTGTTGTTTGATAAGTCTAAGACTTGCAGGTTCCTCAAACCCCTGAAAGCACCTGGTTGAATCAAGCTCAGCATAGACAGGCCGCTGAGAGACAGGTGAACCAGTTCTGTCATCGAATCAGAAGGCCCCTGCGTCAATGCTGGAGATGAGGTTCCCGTCCAGGTTGAGATACTGAAGTGGGATTCCGTTAAGCGTTGGGACCGTCTTCAATCTGTTTCCTGCGAGCATAAGACTCTTGATGTTCAGCGGATGGCCAGGCGTCCTCCTGTTAATAGAGGTCAGAAGGTTTTGCGACAGGTCCACCATGATTGGCATATCCTGTGCTCTGGTGGTGAAGAGATCAAGGCTGAACTCTTTGAATTGGTTTTCACTCAGGTCTAGCTCAACGAGAGGGAGTCCAGTGAAACATCCATCGCCAAGACCCTCAAGAGCGTTGTTGCTCAAGTCCAACGTCTCCAGATAACGAAGTTTAGAGAACGCTTTGGGACTGACATGTGCTATGACATTGCTGCTTAGGTCCAGACTGACCAATGTGGTGTAACCTGGTCCGGAGAGCATCGAATCGCTGATGGATGTGATGGAGTTTAAGGAGAGGTCGAAGATGGGAGGTGTCCAGAGGGATGGGGACAGGAGCGTTCCCGGGCCCGATCCCACTGCAGTCCACTTTGGTCAGGCTGAAACTGTCGAAGAGGCCGAAGCTCTCCACCTCACAACGGCACTGTGGATGGCAGTTCTTCACTGCTCCCATGACAGCCAGGCCAAGCACAGAGAAGAAGAGATACAGCAATGTGGCCATGGTGAGCTATAAACCAAAAAAACACACATTAAAGGGTTTTATTTTATAGCCATTAACGTCCAATCAAATCACATTAACTTCAAGCATCACTAAAAAATAATTCTCAGAGAAATCGACTGAATGTAAAAAAGGGTCTTGCATGGCATAGCCTATGTTATCATTAAAACTGAACTAGAATCCACTTCACAGGGCCTTTGAGAGGTCTGAAGAAATCAGAAGTCACTCATTTACATGTGCTAATTCTGTAAATCCGAAGTAGCCAATCATTTACAGATTTACGTACATGCTAGTCACTCTGGGTCTGTGTTTATTCATCCTTTCCATGAAAAAGTGCAACTTGATGAGCCGTAATTTTTCTGTACCTTCTCAAAGGATTTGACCTAATTCTTATGATCAAAGAGCCTATTAAATAGGACTATTTCAATTACAGTGACAAATTGTCATGATTACAAAGGTGCAAAGCTTGTCTCATGGAGAATTTAAGAGCTGTTAGCACATCATTTAGATAAATGAAACTCAGACTTTGATGCTTTAATATATGCAAACCAGTATTATTAGCAATGATTATGTCCAAATAATTATTGCATATCGCTTATACAGTATAACCAGGTTTACCCGTAAAATAAATTTAAAAAGGAAAGAACTCTAAATGTATATCTAAATGTCTAATGATAATTTACCATCCTAATTTAATTCAGTTTGAAAGTAAAATAAGAATATACATATTAATGTTTATGAAAGCAGTCTCTCATACTCACAGAAAATTGGCAATATGTTGATTATAATTACAATTCAAAATAACTGTTTTCTATTTTTAAAATATTCTAAAATGTAATTTATTCCTGTGATGCCAAGCTGAATTTCCAGCATCATTATCCATTCTTCAGTCACATGATCCTTCAGAAATCATTCTAATATGCTGATTTGCTATTCAAGAAACATTGTTAATTATCAATGTTGGAAATGGTCTTAATATTTAAAGGTGCTGTACTTTTTCACATTTTTTGCATATATTGAGGAAACATGCTATGTTCACACACTAATTTCTCTGAAAAACACTTCTACAGCAGGTTATTTTACTTTGAAATGCGCGTCTTTGTTTTGGTCTGTAATACTGCACGTTGCCATTTGCATTGTCGAATAAGATTACACCATTATTCTACACATAAATATTTGAATCTTGCTTATGTGTTTTCATGAAGTACGCAGAAGACTCTCAAAAACTCTCAGGCCGAAGGTCTGAGTGTCTGGTGGAGATGTTCTCTATGATGTTTAGCTAAAATCAATAAACGCTCTGCCACGCTCTTCTTACGACTTTTGTTGCCTGATAACCCTACCATGTGCTCTTTGTTTAAACATTTGACATGAACTTAAACCCTGTTTCACCACTCCACAGAGTTACCGCTGAATCTGGGCATGGGTTAAGCTGATTACAAAACAGGTCGAAAGAGATTTGAGAATGAAGCAGCAAAAATGACTGAACATTTATTAGTAAGATTGCGTGTACTTCTATAGATAACAATAAACAGAACCAGCACGCTAGGTAAACAATGACCTCTTATGTAATTGATTGCATTATAGGTACAATGAAAACACTAAGTTACAGAGTGCAATACACACTTTCAAATATTTAGTGAGTTATAACAACGTTATACATTTTTTTTACTATAAAAATAGCAGACATGCTACGAGAAACTAAGTGGTCCTAAAAAAGAAAAAAAGTCTGTGACCATGTAACTGTAAACACTGTTAAGTGCTGCTTATACTGAATCTGCATAATGAATCTGATCATCTGCATTATGCAGTACACATTTTTTTCCTCTTTGTCGCCATCTCTGTTCGAAATCTGCAATTGCAGTCATTCGCAGAATTATTAACTTTACGCGAGTTGCAGTTCGAACACGACACAGCGCGGATGAACACATTAAGGAGAGTGTGCGGCTGTCAATCACTGCAGTGTCGATACCAGCATTCAGAATCACAGACTATTCGTTTTGGAAGTATGACCAACAATTTTTACCAGAAAATGTCATCTGAACTAGTAAGAAACACCCACTTTTGTTCTGATTCTGACATTGCAGTAAATCACGCTGATTAAATCTAACAATCACTTATCATATCACGCAAAACCGTGGAAATTAACGACATTGCGTGACTGTAATGTCCTTTCGATATGTTTTCGCATGAGTCTGGTAGCAGTCTCTTTTTTTCTGTAGCCACTCCGAAGTCCGATCGAAGTCTTCTGCATTTTTACATCGGGTGAATCTGTTGTCACTGGTGCCGAGACTCTTCTTTATGTGTACAGATATGATGTAATGACGCAATATAGCTTATACTAGCCGTAGCCGAGACTCTTCTTTATGTGTACAAGTGTGACGTAATGATGCAAAAACATGCTTGAATCTTAAACAAAATTAAACAATCTTACCGTTTCGAATCGAGCTACGGCAAGCATATAGTTTTGAACACTGGCTGGTTATGTTCTTGCTTAAAAATCTATTTTGGATCATTTTTAACCCCAAAAAAGCTACGGACTGCAGCTTTAAAGGGTTGGTTCTAGAATCCGAACTGATAAAGGATTTTGAAGGCCGAATACTGATACAAATATTTTTTGGTTTTTAAATCCGATATACCGATATATCGGCCGATATTTTTATTTCAGAAACAAAACATTAACAGATTTCCCTAACATTAGTTATTTGTAGTTATTTATGAGGTTTAACTAGAGTAATATGATAATGCATTTTAAAAAGAAATCTTGTTTCTTCATTTGGCTTTATGCCCAGCTGCACTACTTCCTGAACTTCAGCCAGCTCCTTGTTTCCTGTCTGCCATTATTGAACAAATTGATTAATTCAGGTGTGCCTGACCTCAGTAGTCACGGCAACAATAATATGACACACCTGAATTAATCAAGTTTGTCCAATAATGGCAATAAAGTAGTGTAGCTGGGCATTAAGCCAATTGTCACAACAGAACAGACAGATGATAGTGGCATTAGCTAGCTTTATGGTTAGCTACTCTTTGATAAGACATAATTTAGCAATGGATGATGTCATACTGCAAATTGTAAAACATACATCAATATAACAGGCCAAGGAGAGATGATACGTCTCATTGCTATAACTGTCACGCGCTATTAAAGAAATACTTCAGTCACATTGTCAAAAGTTAAAAGGACAGACAGTCAACTACACTGTAACAACGTAACTATTACTAGCTAATTCCGCTTCACTCTCGGCTTATTTAAAAGGCAGCAAAACTGAACATGAAGGTCAAATTTTGTCATGCTTATTTCAGTTAAGAGAACTGATGGGGATGTTCTTTTAATTGTTTTTTTGAAATATTCATTTATCGGCCATTAAAACTGCCGATACCGATAGTTTGGAAAATGCCTAATATCGGCCGATAATATCGAGCCTGCCGATATATCGGTCTGGCTCTAGTTGGTTCACCATAAAATTACTATTAAGGGCCCATTCACACTTACCTTTTTTGGTCCGGACTTTCGGACTTTTCAGTTTGGTCAGAATCAAAATTACAGGTGTGAAACCTACCCAGACCACGGTCCAATTCCAAACAGATTAAATTTGGTCCAAGGAAAAGAGGTTAGTCTCGGTCCGGATCAAACTGAACAAAGGTTTGGTTTGTTTCTAGTGTGAAAGCCATTCTGTATGGTTCCCACATGGCCGAAAAAACAGAAGGTGGCAGGAAAAACCAGCCGTGGTACAGTGGTAGCACATGGGGAGAGGAGGAGACGAGGTTTTAAATTGAAGTATGGTCTGATGACATAATAAGAAGTCAACTCAATAAAATGTTTGCACGACGAGGACGTTCATTTGGTGAATTTGAACTAGCCTTGTGTATAGTTGGTGCTGTATATAATATTATCATAAAAAACAATATTTGCAACGATATGCGTCCGTTCATTCATGTTGTCAAAGTTATCCGCCGATTGACAACACGCTGACGTCAGGACGCGCGTCATTTACAAACCAATCTATGTCAAGATGCAGCTGACTTAGATGATGATGACAGTATGCAAGTATGTCATAAAGTTCTTTAGTGCGCTTGCATAATTGCAGTGTGAAACCAAACCAAACCTTTCTGAAAGTATAATGTATCAAAACGTGAACTTTGGTTCGGACCTTGGTGCGGACTTTCAGGTGTGAAGTCATATAGTAACCTAATTCTGTATGTATGCCATTCTTTCTTTTTCTAGCCACAAAAGGAGAATTGAAAAAACAAAAAAAAAGTCCCCCTCAAGCTCATCCAATGTCAGTGAAGAGACCAGCATCAAGGTTGTTTTTTTTAATACTTTTAAAAGTAATCACAGAATGGTCATGTAACAAGTTCCATATATTCCAAGTGTTCAAAGTGGTATACAAATGGGTTTCAGTCACATCACATGTGACCTTTTTCAGTGGTCAACTTGGCATTGAGAAAGCTAACAAGGGACTGAAACATTTGCCATGAAACCTGTGGTTTTTTATCAGTTTTCTATTTATAGAGTGTGGTTACTATTTACTGCCATTATATGGATGAGTGTGAGCGTGACATTTTTAAAAAGAAAAATGGCACAAATTCCCCTTTTGTGGTCCGAAAAAGAAAGATTGGAAATGATGGTACATTTTTCATTATATGGCAATCTATCCCTTTAAATATGAGTATTTGGTTGGGATATAGACCCAGACTTGGAACCTCAGCCATGTCTTTCCCTTTCGCTCTGGTCAAGATGTGTTCCTCTTTGACTTCAAGTAAACATTTTCCTAAAAAATCATACATGTTCTACTCTCTAAGGAGTTAGGACATGAGGTGAAAGCACTGAAAAACATTTTCAGCCCCTTTATTTATTAATTTTGTATTTAATAATGATTTACACTATGTAACACTAACTTTAGAACATTCAAAATGAATGGAATTTGGAGGCATGGAACTCTTCTGTCAGTTAACATCTGCCAGTGTTCAGGGGTTATGAACTCTCCAGGTGTGGTACACTCAAGTCCCTCCTTAGAATGCCTAAAGTCTAAGTGCAATGTATTTTAAGAGCAATCACTGTCAGTGGTTAACAGCTACAAATTTAAACCATTTATCTTTCTCCCCTTTTAGTGAGACTGTGAGGCTCACCCATCCAGTCTGCATGAAACGGTCTAGTGTTAAAACGCAGATCATTTTAAAGTGCGCCTATTATGCTATTTTATAATATTATTCAATCCCAATTTACCCTTGGCCCTACCCCTTGTAAAACAGAGTTACAAGGGCCAACGGCCAAGGGGTTGAAATATTCCCCTATGAAATGGAACAACCCTTCATGAACCCGATATCGTCATCAGTCGTCGGCCATTTCTCCATGACAACGACTGACAATCAGCGCAGCTGCTCTTAACTTTGAGGAAACATGATGATTATAACATTCCTTCCTCGAAATGTATGTCTTTTCTGATTCGGAAAGGTGATTTGTTATACAATTTCTTAATTTAAATGACTAAAGTATTATTATAAGAGTAAATAAAGTGCATGGTGGTATCATCTAGCGCTAAATTTAAATGTTTAACCGTTTGCGAAGCCATCTCGCTGGTGATTTGCAATGCATTCTGTGAACTTTCTCGTAGCCCTTGCGAGTGTGCCTCTGAAAAATCTCCATTTCGAGGGCTATGTACCCCTACCCCTCGATCTCAACAAGAATCGGGACACCCTTTCCCTGAGACGTGAGTCGTGACGCAAATGGGGGGTAGGGCAAGGGTTAATTGGGATTGAGCCTAAATCTCGCCTATCTCCGAAGCTTACTCTGCTCTGATTGGCCAGACAGCCTAATCTGTTGTGATTGGTTTACCGCTTGCAGTGCATGTCTAAACAAAAACGCCCATTCCCATGACTAAACTTCCATTCCAGAGGCTTCCTAAAGCTCAGAGATTGTTTACACTGTAAAGGCGTCGCTTTTACCAATCAATAAGAGCATGTTTAGAGGGAGGGGCAGGTAAAAGTTGTTCTCAATAACTCACAGACAGCTATAGTAGGTACATGAAAGGAAATATTAGAAAAATCATAATAGGGGCACTTTAAAAAGTAATTTGTCTTTCCTGGAGTTTACATAGCCAAGAGAAAACTACAGTACAAAATAACTAAAGTTGGTTCTAAACCAATTAAATTAGCAGACAGCAGACATCCTAATCCAATAAAGCTGAAAGAATGCAGTACTTTAAGGAGGCAGATTTAATGGGAGCTTAGTGTCTCAAACAGTGCAGTAATACAACTTTTGTATGCCAGGTACTTATTGTGATGCCAACAACAACACGTAACCTTTGAATTAGAGACATGCATCAAAGTGTTCAACATGTTTATGGTTGTTGACTACAGTACAGCTGACATAATGCTCATTATCTCAATAGTATGCAATATACTTGTCGCACTTGTATATTCCTAGAACAAAGATCATTTAAAACAAAATCTACATAAAATATGTGGGTTTCTTGTACCATTATTAATGGGTTGCAAATGCAACAATGAACAGGTAAAGTTGGACTGCTGTTTTATTCAGGTCTCCTGACAAATGGGACCATTTGGTGGGTCTCTAAAGAGAAGTAGCCACTTAATCATGCTAATGCCACTTCCTCCAACAGGAAACAACATCAACTCAGTTGTTTATAGCCATTCATTCAAGTGAGAAACGGAGCAATTTAAGCTCAATAGCAAATAAACTTGTAATTGCAAACATCTCGACATTTTTACATAAATGTTCGCCATCATCAACAAAATATCATGTTTTATTCTTGTCG
>JAQIUQ010007359.1:0-112500 GCA_030378365.1 Hybognathus amarus | reverse complement strand
ATAAAAACTTTAACTTCAGTTTTCAATTTTAGTGAGTTGAAATGTTTACACTGTGTAGGAAATATACAGCCCAGCTATTATGTGACAGATAAGTCTTGTTTAGCCTTGAAAATGAATCTAGAAGTGTGCCGTGACTCCATGTTCAAATCTAATCTGCTAATTTCCAGGTGTCTCTTTGTGACGTCCATCTCTCATAACGGCTTCTAAAGGAGGACAATGCGACATATTCACCTCCCATTTGGAGGTGCTTTATGGGAGTTATCCAGTTACCCCAGCTGCCCCGTCCTCAGGAGCAGACACAGCCTCTCAACACTTCCATTTTACAGCATTACACTATGGATCATTCTTGGTGTGTTGACGTTCCCATGCTGTGTCCAATGCCTGATTTTCAAAGTAGGAGTCCTGGGGCCTTGGAACTGTGACCCTTATTACTCTAAAGCACTTCCTTCCATTGCGTCCAGACTGGCCGTTGGCCGCATAAACGAGGATTTTAGTTTAGACCTGGGCTGTACAATGGACTTTGTCATCCTTCAGGAAGCTTGCGAGACATCAAAAGCATTGACCTCATTTGTACAATATGAGAAGCTAGCTGATGCGTTTGTTGGCCCTACAAATCCAGGATACTGCAATGCCGCTTCGCTTATGGGCAAGAATTGGGACAAGTCTATATTTTCATGGGCGTGCATTAACTATGAGTTAGACCGGGTCCAGGGCTACCCAACTTTTGCCCGGACTTTACCATCTCCGACGCGGGTGCTTTACAAGGTGCTTAAGTATTTCAGCTGGGCTAACATAGGCATCGTGTCTTCTAATGAGGATATATGGATCGACACGGCTGCCAAATTGGCTAGTGCTCTCAGAAACCAAGGCCTTCCTGTTGGCATTGTTGCATCCATGGGGAATAATGACACTATGTTGGAGAATACGTTGATGAGCATTCAAAACGCAGGGGAGATAAAAGGTAAGGTGTTTTGGACACATAAATTTGCATTGTTAGCATAAATATTCATTTTAGGAGTTTAGGGGAGGAGAGGACAAGGCTATTTGCAACACATTTTACAATGATTTCTCATGATTTTGTGTGTGTGTGTGTGTTTGTGATTAATAAATAGGAACCTTTTAACATTTAAAACACATTACAACTCTTTAATATATAACTTTACTGTAGTTTTATTGTATACTTTAAGAATTTGTGTATGTACAGGTGATTGGAACAAAAACTATTTTTGGAAGAGAGAGAGAACTAGGTGTTTAAAACTAACATATAGCTAATATCACTGTTAACAAAAAACACAAAACAAGCATATTTGTAATTGGACTTTTCACTAAAAATCCTATAGTTAATGGAATACAGCTCATGTGACAACTAGCCCCGGTGTCCCCTATATACAGTATCTGGTGTGACCACCATTTGCCTCACGCAGTGCAACAAATCCTTCAACTCGGAGTTGATCAGGTTGTTGATTGTGTTGTGGCCTGTGGAAAGTGGCCTCTTCAATGGCTGTGTGAACCTGCTGGATATTGGCAGGACCTGGAACATGCTGTCGTATAAACCGATCCAGAGCATCCCAAACACATTCATTCATGTTGACTGCAGGAATGTCCATCAGAGCTGTTGCCCGTTAATTGAATGTTCATTTCTATACCATAAACCGTCTCCAAAGGCGTATCAGAGAATTTGGCAGTACAACCGCAGACCACGTATAACCACACCAGCCCAGGACCTCCACATCCAGCATCTTCACCTCCAAGATCGTCCCGTCACCCGGACAGCTGCTGCAACAATCGGTTTGAATAACTAAAGATTTTCTGCACAAACTGTCAGAAACTGTCTCAGGGAAGCTCATCTGCATGCTCGTCGTCCTCATCGGGGTCTCGACCTGACTGCAGTTCGTCGTCGTAACCGACTTGAGTGGGCAAATGTTCCCATTCGAAGGCTTCTGACACTTTGGAGAGGTGTTCTCTTCACGGATGTATCCCGGTTTTCACTGTATAGATCAGATGCCAGAAAGCGTGTATGGCGTCATGTGGATGAGCGGTTTGCTGATGTTAACGTTGTGAATCGAGTGACCCTTGGTGGCGGTGGGGTTATGGTATGGGCTGGCATATGTTAAGGACAACGAACACAGGTGCATTTTATTGATGGCATTTTGAATGCACAGAGATACTGTGATGAGATCCAGAGGTCCATTATTGTGCCATTCATCCACGACCTCCTGATGTTGCAGCATGATAATGCACAGCCCCGGATGTTGCAAGGATCAGTACACAATTCCTGGAAGCTGAAAACAACCCAGTTCTTGCATGGCCAGGTCTAAGGATGCTCGATAACTTCCGCCAATCGTAGAGTCCAATGAAATACCGAGAATTTGTATTGGCTTTTATACTCTATGGCTATTCTAAAGAAACGTTAGTAACAAAACCAGACAAAACAGACACCCCTCATTTTGTTTATGCTTCTTTTTTAAATTTTATTAAATACGCATAACTAAAGAACATCCTTGCATCAAATGCGGAACTTATGCGTGCATATAGCCTATTGTGGCCAGCCTAAGGCAGACCTGTGCAATAATCGTGCTGTCTAATCAGCATCTTGATATGCCACATCTGTGAAGTGGATTGATTATCTCGACAAAGGAGAAGTGCTCACTAACACAGCTTTTTGAGAGAAATAGGCCTTTTGTGTACATAGAACATAGAGTACATAGAGTTCAGCTCATGAAAAATTTGGGCAAAACCAAAAGTGTTGCATTTATTATTTTGTGTAGTATGATTAAACAGATGACAGCTTAAAGTTGACTTAATCTCTTATCATTTTCACTTTCTTTGAGATGGTCCTCATTGCAGAACACGAAATCTAGGAGGAGAAATCCAGATCCAACTCCTCCCACCTTACATATACCTCTGCCCCCTGATCCCTAACCCCACCCCTAATCCTACCCATCTCCGCCCCTGATCCCTAACCCCACCCCTAATCCTACCCATCTCCGCCCCTGATCCCTAACCCCACCTCTAATCCTACCCACTTCCGGCCCCTGATCCCTAACCCCACCCCTAATCCTACCCATCTCCGCCCCTGATCCCTAACCCCACCCCTAATCCTACCCATCTCCGCCCCTGATCCCTAACCCCACCTCTAATCCTACCCATCTCTGCCCCTGATCCCTAACCCCACCCCTAATCCTACCCATCTTCGCCCCTGATCCCTAACCCCACCTCTAATCCTACCCATCTTCCGCCCCCTGATCCCTAACCCCACCCCTAATCCTACCCATCTCTCGCCCCTGATCCCTAACCCCACCCTGAATCCTACCCATCTCCGCCCCTGATCCCTAACCCCACCCCTAATCCTACCCATCTCCACCCCCCTGATCCCCAACCCCACCCCTAATCCTACCCATCTCCGCCCCTGATCCCCAACCCCACCCCTAATCCTACCCATCTCCGCCCCCTGATCCCTAACCCCACCCCTAATCCTACCCATCTCCGCCCCTGACCCCTAACCCCACCCCCTGATCCCTAACCCCACCCATGATCCTACCCATCTCTGCCCCCTGATCCCCAACCCCACCCATAATCCTACCCATTTCCACCCCTTACATCTAGATCCAACTCCGCCCCCTGGATCTTGTGTACTGCAATGAGGTACTACTGTTTTCTTTTGATAGAATTGTCAAAAGATTTAGCTTCAACAAAAAAAAACGAAACATACAACAAAAACAAGCATTTATTCGTAAAAACATACACTACATTTGTTACTCAGTTAAAGATATTTATGTGAAACGAATGTATGTGAAATCTTCCAGTGCACACTGTCACTGACTGAAGGTTTGTCTTCAAATGTCAAACTATACGTTTTGGATCATGGCCCTTTTAGAATTTAAATAAAGCATTTTATATTAAGATAAATCCCTACTGCTCATACCATATATAAGTCCTAAATGCATTTAAAGTTCAACATTAATTAATTCAGGTTTTATGTATGTTTCAGTCATCATTATGTGCATGCATTCAGTGCTCATTGGAGGAGAGCAACAATCTTCTTTCCTGATGAAGGCCTCTGACATGGGATTGACAAATGGTCGATATGTGTTTATACCATACGACACCCTCCAGTACAGCCTACCCTACACCAACACAACCTACTTCCCACTGCAAAACAACACCAAACTGCGCAAAGCCTATGATGCTGTGCTCACTGTCACTGTGGAGTCAGATCTGATGTCATTCAATGAAGCGTTCAATATGGCCAAACGACTTGGAGAGCTGACAGTGTCACAAGAGCCAGAGCAGGTGTGGGTGGTGCACTTTGACACATTGTGAATCGTATTTGTACACTCAGAAACCTTGATTAAACTATTCTGCTACATTTCAGGTCTCACCTCTCTTTGGTACAATCTACAATAGTTTGTACCTGTTTGCCAAGTCCATGCACAATGCCAGAAGAGCAGGTAAGTGGTACTCCGGGTCCAACCTGGCCTTCTTCACGAGGAACATCACATTTTCGGGGTTCAACCAGAACATCCGCACAGACGCTCAAGGGAACGGGCAGACCAACTTCGTGATCCTAGATACTGATGGATGGGGAACTCAACTGTATCGATTGTTTTCAAGTGGACCTGACTTCGGACATGGTGCTGTTTGCTGGCAAGTCCATTAATTTCCCTGGAGGTTCACCTCCACCTTCAGACTCCAGCTGCTGGTTTGATCCCGATGCCATCTGCACAGGAGGTACGACAGACCCGCACAATGTTGTTCATTGAGAAACAGATATTTGACTTTTGATTGTGCAATTGTTTCTTCTTAAAAGTCACATTAATTTCGCTCAGCTTGTATATATAGTTACATTAGGAGTTGCAATGCTTTTTAATCATATGGGTTTTTTTATGCTCAATATTTTTAGTAAATGATAAATGTTAAAAACTATTATTATTATTCAAAGTCAAATAAGAAATATAAATACGTATTTTATACTAAAAATACCATTTTATACCAAAATTTAACTGTAATATTTTATTTTAATCTTGCTAACATATTGCTGTTTTAAATGTTTATTGTTAACTGGTAAATATAATTTTATGTATTATGTGTAACTTATTACTTATAAATAAATCAATTTGAAAAAAATAAATAAAATAAAACAGACTCCTTTTCAATTGTAATCAATTACATTGTTTTATATGTCCACTGTTAACTGATGCATATTGATTTATATGTAATTTGTGTTTGTATAAAAAAATGTATATCATATGTATATGTGTTTGTCAGCTAATTAATTCTCTTGTGTTTTAGGTGTGGATTTAATATACGTCATCATAGCGTTTGTGACGGTCTTCATTATAGTTCTTGGTTGTATTGGCCTAACTCTATTCATAAGGTAATTTTGCTGTGATTTTACAGAACCTATGATTTATGACCTAAGGTACAAAAAGTTGTACCTGATCTTGTCTGATCTTTGTAGGAGGCGACTTCAACAAATCCAGCTGATCAAAGGCCCCAACAGAATCCTGCTTACGCTTGAGGACCTGACCTTCATCAACCCGCAGCTGAGCAAGAGGGTACGTGTCACCTCATCACCTGCCTTCCTTAAGCATTAAGCACGTTTTTATGAAAATGTTATACTATATTTTCTACATTTATTATGCACTCTTTGCTCACAGAAAATCACCCTTGAGGATCTTAGCGATTCAAAAAGTTACATTGAGGAGAAGAGCACATGTGACCGGACCCACTCTGTGAACAGCACGGCTACGGCAACACATGAAACTTCAAACGTGGCCGTCTATGAGGTGACTTTATGAGTCATTTAATTGTAATTATTGTACATACTATGCCTCTAGACCAAATGTTTTAACTTTCCTGAGGCTCAAACAGGATGCGTTCAAGGGACATTTTACCCCTTAAAAATGTATTGTTGTCATCATTTACTCAAGTTGTTTGAGTTTCTCAAAGATATTTGAAGAATGTGGGTCCCCATAGCATCATAGAACTCTCGCTTTAAATACAATGAAAGTTGCTTTGGATAAAAGTGTCTGCCAAATGTAAATGTACGTCATTTTGATCTTTGCAGGGTGACTGGGTATGGCTAAAAAAGTTTAAGGAAGGACATTTCAAGGAGGTTAAACAGAGCACCACTCATATTTTCACCAAGGTATTGGCTCTAAACCTTTCATTTAAAACTAACAGTTTGGTATGAGCTTGAGTGACGGTTCCTATCATTTTTATAATTCCCAGATGAAGGACCTACGGAATGAAAATGTCAATCTGTTTTTGGGGTTCTTCACTGATTGTAAGACTTTTGCCATTGTCACTGAACACTGTTCGCGGGGGAGTCTGCATGACCTCCTTCGTAATGAGGATGTCAAACTGGACTGGATGTTTAAATCCTCTTTATTGCTGGATCTCATTAAGGTACTTTTTAATGTTATGATATTATAAAACTGTGAACTTCTAATAACCTTCAGATCATTTTCAAATCCATTCTGCACTTTCTATATAATATCTGTCTTTGTTGGCATTATAATCGGATGGTTTCTGTTACCCACCCAATAGGGCATGAAATATCTTCATCACAGGGATTTTCCTCACGGGCATCTGAAGTCTCGTAATTGTGTAGTCGATGGACGTTTTGTCTTAAAGATCACTGATTATGGTTACTATGAGATTCTTGAGGTCCAGAAAGCTCCAAAGGAGACCCCACCTCCAGAGGGTATGGGTATTTATATAAAAAAAGACTTATTTACAATGCAAATCTCACTTTTATTCCATCTAATTTCCTGATATTGAAAAAAAAAAAAAAACATAATAAGGCAAGTCTTTGTCTTTGACTCTTTCAGATCTATTCTGGACAGCTCCTGAATTTCTCAGAGATCTGGAAAGTCCACGGAAAGGAACATGTAAAGGAGATGTGTACAGCTTCGCTATTATTCTTCAGGAAGTAGTTGTCAGAGGAGCGCCGTACTGTATGCTGGGCTTGACTCCTGAAGGTTGGTTGTACTCATTTGCTCAGAATTAGTTTGATGAACTGGTAAACAAGGCTGTGATAACAGGAACTGGGCAGGTATTATCAGTGACATGTTTATTACATCAACAGAGATAATAAGGAAGGTGAAGAAACCTCCGCCTTTGTGCAGGCCCACTGTAGCTCCAGATCAAGCTCCACTGGAATGCATCCAGTTAATGAAGCAGTGCTGGTGTGAACAGCCTGATAGAAGGCCTACTTTTGATCAGATCTTTGATCAGGTGAGCTTTGAGTCCATTAGATAACAGAATTAAAAGCCTTAGGATCTTAGGAGGAAAAAAACGTAGATTTTTAAATGTTGGCTTAAAGGTTGTGTAGGTCAGAATTGAAAAAAAAACTTTTTTTCCAAATTTCTTTAAACTTTCTGTATATATCAATGCATAATTAAAATCTAAGTACTCTGAAAAAGAAAGTATAAAAATCGAGTGTCTGTAGACCTCTCACGACTGTTTTAAATACAGCTCATTATTTCCATTCACTTCACCCCCTCCCTTCTTGGCTCCTTCCAAAGCCACGCCCCCAAAACACATGAACGCGCAACTCCGACAGCTGAGCTGAAGACGCATTATTTACCTCAGACGAGCGGAGAGGAGAGGAAGAAGTGCATGTAGTGACATCATGTCAGAAACACATGTAAATAAAAAAATCTAACTATCATTATGAAGATAAACAAATAAGTTGTATTTTATTACTCTCTATCAAGCTAGCATATTGATATTGGTAAAGCTTACAATATTGATTCGCTGAACGAGCTAGTTAGTTATCTATAAGGCAAAGCTAAAAACAGGTTGCATGATACACATTTTTCCATTGCCATCATTTACACTGTGATGAAGAGGAATTTCATGTAAGATTCATTACATATATATGGTGTTCTGCATGTAAGAGTTTGCTTGATGAAAGCATTGTTGATTCTGATGAGGACTACACACCCGAGACAAGTAAGTTACCCATAGACAGTATAAGACAGCAAGTACCGCATCGTCAGCTCGAGGACAGATCCGTGGTCGAGGGCAAAGCAGAGGATTTTGCTATTAGGGTCCGAGGAAGTAGAGGCCGAGGACGGGGGGGTCGAAGTGCAGGGCAAAGAGCACTTTTTAGACAAGAGGACCTGCTGCATCGAGTTTTGCATCTTCAAGCTCAAACAAGCACGCAAACAGGTACGATCTGGATACTGCGCAAGTGGCCAGGTCCTGTGTGGCAAAAGGGTGGTTGCCATGGTTGCGAGAGAGTGACAGTCGCCTAAGCCAATCCATTGTTTCGTCCCGGTTCGAAATAATGAGCTGCGTTTAGTGCAGATTAAACGGTCTAGAGTCACTCGATTTTTATACTCTTTTTTTTTCAGAGTACTTAGATTATGCATTGATATATATAGAAAGTTTAAACAAATTTGGTAAAAAGTTATTATAAAATTCTGACCTTCACTACCTTTAATGCTGGCTGATTTAAATGCTGGCTTACTGCTGGCTGAATTAAAAAATAATAATTATATATATATATATATATATATATATATATATATATATATATATATATATATATATATATATATATATATATATATATATATATATATATATATATATATATTTTAGTGTATTATTTTATTGTAATAATTATTGCTTTTATATTTGTTATATTTTATCATTTCATGTTAATTTATTATTTTAATTTTCATATTTAAAATGTTTGGGTCAGTAAGGATTCATTCAATGGATCAAAAACTAAATGTAGTTCTTGCGAACTATTTATCAAAAGAGTAAAACCTAAATACAAAATTCACGGGTTTCCACAAAAAACATAATAATAAATGTCTTCAGCACCCAATCATCATATTTGAATGATTTCTGAAGGATCATGTGACACTGAAGACTGCAGTAACAGATGCTGAAGATTCAGTTTTGCATCACTGGAATATATTAAAATAGAAAACGGTTATTTTAAATTATAATAATATCTCTTAAAATTACTGTTTTTACTGTATTTTTGATGAAATAACCCTTGGCGAGCATAAGGGACTTCTTTCAAACACATTTTGAAAGA
Organism: Hybognathus amarus; assembly: GCA_030378365.1. NCBI lineage: Eukaryota > Metazoa > Chordata > Actinopteri > Cypriniformes > Leuciscidae > Hybognathus > Hybognathus amarus. The sequence continues at coordinate 103,436 of JAQIUQ010007359.1, read as the reverse complement.
AATCTTACAGACCCCAATCTTTTGAATGGTGTAGTGTATTTTATCATCTATTTCTAATATGACAACATGCATGGATAGCAGCATTTCCAGATTTCAGGAACATTACAAATAAAGACAACTACATCTAATGATTTTTTTAAATTCACCAATAATGCATATTAATGGTCTGTTCTCAGTTCAAGCTCATCAACAAGGGCAAAAAGACCAATATTATTGACTCCATGTTGCGTATGCTGGAGCAGTACTCCTCTAACCTGGAGGACCTTATCAGGGAAAGAACAGAAGAGCTGGAGGTAGAGAAACAGAGGACTGAGAAGCTTCTGGCTGAGATGCTTCCTCCGTGAGTGTTTTCATTCTCCGCCTCACTTCTCAAGTAAGACATGTTCTTGGATGTCAGATTAAACTTCTTTTCAATTTTCATTCAGTTCTGTGGCAGAAGCTCTGAAAACCGGTGCCTCTGTGGAGCCAGAGTACTTTGATCAAGTCACCATCTACTTCAGTGACATTGTAGGCTTCACAACCATCTCATCCCTTAGTGATCCAATTGAGGTTGTAGATCTGCTCAATGATCTTTACTCCCTATTTGATGCTGTGCTGGGCAGCCACGATGTCTACAAGGTAAGTTGGTTCAGGGTTATTACATGGTTATTACAATGTCATTACAGTTATTTTGGGGAATTCATACTTTACAGTCACGTGACTACCATGGATGGCTGGCGGGCAACAAATGGGTATTTTCAACGTGGAGTCCTGTAGTTCCAGGTCTTTCTAGTAGCTATCAAGTCTGTCATAACGCTAGGATGGACTAGGATTAACTCCACGGTGAAGGTAGTTAAATTGTGTAAAGCAGACAAGGTTTTTTTTAGATAATCGAGCAGTAATACTTTGTCTGTAAATAATATAGCTCGACTGTTCCAATAGTATCCAGCTGCAGACCCGCAGCACACCAGTGTCAGAACCCCAGCGCCAGAACCAGAAGTAAGGGCGGAGCTTACGTTCGGCCAGGGTCGTAAGTGAGGGGTGGAGCTTAGGTTCGAAACTTAATAACGCCATATAACGTAATTTGGAGGGTATTTTACACATGAAACAGCTTTTATTGAACATGAAATGTCCTACTCTCTACGTATGTTATGATGCTACATTACAGTACAATAAGCATTTTAAAACATTGATTTTGTGTAATATAATTGTGTATAGTTTCAGTTATCCGTTTCATTGTATTGTGAGTTACTCCCTGATCATGATGGTGAAAAAATAATACTTGAAACTAATGGGCATTTTAATGTATAACAGTTTAATAATTTTAGCAAAGCAGTTTATACATTTTATGAAGGTAAGACCTTTATTTTTTGGGTTTTATGACGGAGTTAACTTTGTATAATAAAGCTTTGAAAGAAATAAAACAAGACAAGCATTGGAGGTTTTCAAAATTATACACATTTCACAAACTGATTAGACCTCTGTGATATTTTATGTTCTATTTATTAATTTATTAATTTATTGTGTTTACAAAAATCTGTACTTAAATTGTTTTGATATTGAAGATATGTATTTGTAAGATGATTTTTAATTGTTTAATAATAACATAAAATAAACGCATGGGTATTTTTTATAAAATATACTTTATTTCACAAGAACATGTGCAGCATGCAGTTTTTTTCGTGTAAAATAATAATGTCAAAATCTAAAAAAGAGAGAGAAAATTTGGCATTGTTTTAAACGAAACAATAAATATGTATACAAAATGACCAATTCAACCCTAGCAGGCCTGTTTTATCACAACAATCTTGTATAAATTTAACTTACAATGTCTCAAATGAGGGACTCACTCTAGGCCCATTTTGTCCTTACATTCTTGCTAAAATAACTATAATACAATAAAAATAATTACGCCCTTCCCTCACTTCCAGGTTCTGGCGTTGGGGTTCTGAAAATGGCGAGTGCTGGGGGTCTGCAGCTGGATATATCTCGAACTGTTCTCACTGAAAACCATAGATATCACAAACCTCGAAACAATCACACACTTTTGTTGTTGTTGTAGAATACGACTGCGTTTACACCGCCACCGGAGAGCATAAAAGTGCCCAGAAGTCATTCATTTTTCAATTCATTTTGCCGCTCTCGCAGCGGCGGTGTGAATGTACATTAGCCTCATAACACAAACAGCTGACTCGCCAAACCATGTGGTGGCGTTGATTGACGAAACTACAGGTTAACTTAAAGACACGATTAATTACATGATCATACACCCATTGTATTCAAACAAATGTTGAAATTACCTTGGAATGATCACTGCACAGACTGTGAAGGTTGCTTATCTCATCTGGTTAGTGCAACCAATTCGAACAACAACTATCTGGCGTGTCATTTATACCTCGAAATACCAACTTTTGTATAAAAACTGGCGACGTCCTGGCAAGATCCTTGACTAGTTTACTGAGTTTCGCTGCTGGAGAAATGACGTTCTTGCCCGTCAGCCAGTACTTGTGACGTCATGCGCAAAGTTTGAATTGGCGACAAATGCCTTTGATAGTTTAATAGTATCTCAATGATACTAAAATAACACTGTCCAGGACAACATTCCGATTGAATTTCCATGAAAAGCCATTAAACTCTTTTCATCACAGGTTGAAACCATTGGAGATGCCTACATGGTGGCCTCCGGGCTGCCGAAGAAGAACGGCAACAAGCACGCAGCTGAGATCGCCAACATGTCCCTGAATATTCTCAGCTCCGTGGGATCCTTCAAGATGCGGCACATGCCAGAAGTTCCAGTCAGGATACGGATCGGCATTCACTCAGGTTAGCCTGTCAATCTCCAGCTGTTTTATCCGCTTAGTGGTAATGTTATGAAAAAGCTCTTGTAATGCTCATGTAATCTTTTTGACAGATTAAATTTCATTGTCCAAATATGTAGTTTTAAAATACTGCATCCTTTATCTTATACGGTTTCTGCTCTACCCAGGGCCGTGTGTTGCTGGAGTTCGATGGGGCTAACTATGCCTAGATACTGCCTTTTTGGAGACACAGTCAACACCGCCTCTCGTATGGAATCTACAGGGTTGCGTATGTTCTATCCAGATATTTTCTTTACAGATGTGATATACTAACCGTGTACTTTAATGAGGAGATCGGTCAATAATCATCATTTCCATCAGCTTACAGAATTCATGTGAACATTAGTACAGTGAATATTCTCCACTCACTGAACGATGGCTACAAAATAGAAGTTCAAGGAAAGACTGAGCTGAAGGTACAAAAACAAACGCTTTTAATAATCACAGAAAATAATTTTTAACATGCACTACTTTTAATAAGTACAAGGTCAGTTTGATTTTCTTTTTTTCTGCAGGGATGCATAACATTGATCAAAAGTGACTGTAAAGACATTTATAATCTAAAAAAAAACATTTTATATTTCAAATAAATGCTGTTTTTAAAGAAACTATTTTCAACATTGATAATAATAAGAAATGTTTCTTGAGCATATTATAATTGATTTCTGAATAATCATGTGACACTGAACTGACTGAAGACTGGAGTAATGATGCTGACAATTCAGCTTTGGCATTCACAGGGAAACAATTTTATCAAACTGTTATTTTTAAATGTTAAAATTAATGTTTTAAATTGCTTTCAGGAACATTAAACTGACCCATACATTTAAATGGTAGTGTAAGCACTAACTTACTGTGGATAGTTTTAGCGTTTTAAATTAATTTGCATGGATTTTTGTTTTAGGGAAAGGCATTGAAGAGACATACTGGCTTGTTGGAAAATCAAATTTTACTAATCCTTTGCCAAAACCACCAGAGATCAAACCAGGGTAAGATTTGAATACATTTTTTCCTACAATATTTTAACTTAACATTTTTAAATATTGTAAACATAGCCTATATACATTTATGTTAAGCAGTTTATGTTAGGCCTTTCATTATATTGCCATTTATTTTACTCTTTCCAAATGTACTTTCAATTTTCAATTTGTACTTTCTGATGAATTTCTGTGCTTTAGAATAATTCACTTTATACTTAATGGGATACTTTTTTACAAATGGGATAATTGGATTTATGCATCAGGGAAGACAACCATGGTTTGAGACCTGAGGACATTGAGGCTTACAGGAGAAGGAAAGCTGAGAAAAAGGCATGAACCCATAACCAATTGCAAGGAGGTAGTACCTTGCATGCTGTGCTGTATTTGTCACGTGGTTAGGTTTACTTCTGGTGGGTTTGTGCCGTGATGGTGTTCGTTAATTGTGCTGTACTAATTGCATGTCCGTATATTCGTGCATGTTGTGTATTTTTTTGTTTTTCAGTTGTTGTGAAGTGAATCTTCAGTTTGTCTGTTGCTATCATTTATAACTTTCTACATCAATTTTCATCTTTTAGAGATAACTGGCAAGAGCATGGTTACGGAGGAGGTCAAGTGAATATTTCGCAAGGCCAGACAAGAGAAAATCCCAAAATCTGAGAAGTGCAAGGAAGGATGTTAAAACTGCCGAAGAAGGAAAGACACATGACAAGTTGCATGGAGAGACACAAAGGACAGTCAGAGTGTGTTTCAGTGCAGCTTACAAAGACTACTTTAATAGGATTGATTGTCGTCTGTCTAATCCGACTCTGCCCAGCACAGCAGAAACAACAGCGCTAATGAAATGGCAGCTGAGGAACAGGTAGTCAGTGAAAGTGTGTTTCTTTCCCAACGTCTAACACTTGCTCTGTTTTGGCCACAGAGTGGCCCCATGTGCATCCCGTACCTAAGGCGAGTCCACGTTTTGGGGTTTGTTTTTCACAGAGGTTTCACATGTTGTTTTCATCCATATGTTACTCATGGGGGAGCTTGAATTATTTTTCTTTGATCTTCTCTAACCAAAAAACACGTAGTGACATAATCAGATTTGACGAAGCTTAGTGGACATCTGTTGCTAAGACCAAATGCGATATTCTAGCGATGTTTATGCAAAACCCAAACTGACTGCGGTTGGTTGATACCAAGCAATTACTAATGTAAGGCTGCTGTAAGCTGTCTTCGGACTCAAGAAAATTGTGAAACGTGACTGTGTATGCTGATTAAGAAGTTGCTTCAGAGATATAACAAAATGGATTGCAATAATTCTGTGCGTTTTGTTAATTTATGCAAAAATAATTATTTATACTATGCAGAATTATTCATTTTAGTTGCCATACATTTAGTAAACAGGGCAACTGCTTTTATTTGACGTATTAAATCAGTTTAATAAAGGGTCCTATCTCTCTCTCTCTCTCTGATAAAGCACTTGTGCTTGTATTGAATATAAAATGAAATGTTTAAGTTTCTTTGCAGTTTAAGTTGTATTAAACATGTAGACTGGGTTTATCTGAGAGGGATTGACTGCCTTATAAGCTGTTTAAAATGATAACTTAAATTTTCTGTTAATTCAAACGGTTTTATTTAGTTTTTCCTTTTTTATTCAAAATATTCACAAATTTCTGATATTCTGATTCTCAAATATGTGTAAGTGAATGTGTTTTGTCATTTAAACATCTTTATAATGACCCTGTTAGTTGATCTATAATGCCTGATGGGAACCGCCATGTTAGTTTGCACCACAGTTCAGAGAATCGGATCTTACAACAGTCGGATTTACAACACATAAATTCAACCACTTCTCCCAAAATACCCAGGGATACTCCACTTTTTTTGGAAATAGGCTCATTTTACCACTCCCCCAGAGTTAAACAGTTGAGTTTTACTGTTTTAAAATCCATTCAGACGATTTTCTAATATTTAGAAGAATATCAGTAACCAGACAGTTTCTGGTCTCATTGACTTCCGAAGTAGGAAAAAAAATACTATGGAAGTCAATGAGACCAGAGACTGTCTGGTTACTGATATTATTCTAAATAAAAAAATTGGCTAAATACATTTGAAAACGGTAAAACCCAACTTAACTCTGGGAGAAATAGTAAAATGAGCCTATTTCCAAAAAAGTGGAGTATCCCTTTAAAGTAAGTGACCAATAAACTGCGAGAAGGATAGAGTAAACTATAGTTACCTATGCAATGTGTATATGATATGAATAAAACACGTTGTCAAATTATTATTGGTGCTTCCATTGACATCAGTGTGTATTTAACAAACTTTCAATGTATTTTTGATAGAACTTCAGTCTGTTTATTTAAATGTCTGAAACCTAAAATGATCATTATGTGATTATTATGTTTGGCTCCAGCCGAAGCGCGAAAGCGCAATTGATTTTCAGCACGCGAATGCCCATGGAGTCGCACAAGGCTAGGCCAAGAGGAAGGTAGCAAGGCTCTGCTTCTGTTAATCTTGATGTGAGGATCTGGTAGATGGCGAGTGATCTGAGAGCGGCGTGGGAGATGTCTTTCGAACACCGCCACACGCTTTTTGCCTCCTAAAACCTCTCAACAACTTAGTTGATGGCATCGCCGAAGAGCCCAAGAGGGGCAAGCAGGGCATCCATGAGAAAACTTGTCTTTCATACCAGACACGTTTAGCCATAAATATCTCTCCATAGCCACCAGGGCTGCCATAGACCAGCTGACTGACTTGGCCGTCTCCTTATGCCTGCAGAATGGACATGGCGTGACCTGACCTGCCGCTGAATATGCTTTACACACCAAAGCCAAATTGTTCTGACCGACTTGGTGGGGAATGTCTGAGCCTTCAGGAATAATGCTGACTCAAGGAGAGATTGAGGTAGAAAGCTACTGTAGGCATCAGCCCGTTGCAATGTTCATTTAGCCCCAGGATTGAGGAATAATTTGAGGTCTGACCGTCTGGGAAATAAAGACTCAATTAGAAAACTGTTGCTTCCACACCTCAGAGTGGAGAACGGGGAAAAAGGCAGGCCCCGACGAGGAGGTTGTGATCTAGAGGGCACACAGTGTTCGTCTAGCTTACTTTCAGGACAGAACTTCCTGCTTCACTGCCGGCCAGTCGACATTTAAAGTAGCCACGGCATGAGTCACAAACCCCCATAAGCTCCTCATAAGCAGGAGTTTCCTCAACATCTGCCTTGATGCTAACCACATAACCAGTGGCAGCACAGGTGTCTCACTCGGAGCAGAAGAAACTGCTGAGTGTGCTTCCAACCTTAAGATAAGGGACTAGATTTGGCAGGTGAAGGCAGAGAAAAGTCTGAGCCTGTCTCTAATCCCCCTGCCAGATTCATTTGTGAACCCCATGACCTGAGTCACAGCTCTGCCTTGGCAACAACCAGGGCCGGATCTACCATACGGGCATCTGGGCCTGCCCTTGCGCAGAGACGGGCCCTCCATGATCAGTTTTTGTTTTGCGCTACATAAAAATAGTATAAACAAGGCTTGGCCTCGATCTTGATAAGGATCCAATCAGAAAAAAAAATAAAGTCCAGCGGTGCTGCCAAGAAGAAAAAGAAAAAGAAAAGGAAGAGAAACAAGTGGCTGCTATTAATAATGTCCCACGAATAAATAGCTTTTTTAAAAGAGCTAAGAATGACGAGGAGGAGGGAGTCAAGGAGCTAACCACCGCCTGCTCAGCCTCAGCTAACGGCAGGAGGCGTCAGCTTTACGAAGAAGTTGTGGAAAAAGACAGAGATGAGGCCGGTCATCATCATCAGCAAACAGAACAAGGTAATGACACCTCAGCAAAGGTGGGTGACAAAGTTGGCCTAAATTTACTTCATTACATTTACTTGAGTTTAATTTTTTTCTTGAAGAGTAAAAAGAGTAACGTTAGATTTAAATGTTGGTACTTTTAGGCTACTTTTTTAGGCCTATTTTCAAATAAAAATAAGGTACTTTTACCTTGTTACGTTGGACAACGTTTCTCTTGTTATTTAGTAATATGTTGTTAAATGCATAGTTTATTCCATGCGCAATGTATTTTTTTTCTAGCCATGTGCATGCTCAGTTGGCTTTATGCACAGCTGCACTACGTCCTAAACTTCAGCCAGCTCCTTGTTTCCTGTCTGCCATTATTGGACAAACTTGATTAATTCAGGTGTGTCTGATTACTGTTGCCGTGACTACTGAGGTCAGGCACACCTGAATTAATCAATTTGTCCAATAATAGCAGACATGAAACAAGGAGCTGGCTGAAGTTCAGGAAGTAGTGCAGCTGTGCATAAAGCCAATTCACAAATGAATCAATCTTTTGAGTCGATTCTGTTGAAAGACATTGGCCCTGTCCCAAATGGCACACTCCGGACTTGTGGACTTCCTCAGAGTCCACACTTCGGTTACGTCATGAAGTGCAGACCTATAGTGCCCTTCAGCGCGAGTCTTCGAGGGCGCATTGATAGGTATTTTTGGGACAGACTCGATCGTCACGCCGGAAACAGGAAGAGGGTCTGGTTGTTGCATAGACAGTATAAGAAGTACAAAAACAGGATTTATTTTATTTTCTCAAATCTTATGTCCATGTGAACTACGCAGCCTGCTTTTAAAGTTCTATAATTGTATATGCCACCTGGGCATTACAATAGATGTCATGGTTATGTAAATGATAAAAAAAAGTTTTACATAATAATACATAATGTTCAATTTTAACACAAAATGAAAATGAGTTTAAGAAAAATGTATAGGTTTCAATATTCATAATACGTTTATGACTCAGTAAAGCCAATACATTCAGTTCTATTTATGTAATGAATCATATAATGCGATCGTATTATTTAACACGCTTTTATTATGTTTGACATATCAACCACTGGTCTCTAAAGGTCGAATAGACTGTAAGTAACAACTGGTAAAATATGTCATAAAAACCATAATGATACTTACATCTTTAATATTCTATTTTACAGCGAAATCTCCTCCCATCTGTTGTCTGATTGGCCTTTCGCAAGGATTCCTGGGTAGTTAAAGTGCGTGGAGCCTGCATCTATGCGGGCTTCGCGGAAGACCGCTTCAAAGGTACAAAGGGGGCGCTGCTGAGCACACTTCAGAGCGTTAAAATGCCAAATGGGACAGCCTACGGACTCGATAGACTCGGCGAGCATGCGCATTTAAGTCCACGAGACCGCAAGTCTACGATTTGGGACAGGGCCTCAAACATGCATCGTCATCACCGTGGCCATCTTGTCACAGGTAAGCTGATGTAAGATGAGTGGTCAACACGAACACAAATACTCTTATCTCGTTGAAATCTTGACGGATTTACAAACGGTTTGGTTTCTTACAAACGTTATTAACGAGGCTATAATTATCTGGATGATTATTTATTTTTACCCTTATTTTTCATAAATATGCTGTGTCATAGCTACATATCTGGCGTTTATAACAAACCAAACCGTTTGAAAATCGGTAGAAAATTGATCAAGTTATGGTTATTTAAATAGTACATGTACCATTAACACAATGTTACGAGTGAGCGAGTTGCCTGAGACAAGATGGCCGCCAGGTGCAGACGTCGACCTCCATTGGCCAGCAGCGTGGACGACACATCTAGCCTTTATATACATATCTACGTGTAGAACTGTCTAAAGTCGGTTCGCAAATCAGTTTGAATGATGTGTTCAGATTCCTTTAACTGAATCGTCTGAAGCGGTTTCACGCTCATAACATGAAGATACATGAGCGCTGGATGAAGTGTATATGAATGCAAAACTCTGCAGATTAACTTTATTTCAACGTTGATTAATCATCCAAATGTAGGCAATGATTTTTGGGTTACAGAAATAATGCTGGTCTCTTCTGTTTATGTAGTAAGGATAGCCTATATGAAAATAGTAATTTAAATGACAACAAAATCTAAATAATATGAGATAGGTAGGAGAGGGGGGGCCATGAGCTTCAGTGTCCAGGTACTAATCCGGCTCTGGCAACAACGGGACCAGAGGCGTGAGGAACACAAGCCTATGCGCTCTCCTCAAAGAGTGTCTTGACATAGCTTTCACAGTGTACACAGTCAGAATCCCCGAGAGCTGGCAGTGCATGCTCTGCTCCCAGACAAACAACACACAAATCGTGTGTATCCCCACCCGTGATGTAGTGAGGGCAGGGAGGAACACATTATCTAATATCTAGATCATGCTGCGTTCAAAATAAAATGGTTTGCTCGCGTAATCTTTCTATATAACTCATGTCTAATGAAATGTATTTGCTTGTGACAGACAAACACCAAATAGACAAGGTGATATCACAGAGAGTGTGAATGGAATGGCCTGATCCATGACACTTTTATAGATTGCTCAATTAGAGAAATTGAGCAATCTCTAAAAACTGCTTCAGTCAGAATCAGAGCGGTGGTCTGATCTTCTCTTTTTCTGTTATCTCCGACCTGGCAGAAGTTGTCCTTCTTTTAACAGCCTGTCTCATCTCAACCTGATTGCCTGAGCTTTAGTCAGCAGGTATCTGATCTCACTGTTATGTACCTGATGAGAAGGTCCAGGCTGTTCATCATCTCTGCTGGACCCATTCGTATGTGTTCCTTCAGATCCGATCTCAGATCTGTTGTCGTTCATAAGTCATAGGTCCATGTCCAGCTCACAAATGTCATTATTATACACAGGATAAAACGCAATATTACCTTCCTCCATTTCAAAGTCACCTAAATGCATCCAAAGTAAAGTTTCAGGAATCTGAATTCCAGGCCAACATGGAGAGCAGTGGATTGCTTTCAGGACCAGGAGTCAAGGGATACTGAGCAAGGAAGCAACACACCCCTTTGTGGTATGTGAATTTCTGGAAGGTCTCTCCAGACATGCTCATTTGCAAATGATAAAAATATCATTGCCATTAGTTAACTGAAAAATTAATATGAGTTTGTTAGGCATCTGAACTGGGCCCGTATCCCTAAAGAATTTTTGTGCAAAAAGTGGCTCTTAGCAGCCAAATTCTAAGAAAATTCTCTGAGTCATGACGTTTTCTTAGAATTTCCCCTAAAAGTGACACGAAAATCCCAGTTAATATAAAAGCTATTCCTCAAGATTCCTAGCGCTTAAAAGGGTGTAATGGGCTTAAGTTTTCACATATTTTAGATTCTAATGTTAGGCTATAACACCTATACAGCTTACTATTCATTTTCCAGATATTTTCTTGAATGTGAAATATTATTTACAATTACAGTCTGCATAAGATTAGAGTGTATAATTATGTTGATTGATTTGAGGGTACATCCTTTGCTCATTATCACCAAAAGTTCATTTTCATCAAACTTGTAGGATCAACCAATCACAGATTTTGAAATGATGACTCATACCTAGCAACGGGGTCAACCACACCTCCTCACTAAGGTAGGATTTTCCATCCATTCCTTGCTCAGAGTTCACTGAAAATGTTCTGGAATCACTTCTAAGCTAAAACTCCTGGCAAGGAATTTTTAGCTTAAGTTAGGAGCTCTCTGAGAGGATTCTCAGAATCTTTAGGGAGACGGGCCCCGGACACTAATCTACTGAAATACAAACCAGTATTTGATCAGTACTTAGGGAACACACTATGAATGTTCTAAGAACAGGAAAAAAATTGCTTTATAGCCTATACATTTACATACAAAATAAGATGATTTAGCCTAAAATGAAAAAGACAAAAAAAAAAAAAAAGAATATAAAAAAAATCTATAAATATTTTCCTTAAATAGCATATACTCCCTAATTACATGCCTTACTATTCTTATATCATAACTGTTTATGTTTGGCAAAACTTAAAACAAAAATGATGGCTACCCTGAAATCAGTTTTCTCTCAGGTACGTCGCTCTCAGTGTAAGGTTCACAGTGAATAGCTTCTACATCACTCTTGTAGCCCACAGCAACAACAAAAACGTAGAGCCCCGAATCCTCCAGCTATGGCCCTTTTTTAACTAAAACAAAACAGTTCAGACAATCAGGACGTCTTGTCTGCATGCAGTTTAGTTGCTTACCACAAGATGTCCCTGTTACATATGTTTTTGCAATGTAGTCCTAAAGTTAGGTCCCGTAGGCTACATTTAGCAGGCTGGATATTTTCTTTAATCTACCATCCCTTAAACAAGTTGCTTTCATTTATGAACTGCTTATTATAGGGTTATCCTGACAATGTTTACGCATTGCTTAATTATCTTGATCAAATCTCATCTTTGGCTGTTTCTTTAACCTTTCCCGATTTGTCATCACCATGAGAGCCCTTCACTCCAGGCTCTTATCCGTCCTTTATATACGCCACTCATTAACACATTCAGCCTACAGGATGGATCTGCTAGTGTGAAAGGATGTGCTCTTTGTGGTTTTGTGGTTTATGGTGGTGTCATATAAGAGAGCAGGCTGTCTGGGAAATATGTGTCTCTCAGGTAAAGAGGTGAGATAACAATTTAAGCCCTCAATGGAATAAACACACAGATGAAGCTCCACATTCCAGCACACAAAGGAATTTGCCACGTTAAACCAGGCGGAATGACTGGGATTAAACTATAAGGCTTGTTTGACAGAGCAATGACAATGTGCTGTGCCTTTATCTGTCATTATTGATTTTCAGTCATTCATGACATTGTGACTTTTATTATGAAATTGCATGTATTTATTTATTTGAAGCATTACTTAAAACATATAAAAAAAATCAAGGACAAAATATATATTTTTCATTTCAGTTTATTGAAAAAACATAAACAGAGTGAAAATTGATTTTTTTTAAAATTAGCACACTTTCTCAAAAGATATGGTAAAGACAGTGAAACATGACATCAAACAAAATGGAGAATTTAGAAGAAAGGCATCAGTGCAGGAGTCAAAAAATATGTGATGGAAGTGAAAACAGAGAACCAACAATTGTGCTTGAAGAACAATTGCATAGGACTACCTTTTCCCTTTAAACGTTAAAGATAAGGCAAACCCTACACAGATCTCACATGGGCTTCTACAAGCACAATCTAAAATACCACAATACTACAGCTTAACATCAATGGCACTACACTTAATGTAAGCATAGTGTCTGATTGAAAAATGCACATTAACTAATTGATGTCAAAACTTTGTATACATTTGTGGGGTTCCGATTCCTCACCTATAGGACTGCATTGCTCCTGATGTATCTCCTTAAAACAATGTTTTTGGTCTGACAGGTTGACTTAGATTGTCTAAACAACACAGATAATCCATTGGAATGGGCTCATGAGGTAAAAGTCACATCATTAACAACAATAACACTATTTTAAAACCCCGTAAAATAGAATTCAAATAGCCTAAAAGTTACAATTCATCTCTCATTTTGTCACCCTTAGGCCGAACAAGCCTGCCGATAAAAAGGATGGAGTTGGTCTTGTTGTCTTTCACAAGGAAAATGAAGGGATGGTCGGCGTAGAAGAGTTTGGGGTTCCTGATCTTCTCACTACCATAAATACTGGTGTCAAATGGGTTTCCCTCTGTGTCCCACTCGAAGGCAGACGCATGGAAGACATTGGCGAGGTAAAGATCTTTTTTCCCAGAAATGTTGGACAGGTCAGCTTTAGTCTTGTCCACAGCCTCAGTGAGACCAAGTTCACCCAGGTGTTTCTGCAAAGCAAGGAAAAAGAAGCTCATACAATCATGCATAAAATGTTAGTTGTGGTTTGCGACAAGCTATATAGCAAAAATGACTTACCTGAAGGTCATGGCTGACTTCCATGCTAACTTTAGGCAGTGAGATGGCGACGGCTCTCTCCTCGAGCTTGCCGACCCAGGTGTCCAGCTGCTGGCGGGTGAGCAGTTTCTCCAGTCTCTCCAGAGGCTCCACGTGGTAGGGCATGATGAAAATCATGCTGGACTTCTTATGTGCCAAAGGCATGCTGACCACAAACAGCTTGTTTTGTGTGTCCTCATAGAAGCCGTAGATGCCTGTAAAAGGCCAAGTTAAATACTCTTGAGTTCTTTTGTAGGTAGCAGATATAGGATAAGAGACTTTAAGATAAGCTGCTGGTTTTACCTGTACGATGCATCATTGGAACAGAGACCGTGTGAGAGCGGGAAACCAGGAAACCACGGTTATCAACCATCTTGTGGTGGAACTTTTCATCCCAGTGGGCTGTGGAAACAGAAACAAACATTAACATTTTTAGTCAGTGCTATGTTTTCTTGTAATTTTTGCCTGGCTCTCTCTTTAGAGTAATAAGTAATAATTATAATATAATTTGATGGAAATTCCTGGATAACACAGTCTCATCCCAATTCATCATATAACTGACATCTTGGGATGTCTTTTGACCATTCGCCTTTTTAGGGCCCCCCTTAAACGTTGGTAGATGACGATCCCGGGCCGTCATACAACTGACGCTTTACCTTTAGCGTCAGTTAGGTGACGAGTTGGGTTTAGGGTTAGGTTTAGGTCTGGGGTAGAGTTAGGATCCCATAACGTCATCTACCGACGTTTAAGGGGGCCCTGAAAAGGCATATATTGACGAATGGTCAAAAGACGTCCAGCTAAATGTCATTCCAACTTAATATTTAAATTAATAATTTAAAAATTATTTAAATAAATAAATATAATTAAATAATTAATTTCGGAGCCAACACTCTAATTAAAATAATTAAAAAATATATTTGTAAATAATTTAAAATAATTAAAAAGAGCCAACACGAATGCTTACGTTTAAAGAACATGGCATTGACGATCATAGCACCGTCTGTGTTTTTCACATCCTTGGTAATTTCTGGCAGCTTCCCGGCAGTGGATGTGGCAGCCCACTCATTGATGGAGTTGATGGCGCTTCTCTTATCCCGGAAGTTGATCTTCGAGTGTTCGTAGTTGTAGTGCTTCTTGCTATTCTTGACGAAGTCCTCTGAGAAGCTGACAGAGCTGGGGCCGTACAGCCTGTTGCTGATCTTCCACGTGACGTTGCGGGCCTGGGGGTCGCTCACCTCACTCAGAAGCTCGGACAGGCCTGAATGCAGATGGTCGTCCTTCAGGGCGTCAGCCTTCAATAGGCTCTTCACCTGGGACGCCAGTGGAGGATTTGCCTCCCATGGCTACCATGCCCAGAGAGGAGGCCACAACCACAGGGGAGATGAGGATGTTGTCAAGTCCCTTTTCTTTGGCGATGTTGTGGTAGAGATTGAAGGCTAGGTTTGCGCTGGTGTCTGCCATGGAGGTTGCATGGGTACTCAGCTTTTTGTCCTCACCGGACACGGCCACAGCCAAAAGGCATAGAGCAATGAGGTTGGACGCCCACATAATTGCTGTATTTTTGGGTAGTAATGAAAGCCTAGAGGAGAAGAGGGGAGATCAGTGATGCTGAGTGCAAATTCACCAATTCTTCACCAATGCTATTTTTTAAAATGTCTATGTGTTTGTTTTAGGAACAAAAGGCTGCAATAGTTTGTTCATGAGTTTTATATCAGTTTGAAATAATTTTGTCTTTTAATTTAAATATATATATGAAGAGTTCAGATGCAAAAGCCTCTAAGTGCCATTTGAAATTTTCTTCTAAAATGACCATTTTTATCAAGCTTGTATATTTAAGTTCAGTAATTTCACTTAAATGGCAATGAAGATTACCTAATTGTCATTTAAGTGAAATTACTGAACTAAAATATACAAGCTTGATAAAAATGGTCATTTTAGAAGAAAATTTCAAATGGCATTTAGAGGCTTTTGCATCTGAACTCTTTATATGTACCCTAAATTGGTAAACCTACAGAAATGATGCCTGTAGGCTATGATTTCTAGGTCAAACGAGTTAAACAAAAGCAACACCAATGACTAATCACACAGGAATGCGTGGCTTAACATGAGTCTGCTTATTTGATAAAGTTTAATCACTTTTAATTAAATATCAGAACACTTTACCGCATATAGAGATTACATTGCATGTTGAAATTACGATTTAAAAAGGGAAAAATAACCAACTAAGGTAAGATGTTATGTGTCCTTATCCACTATCAAGCAAAAGATGTAAGTCAGCGTGGTTCACATATTTTATTCTTCTTTGTATGTTGCTTTTTTATCATCGGTGATACTCTTGATACGTTTTCATATTCATAGTTGTCAACGATTGCGATTTTCACTCTGAAAGACAAGAGGTGCATTTGGGTAATCTACACAAAAATATAATTATGTACATTGGTTATAGTGCAAAACAGTCACAAATCAGTGACTTGATCAGTGACCTTGCTTCTCATCCTAATTAAGGTTCGATTTGAAGCAGAAATTTAAGAAGTCTGCTGCTATTTCATGCACACAAGAGAAAGAAAGACATGTGGACTATTCTTATTGGTTAGAAGATCTTCAGGGAGAAACTTTCAACCAATCAGAACTTCCACAGTAGACCCGCATGTGAAGTGCACTGATTGAGTGATAAAACCACTCCCAATGGAAAATTTTTTATCACTCTTTACAGTTTAGTGTAAAGAAAAACAACTGCACAAATTTGCATCACTAAGAAGACACCTAAACGTATTTATAAAACAACTATTACATCCTATAACTGTGTTATGCAGATAAACTAGTTTTGCATAAGATGACAAAAGTAAAGAAATTTGTTTCCCCCTAAATCATTACCAACCGTAGTTTATGGATTAAATTGCAAGTAAATACATTTTAAAAATGCAAAAGAAACTTGAAAAAACTTGTAAAAAAAAGTATTCTCTGACTCTATGTGCAGCAGCCTTTTTAGCATGAAAAAAATCATTCCAAATAAATATTTAAGAAATACATATCCCCCCTCCCCAATAATTACCTTGGACAGCTGTTTGGATGTGTTTCTCTTCTTTTCTTGGATTTGCTCCTCTTGTTATCTCAGATGTGCTCCTCTTCTTTTCTCGGATGCTTCTTTGCTGCAGTGTTTGAAGCAGAAGCCTTTATAGTCCGGGAAAGAAACTTCTAGAAGCTGGAACTTTGCTATTCAAATGAGGATGTCTGGCTTTCCTGGAGAAGTTGGGAAAGCCCTCCCTTTGGATCCAATGACCACAACTCTGACATTCCACCACAGCACCATGGTCCTAAAGCCGTCTGAAATCGGCAGAAAAATGAGCTGAACTCTGCAACTAAACAAGATGTCGTTTTTATTAAAACCTAGGAAAAATTGTGTATATATAGTAAAATCGTATATATTGGCTTCAAGTGTGTAATGGCAGATGATAATGTGTTGCATTTTACCACGAAGCCCAGATTTGCTCTGCTGAGTTGGCAGTGTTCTGCAGAAACAGAATGTGCCTTTTATGCTGTAGTTTAAATAGACTGTTTGTTGATAAACTGCACAAATAACTTCAGGATATATAAAATAACTGTTTTAATCCAGAGTTTTCCATATTTGACAACATTCCTTCTAGATTCTTCTGTCGGGGGATGCAGGAACATGCTCACATCCTCCCCCCAACACTGCCACGTCAAACCCTAAATTCTTTTTCAGGCCAGCATGGGGGTGGTGCATGAATGGCTACATTTGAAACTAACTTTTATTATTTTTACTGAATGTTGTGGTAATCAGTCTTTTTTACATTTTTGTTTTGTTGAGCTAATTGTTCTGAACTCTTTTGCTATCCAAATCACTTTTTCTCTTATGCAACTTTTACATTTTTCGTCAAATGCATTTACAACACAATTACCTACCCACTTTGTTGCCTTTTTTCTGACCCCTAATGATACACACACCCATGCTGCTAGGTTAAACCATAAATTACTGAAAAGGCATGCAGTCCACTTTAAAAAGCTATTTTCTTTCTTTCTTTCTTTCTTTCTTTCTTTCTTTCTTTCTTTCTTTCTTTCTTTCTTTCTTTCTTTCTTTCTTTCTTTCTTTCTTTCTTTCTTTCTTTCTTTCTTTCTTTCTCTTTCTTTCTTTCTTTCTTTCTTTCTTTCTTTCTTTCTTTCTTTCTTTCTTTCTTTCTTCTTTCTTTCTTTCTTTCTTTCTTCTGTGCATCAGAAATACATTAAAGATAAAAAAGCTCTCAAATTGCTCTAAAATTGTCAGATTTTTATTTGGTAAATTTCTAAAAGCATGCGTTTTGTGCACAGACTGACCACCTGTGTGTGTGTTGTTCAAACATGTGGTGCTGCTGCTAATTACAATCTGTTGTTTACTGTTGTCTCTTTAAACCTCTCAGTTCCATCAGCACTTCAGTATTGCATGAATCAGATGTCTTGATTCTTACAGTAGCTCAAACACTTGTTGTTAGTTATCAGTGTAAAGTAATATGGAACCAGAAACTCTGCACAAAGCAGTCATTGAGTTATGGGCTGAACTGAGGGGCTGTGCCGAACATGTATGATGTAAGATGTGAGCTAAATTACTTCTCAAAAGATGATGTAACTTATTGCAGTGTTGCACATGTCTTTAATGTCTTCTGGAAAAGAGATTTCAGTTAGAGAAACCTTTTGTTTGGTTTGTGTGCAAAACAGATTCATTAATTTCATACCTGAATTCATGCAAATCATACAAAATAGGCTTATACCACAAATGGAATTGTGTTGTTTTAGCATTGCAGCAATCCAACGTTTTTTTTTTTTTTTTTTTATCAGTTCAACTGATCTGGGAACCCCTATCTGTTTTTTTTTGTTTTGTCTTTTTTAAGAGGCACAATTGTTATGCAAGACAAAACTATTTCTTAAGGCGCTGTCCACGCCAAGCACGTAGCACGATGACTATCTATAATAATAAAGATCCACTATAAAATAATATTTAAAAAGCAGAGTCCACACCACAACTAACGAAAGCTTCACAGAGAAACGACATCGTTGAAAAAGAACAATTTTTTGTCCAGCTGATGTACGTTAAAACTTTAACAGCCAATTCCACGCTGTTGTAAAGAGCTTCGAGCAAGTTGCAAGATGAAGCACAGGCGTTCGCGTGATATTGTCCGCTGGTGTGCACGAGTGTTAATTATCATTAAAATGTGTAGACTAGTTATCGCACTTTATAGACTAGTTATCGTTTATTGTATGTACATTATTATATGTACACATGGGTGTTGTTTTTATAGCACCGTAACGTAAGATGTATGTCGTAGGACTATAAAAGCAAAATATAAGCAAACCTCCTCACAGTTTGTGCGTTAGGTTAGGTGAGAGTTAGCTATTAATTATGATTTTGGCTCTGTCGTGACTAAACGGAACACAATTATTGCTCAGACTGATGAGGAGTAATTCCCTTCAATGTCTGGGCCTTAATGAACACTACTCTAGTCATCAAGGATAAGGAGTAGGCTAATTGGCTGTGACCTTAGTCACTTTTACAAATTGAAGTCTTGCTATGTTTAGTTCTTAAGGTGTTAATCTCAAAATGCTTGGTATGTTTTAGGGTTTGAGGTAATTATTCAGATAACCTTGCCTTTGAAAAAGGAACAAAAGGTTGCATAACTCAACTTTTTTTTGCACCCTAACATGTTGATCACTAGATGGCGATAAAAGAATGTGGTTGAATAATGCAGTGCTGCTCTCTCAAATTCATGGGTATGTCTGTTCTGTTCCTTTCCTTTTCCCTCATGAATTTGGTATTTGGGGTTTGGTATTTTAAAACTTTTGTTTTACTCCTGTTAGCTACTGAAAATAAAGATCCACAAGTAGGCTACAACAGACAAATAGAGTAGTTTGGATATGAATGAGCTGATTAGAGGATAGGTGTCCAGTTTATTTGAACAGGTCCTAAAATGTCTTAGGTAT
This sequence comes from Hybognathus amarus, assembly GCA_030378365.1. Classification (NCBI taxonomy): domain Eukaryota; kingdom Metazoa; phylum Chordata; class Actinopteri; order Cypriniformes; family Leuciscidae; genus Hybognathus; species Hybognathus amarus. The sequence goes on along the minus strand of JAQIUQ010007359.1, from coordinate 83,907 downwards.
TACCCTGTAGTTATAGTCTGAGTTCTTCACTTTTACAGTTAGAAGAATTGTTGAACAATTTTACTTTTTATTTTTAGATTAAGGTTTTGGCACTTGTATGCAGACTACACACAAAAAGCACAATGACACTTGTGCTCCTCACGGCTGAAAAAGACCACATTGGAAATTAAGGGAAGACGAATTTCATAGTAGGCTAAACACTTTTTGCACTGCGGCCAAACAAACTCCTACTGAAAGAATTTTTTTTTTTTTTTTTCTAGAGATCAAGCTCAAAGCTAGAATACATCTTGTTTAGATTCATGGCTTGAATTTTCTTGCAATTTTAGAGTAAACATTTTTTTAAAAATATATATATATATACGTCATATAAATATAATAGTATTTTTGTGCATTTTTCATGACAATAAACATACAAATCTTTAACCTTTTTTTTAAGTTCACTTTTTCAAACTTTTTTTCACTTAAGCAATAATCTTCAAACTTAATTCTGACTGCAAACTTTCTTTCTTTCTTTCTTTCTTTCTTTCTTTCTTTCTTTCTTTCTTTCTTTCTTTCTTTCTTTCTTTCTTTCTTTCTTCTCTTTCTTTCTTTCTTTCTTTCTTTCTTTCTTTCTTTCTTTCTTTCTTTCTTTCTTTCTTTCTTTCTTTCTTTCTTTCTTTCTTTCTTTCTTTCCCTTTGTAAATGAGCGATCCATGCATTAAATGTGCATCAGAAATACAAAAGTGAACTAAATGCATAAAAAATGCACAAAAATACTACAGTATTTTAAAATTTTATATGATATATATATATATATATATATATATATATATATATATATATATATATATATATATATATATATATATATATGTGTGTGTGTGTGTGTGTGTGTGTTTAAATATGAAACTGCAAGAATATCCAAGCCATAAATCTAAACAAGTTGTGTTCCAGCTTTCAATAAAAACATTATAAAACTAAAATATAGTACATTAATTTCATGTAAATCTTTTTCTTCTGTCTTTTTTGACCGACATGCAAAGAGAAGTGGGTCAAATGCCTCTAAAAAAATTAAGTAGGTAAGAATAAAAAAGATCATGAAATAAGTTAGAAATAAGTGTACACAATAAACATATATAGGAGTATTACATTAAAAGCCTTTTTTTAATAAAAAAAATTCCCTTCTCTATATTGGTCAAATTCTTTTTTAAACTATGCAAATTATGTTTTTTTCTTTGACAGTTTACGATTAAGAAAGTCTTTTACAAATGAATGATAAATACACTGAATAAAACATAACATGTTGTATTTTTTAGCTCATGTCATTGCACTGAAAATTTGACTCCTTCAACTGGACAGCAGGGAGCACAATAAGACTGAGCGGCATTTGGCCCCGCCCTCAGCGCATAGGCCCCGCCCATAAGCTAGCGGCAGGACAGCTCTCTGTGCTGTCTCTGTCTGCCAGAAGCACGAGCGCAGGTACACACAAAGACCGCCCGGACCCTAGCTAAAAAAACCTGCATGTCCTTTTAGTTCAGACACTTTTTAATTGTTTTTCAAATTGCTTCTCGCGTCTGCCGTTGCACTCGCACTTTTAATTTAACGTTACGTTAGTGTCATATTCTTCTAATATCCTTCGATTGAGTTGCTGTGTCAGTTGTTGGCTACCTGTCCCGTTAGGTGGGAAGGACGGAAGGAAGGAACGCACACAGGAAACGTTCCTCCAGAGTTCACCAGCCAAAACACTACAGGGCAAACGCGTCGAGATAAGGTAAGAAACTCGCTAAACGTGTTTTTCTCATTATCATTTTATTATCCGCACTTGAAATGATTTGTTTAATCGATGGCCACCATTAAATGGGATAAAAAATGTTTAGCCCTTCATGTATTGTGTTAAATGAATGCGAGGGCATTTAATTGTAATATTTAATGTAATATTAAAAGGTAATCAGGTGTTTGGACGCATAATGTTGACAGGGTGCGGTGGGGAAGTCTTACAAATCCCCACCAATGGAAGTCTAACATAAAGTTGAGTGGGTTGATATTGAAAGTATGTATACATTTTAAACATTTATATATGTTGGACTTTAATATATTTCAGTAACCACAAAAGTTTTACACAAAAGATTACAAGCTCTGTATCCGAAATCGCGTTGTAGCCATAGCAACACCAAGGCGTTCTCGCACTATCCAAGTGGTGTTCACTGCAGAGCCAGATGATGTCCAGCTTTCCCTCTCTGAACGTCATAGTTTAAGCTTGACCTAGTCCTAGGCTGCATCCGAAATGCCATACTTCCCTTCTATAAGTAGGCGAAAAACAGTATGTGACAAAATAAGTTTGTATGAATTCACAGTACTCATTCAAGATTTGGCAAATGTACCCGTATGACCTACTTCTGATGAGATTCTGAAGTGTGCATATGATGGATACTTTGAGTTTGTAAACGGCAGTGAAGCCACTGACACTGTTAGGTCACATGATAATGACAACGTCCAGATAACATTCATACTACAGACTCATACTATATAGAACATTCTTTTTAGCCTTGAAGTAATCACTTTTTCAAAATAAGTAACAATTCAAGAATTATGAGAATCACATACTTTCACTAGTAGGCCAAAAATAATATGTGAAAAAATAAGTTTATCTGAAATCACAGTACTTCGTAAATGAGTAGGCAAAAAAACCCCGGCTGACCTACTACTTCGGCAAGATTCTGATTTGCGCACACTTTACTTTCAAAATAAGTATTCTCAAGAGACTATGTGATTTTGGACGCACTCTTAGTTCAGATTCACCTATCTAATGGATCTAATGGGTGGAAGGATACAGTTAATGGTAGGGTTTTGGTGTGGTTGGACCTTTTAGCTCCACCTATTACACCGAATTACTTTGTTAGGATCAGTCATCAGATAAAACATGAGGTGCGTTCCAATTTGCATACTTATGCACATTTCTATGTTTTTTAGTATAAATAGTTCGAGTAGTGTGTTCACACCACTGATCTAGAGAATCAGTACATAGTATACTTAGTACACCACACATAGTACATTGGTGCGTATTTCGGACGCTACTATAAACCTAATCATGTTCATTTAGATTTACATATTGCAAATTTGTTACCACAAATTGAGTGTTTTGTTTTGAATGCTGTTAAGATCGATGTTTACATTTAAATTTAGTACATGGAACGGCAAAAGACATTTTACGTCTCGCCAACATCAACGGATTGTTTTGTAAACAAACTGTATTGTTTTGAATTCCTCTTGCTTGGCATACGGATACGTAGTTTCTGTTCACGCCAGGTGACATGATAGTGTCGGGTTTCCTCGTCAACATTCATTGGTTGTTCCTAGAGCAACATTCATGTTTACTTCATAATTTTCAGTTATTGAATCTTTTGAATATCCAAAAGAGTGGTAACCGCTTATTCTGCTTTGGCCATTGACTTTCATTATTTTACATGATTGTAGATTGTCCGAATATAGGACAAAATTCTGAAAAACATTGAAATATTCTTACGCATGCAAAGTCAACACACTCATTTAAAAGAATGTTGATACAGGAACATGCTTTAATCAGGTAAATCCCCTTTAGGTACTTTAGATGATCTAATCAGTACAATCATAACCTAAATCTCTATATCACACTTAATCGGTAAATCCGTTTAATCTGTATCTTAATTGTTGCCCCTTGATTTGACCAATGTAAATGCAGCTTTAAAAGTTAATGTGTACATTTTAAAGAAAATTATTGATTTTGGAATACTAGTAGCATGAAGACTTTTACATTTAACATTTTTGACACTTCTAAAATGCCATTACAATTCTGTTGTACTTTGCTTTTGTATCTTGCGACATACACTTAAAGGATTAGTTCACTTTTGAAAAAACTTTTGCTGATAATTTACTCACCCCCATGTCATCCAAGATGTCCATGTCTTTCTTTCCTCAGTCGAAAAGAAATTAAGGTTTTTGATGAAAACATTCCAGGATTTTTCTCCATATAATGGACTTCCATGGGAACCAGACAGTCCAAGTTCCAAAAGATCGTTAATAACAGTTTCAGATGCAGCTTCAAATGTCTTTAAATGACACCAGACAATGAATAAGGGTCTTATTATGCGAAACGATGGGTTATTTCAAAACTTATTCCAAAAATGTAACTTTTCTAAGGACAAATGCTAGCCTTGCTCTATTCTGGAGGCACGTTTGTAACGTCACGTAATACGTAATTACGTTCAGAAAGGTCACGGGCAACGTAGCCGGAAGTACAGAATCAAAATCGTCCGACATCGTTATTTAACCTTTTAATTCCTTTTTTTTTTTTTTGTAAACGGCGTTTGAGTTAGTTTGCACGTTCAACCTATGTGTTCAACTTACTGACTCTGTACTTCCAGCTACGTCACCCGTGACCTTTTGAACGTAATTACGTATTACGTGACGTTACAACGCGCCTCCAGAATAGAGCAAGGCTAGCATTTGTCCTTAGAAAAGTTACATTTTTGGAATAAGTTTTGAAATAACCCATCGTTTCGCATAATAAGACCCTTATTCATCGTCTGGTGTCGTTTAAAGACATTTGAAGCTGCATCTGAAACTGTTATTAACGATCTTTTGGAGCTTGGACTGTCTAGTTCCCATGGAAGTCCATTATATGGAGAAAAATCCTGGAATGTTTTCATCAAAAACCTTAATTTCTTTTCGACTGAGGAAAGAAAGACATGGACATCTTGGATGACATGGGGTGAGTAAATTATCAGCAAAAGTTTTTTCAAAAGTGAACTAATCCTTTAACTTTTTCTTATTAGCATTAGTTTGCAAAGAATAAAGATCTCTGCGAACATCAGTTAGCTGAGTAAAAACACCACTGCCACCCATTTCTAAGGAAACAGTCTTCCTTTATCTAGCATGACAGGTTTAACATTGAATTATCCCTCTTTATCGTAAGTGAGCCGGGTGATGCTGTGAGATGACCTATTATTATTGTCAGTCCTGTGGGAGCTGAGCCATGTGCTGTCTTTGATTAGTTCACACCCCCCTCCCACATGTCAAGGAATAATGGACGAGACTCTGATACTCAAAGCACAGCGTTGCATCATTAGTGGACCAAAGGACCTAGACCTACCCTCTTAAGAAAGCGCATCTGATGAGGTGTGTTTTGAAACTTGGGGGTCTTTAAAGGTGCAATAGGAGATTCTACACAGATTTTTTTATGATGGTTGAAAATCTACTTATATCCTTATAGCAAACACTATGTTAAGCAGTCTAAATGTATTTTTATAAATATGTATCGTTTGTGGAAGGCGTAGGGCCAAAAGAAAATTAAAGCACGTGTTCTTTGCAAGTCAACGTGGGTTGTCTGCATAGACCGCGTTTCTTTTACTTTGTGTTTAGGGGACAGGCAGCTAGCGGATAGTGAAGAGATGTTTGCTGTATGTGACAAAAAATGTTTTGGCCTAAAAAAACATGTGATATAGAGCTGGTAAGTCCCGCCCTTCAGCTAACCCCGCTGGACCTCTAGGTTGAAAAACCGTCAATGCAAGTGAATAAGAGAAAATAATTATTTTTCTAATCCCGTTTGAATTTTGCAATGTAACATATGTTGTCTGTGAATTTTTTATATAATGTTTCGTGTAAAGAATGCTACAATTTAGCGGGTAGAATTTTCATACGGTTAGACTTTGTGTGAGAGCACTTTGTGGACTACAACTCTTTCGACGTGTTTGATTTACGTCACCACTACTAGCACACGGATCCCGCTAAACATGCCTGTGTCTTTGGTGCACTTTACCGCCTTCTTTCAGGGAGAGGACAAACTAGTTGAGCGTGGTGAAAACCGTGATTTGTGGAGGGAAAATGTGTTAAGCGTGACGTCTAGGGATGGGCATTCGATTAAATTTTCTTAGTCGATTCGTCGGAAGAATTAACGATCGACTATTGATTAATCATTAATATTTTTAAATTCAAATTTATTATTTATTTCACTTTTTATAAATTAAAAATGCAATGAAAATACAAAAATACAGCGTGTTTTTCCTCGATTAGATCTTTATTACAAGATGATCAACTTGTGGCAGTTAAACTGGGCATTCGGTACTGTTAGGCTAAATTTGAAGATATGCGCGGCGGTGCTCTCTACCGCAACTGAACCTGCAGCTGCGAGTTGGCCCTCGTGAGACCCTCGTTTGTTTCAAATTAATAAATAATAATAAAAATAACTTAACCAAAAACATAATAACATTTATATCTGACAGGTTTTGTCAAAATGTAACTCAATCAAGGCACGGAGTCAGAGAAAGGTGAGAGAGATTAGCCTACCTAACAATCAATTAGGCTAGGCTACTTAAAGCTTCATAAAAAATAACTCACATACAACTTCTGCTCCAGTCTACTGATTTTTGTTGAGAAAGATAAGCATGTTGATGACATGATCTGGGTCAGACGTGACCGCAACCTGCATGGTGACCGTCAAGCCTTGTTTACACTTTCGCCTGGCACTTCAGCGCATGAGCGCGAGTCTCTGCAGACTGCGCGCGCACCTCCCTCGTGCGGACGCGTTGAGTGTAAACAAATGCTTCAGTCCAGCCGCTGAAAACACCGCTCTGATGAGGGGACTGATGTTGCCGGGATGCACAGGTACCTCCGCGCTAACATGACCAGCCCGGGGAACACGTTCGCTTTCCACTCACACTACGCAACGCAGCAGCATTAGTTTAATGATAATCGATGACAAATTAACGTGATCGACGAAATTCTTAATGATCAATAATCGATCGTCGATTAATCATGCCCATCCCTAGTGACGTCACATATGGGACGTGTAGTAATGTCTGTTCCACAACTGCTAGCCAAAGAATCATACAATAAACTGTCAAACTCGTTACATGAGAAATTATATAAAAAATTCACAGACAACATATGTTACATTCATGGCACAATTCAAACGGGATCAGAAAATAATTATTTTTTCTCATTCACTTGCATTGACGCTTTTTCCACCTAGAGGTCCACTTGGAGTTTTACAGATGGACGGGACTTACCAGCTCTATCGCTTAGTGAATCGCTTAGAGATCGCCTTTAATGAATTGTTTCTGTTTCTTATAATTGGGCCTTTTCCTTGCATTTTTTTCTTATTTTAAATGTGATCAACATTTGATTGTTTGGGGAATTTGGCTAACATGTAACATTTTAAATACATTTTGCTGAAATGGGACGAAATTACTTGGAAAAAAGATTTGTTAATTTTGATGATTAGAGATTTAAAGATCACGAGACAATGAAATTATCCGAACTCCCCATTTCTAGCCTGTTCATGTGTTTTAAAAGAGGTGTGGCTTTGTACGTGGAATCATTTGCTTTCAATGCTAGCAGGCTAACCTAAAGTTAGCATTTCCCAGATCACCTACTGCACCATTAATATTCATTGTGCTTGATGATTTTAAGCTTGGTACTTACAGCAGAAATCTGTGGTGTGTTTAAATTGATTGTGAGTCCTCACTTTGGTGCACTGAAAAGTTGTATTGTGATAAGATGGGATCGGGTAGAGGACCAGCTCTTGCCAGCTCTTCACACTAACTTTTTTTTTGATTGAAGTGATATGTAGCGTGATAACCTTAGCTTGCCAAATTTAGCTCATTTTGGTACACAGGTTAAGGCAAAGCAGAGGTGTAGTGTTTGATTAAGTATAGCCTGTTTCATATCATCAGCGAACAAACTGAAGTTTACTGCTGCACATAGTCTTCACATAATGTCAAACCTGGAGGGCAAAACAAGGCTTTCCTCCGCTGCCCTCTCAGTTATTTTTTACCAGCTAATGCAGGGCTGTAGTACTCGAGTCCGGTCTTGGACTCGGAGTCTGGACTCGAGTCCGTTTTTCTATGGTCTCGGACTTGTCTCGGACTCGCTGGTATTTGGACTCGGACTTGTCTCGGTCTCGGCCACTGGTCTTGCCAAATATGGCGTTTGGTCTCGGCCGAGTCCAACATTTTTGTATGCGTGTTCATTCATTACTAGCCTATCAGGGTAACGTTAACTTAGAAAATGCCCAAATTAACCGACCAAGTGCTCACTCCAACGGAGCGCGTCTTCTCATGCTGTTACTATAGTTACTGGGTGTTGCGCACAATTCTAATGATTCCCGCAGGTCTCCCATTTATAATGCTGGATATTCCCGCAACCGTAATCCACACAGATTATAAAATCAAATCATTCTTTTAATAACTATCTGCCAGACGCAATTTCACAAACCGCGTGAGTGTTCAGCGTTGTCGCGTCTTCTCTTCTCTCATGTGTTGTGGAAGGCGCATCAAGCGCTGCCGCAATAATACACACTCGCGTTCAGGAGTCGGGACATGACGGAATATTCACTTGCATTCGAGCCAGTAGTGCATCGTGAATAAAGCTTAACATTTGCACGTCTTTTTAAGTCTTACCAGTTTAACATTCAAGTAATTTTAAACTATCAGTCCTTGCGCGCTCTCTGGGATGACTATGCGCACATTCATTGAAAATCCGCCTCAAGAACAGCTGGCCAGTAACAAAAGTTATTTTTCACGGATTAGTTATATTGCTTTAACACTCAAATCGTGTCAATTTCGGTCTTCGTGAGTATAATGGTCTAAACATAGTCGGTTTTGTCTTTAATAAGCATAAAACGCATGCCAGTATGAACAGAGAATCTATGCTCTTAGCTCTTAAAGTGACAGAAACCATATGTGTCGTTCATTAATTTTGTCGTCAAAACAAGAAAAGAGAGCTTTAAGTTAAAGGAATCAGGATTAGCCTATGTGTTTAATTTATTCAGGACTAAAATACTATCCAGTGTTATTTTCCATTTGATTACTTTATTCAGTTTCTGTCTATGAAGACTAGTGTAGACCTATGCAAAAACATTTCTCTTTATTTGTCTTTATTTGTATCTTTATTGTATTTATTTGTGTAACTTTTTTCAATTTAATTGACTATTTAATCAAGCCTTGTGTTGTGTAAATTCTTAACAACATTACCCCATTGTAAAAAAATGCAATGAGCACAAACATTTAAGCAACATAAATTTAAAAATTTTGTTTGGCAAAAATGAAATTCAGGCCCTGAAGACTTTTTTTTTCCTGTCCTGGACTCGGTCTTGACTCGGACTCGAACCTTTTTGGACTCGGTCTTGACTTGGACTCGAACCTCTTTGGACTCGGTCTTGACTTGGACTCGACTAGTCCTGGTCTTGGACTTGTCTTGGACTCGACAAAGGTGGTCTTGACTACAGCCCTAAGCTAATGTATTAAGATGGTGCTATTAAAAGGGCAAATTCAGAATGTTCCTTAATAATGATTCATGGATATTGCAGCAAGCAGCAATGCCTAGAATATAAATACACATTAAATGTCATGTTCAGAACTTTCCCTTTGATAACCATTAAGCAAATGCTTAATATGGCTTATTTCATTTAGACAGTGATATTGGGGGACTAAACTCAATATAAACCTTATTAATATAACATACTATGCACCAGCTTGTAATTAAAGTCCAGAATCTAATTTCAGTGTGCAACGTTTTCACATTAACCATTTTCCCACAGAAAAACATTAAAGAAACCACTTAATATTCTCAACATTCAATAAACAAACTATGCTTAAAAATAAGAATCCTCTCTCTTTATTTTATTTTTTGTCAGTAATACACTTGGATTTGCTTTGCAATTTGTTTCATTGTAACTTAAATAGTTTAATGTGCAGCAGAATACTGCTGCGGGTGCTGTATTGATTGCATTTAGTTGCCAGAACAATTCTGTAAAAAATACATCAACACTGTAATCACTTTTACAATAATAAACTGCAATCACCTTTACAGTAATAAACCTTGTTTCATTTTACTGAAATCTGTTGATATAATAATTGTTTGAAAATTTGTTTTCTGTTTTGTATCATTGCAATATACTAACAACCATCAATCATCACAGTAGTGATTTAAGTTAAATGAGCAATCAAAGCTCATCACAAGTTGTCTTCCATTAGAAGTTACTTACATATAGCAGCTGCACAGTGTCATTCACACAAACGTTAAACACCATCATGGTAACACACGATGAAGTTTAAAAACACAATAAACATTAATTTAACAACATTAAATGTAACATAAAACCCTAATGTACATAACTGATTAGAAAAAAAAAACAAGAAAATTATGAGGAAACTAATACATACAACAAAAATACATAAAATGTGAAGTGTGACGCAGGGAATTGTGGGAATGTCAATTTACGTTTTTTCGCTGTAAATTATACAAGAAGTTGTTCTTTTTCACTTTCAAAAACTGTAAAATTTAGACGGTATTTTGCAGTAAAAAATACATCACCACTATATACCATGTATATAGTTACGGAAACTTTCCGTTTTCCGTTTTGCACTGTAGCATTTTTACAGTCTTTTACCGTCAAAATTACGATTATTTTTTACAGTGGTTTATTCACATATCTTTGTTTTCTTCTTTTGAGTGGTGTATCTAAAAGTTGCTACTTGAAACCAAGTGGCAACATTCTAATCTGAAACATGAAGCCTACCCGAAGTGCGAAAAACTGGCAATACATCGAAAATTCGCTAGAGGCCGGTCCCAAAAGGGAGCAAATGTCCATAGACCCCATTTTAAAATGTCAGTTTTTACAGCATAAATTCATGTTTTTACAGTTTGGTCCAATGGACTTTTATTGTAATCTTCAATATGTTTGTGCGTGCCTGACAACTGTGAGGGGGGAATTTTTTCTAACTTGTTAGTTTAGATCATTATTAGATGTTAAAATGTATGACAAATAAGGGCTGTTAACTTTGATTGACAGCTGATAACGGGCTGTGCCGAGTGGAATTTGATGTCTCGGCCATAATCTGACACAACACATCATACCACCTCTGTATCCTTTCTGAACAATTGTATTTTGTATTTCCCAAGATTTTCCAGTATGGCGCCGCCCATACCCCCATAAACAGCCTCAAACCTTTTCTTCAGAAAGTCTATCAGTGACGTAACAGACGATTTGTCCATATTCTTTACAGTCTATGCTTGAAACAAATGAAAAAATGAACAGGCTTAAGCTGTAATCACCAGTTCTCCACGGCAGTCACATGACTGAACTATAGACTAGCCAGGTATCCCTTGTTGTCATTTCAGACAGATGGCACCTGTGTTTAGTGCCTCTGAGATTTCATATGGCACCGGAAGGGTTAAGGATTTGATGGCCTTCGTTTCTGCCAGAATAATGTTCCTTCCAACTGTTTCCTATGCCTCGAATGCCTTTGTCAGGTGCTGATTTTCCAGGGAAATGTTTCAGCACCTACTGATTAAGGTCTGATCCAGAATTACTTTTTTTCTCACACTGGACTTAATCTCCAGGGGTTGTTGCAAACTGCTCCATTAGGCCATTCTTTCTGCATTCTGTTTGCTTTCTGCTTACCAGAGAGCATTGGGTTCAGCTGAATGGAGAACGTGCCAAGCTCAGCATCCCTCTGTTTGGAGTGAGTGAAGCCATCTGAACACAGTATGTTTATGCTGGTTAGATGTTCATTTTGATCTGTCCCTCGTGTGTAGGAGTTGTTAAATCCTTCATTTTGTTTTACTCTTTTAAGATATTTTATTCAGAAAACATTTTCTATGGCAAAGTCCACTTTTTATAGAAGGTTGGTCAGTGATTTTGTATTTGATTTAATTTGCATTGACAATTGTTTGAATTCCATGTTTTGATATTCCATAATACACCCCGTTTAGGGTTCGAGTTTGCCAATATGCCTAAAAACATGCCAGAATTTTGCTGGCAGTCTGAACAAATCCCTCAAAGGCTTTCAAAATGCAATTGGAGAAAGCTTGACACAAGAGTAAATTCTAACCAAATATGGTTGATTGTAGGCAATCAATTAGTTGGCTAAGGAGGAATGATTACTTAAAGGGCACCACTAAGTGGTGTTATGTCTTTAGCTCCATTAGTACTCTCCTGAATAAATGATGGGGTTTTAAATTAACCACATTTGATCTTTCAAAAATGTCTCTGTTCCACATTAGCACAATGATGGGTGAGAATTGATGCCCTGTAATCTTAAAGCTTTCTACTTGTAATTAAAACGATATTGTCTCTGATGTGCATAGACAAGCTAAAGATGTCTGAGAAAGAGAGAGATTTATTTTGTCAACTGTTGTATGCACTCTTTTGCAGTTGCAAAAGCTAAGGCGAAAAATGTTAATTATAAATTAATCCTGTTTATATATTTCATTCACTACTGAAAAATTCAATTTATTTCTGTGAAAGTAAAGTTGAATTTTCAGCAGCCATTTCTCTAGTCCTTCAGTCACATGAGTCTCTAGAAATCATTATGTTTTGCTGCTCAAGAAACATTTCTTATTATCAGAACAGCAGTTAGGAAAAGCATTAAATTCATTTCGAAATCTTCTGTATCATTATGGATGTCTTTAATGTCATTTTTGAGGAGTTTAATGCATTTTTAAAGGGTTAGTTCGCACAAAAATGAAAATTATGTCCTTAATGACTCACCCTCATGTTGTTCCAAGCCCGTAAGTTCATCTTCGGAACACAGTTTAAGATATTTTAGATTTAGTCCGAGAGTTTTCTGTCCCTCCATTAAAAATGTATGTACGATATACTGTTCATGTCCAGAAAGGAAATAAAGACGTCATCAGCTGATACTGATCTTTTGAATTCAGGATCCGGCCGATAGCCGATAATGCTGCCACCAATTTCTGCCGATATTTGGCCGATATTTGCTTGGTTTTTAACCTCTATTTGAAAAATAAAATGTAAAAGAAATGATATATTACTTAAGCAAACTTCATACAAAAACATTTTATCCTCTCAAAAAATGTCCTGAAACATGTATTTTTGGTTTGTTTTGTTTGTTGACGGACAAAGACAAATGGACATAACCTAATTATCTACAAAAAGGAGAAAAAAAACTTTAAATGATTACATTTTTTTTATATAAGATGTATTATATTTTATTTCATTTAACTTCTAACAATAACATATTTCACTGAGTAAATTGCTGTTGAACGACAAAAACAACCACCATGAACAATAGTTCATGAACGCATTCCTATTTCAGGTCTGCTGCTCACTCGGCTTGAAAATGACTCTCAGCGGCAGCGTGCGTCAAACACGTGTTCCACGACAACACCAGGCTGCCCACAGATGCGCCTGCCTTATAATCGGCTTGATATACTTGGATATTGGCCGAATGCCAATTAATCGAATTCTACCTCTACATAAAGTAGTCCATGTGACATCAGTGGGTTAGTTAGAATGTTTTGAAGCATCGGAAATACATTTTGGTCCAAAAATAACAGAAACTTTGATTTTGTTCAGCGTTAAGGCCATTGCACACTGAGTACGAAATTTTCGTATGCGTTTTTCGTGTTCGTCAGCCTAAAAATTCGTCACGCATAGAAACCTTGCACACCGAGTCCGATGCGTATTTATTAAACATTTGCGGGAAAAACGCAAAAATACCAAATGGATTCGTCAAGCAGTGAGGATGATTTTGTTGCCCTCTCTCTTATTGAAAAGAGAAGAAAGAGAAAATATTACGTCCATCCAATCCTGAAATTGCGCCGAGAGGAAGAGAGTTCACCTCCTTATCAAGGAGTTGTGAATTTATCCCTAACGATTCAAAATGAACTTCAGAATGTCAGTGGGACAGTTTGATGCTTTGCTGGCGATTCTGGAGCCACATATTAAAAACAAGACCACCAATTTCCGTGAACCAATCGATTCTGAACGGAGATCTGGCATTATGTCTAAGGTACTGGACACACACAAAACAACTAGGCTGTGATATATTGTGCCCAAATAATACATTAGTTATCGAATTGGCTGCTCAATCACATCTTATTCGATCCTAAATTTCAATCTGATTGAAAGGGGAGGTTTATTAATTTCATAATCCAATATAGAGAAGAACATGAACACTTGATCGAAACTGAAAAACCGAAACTGAAAGCACGGCGCAAATGTGCAATGATTTGAGGACGAGCTCCCCCCGGCCCTGAATTGTCAAAAGACCTCTCAAAATGCTGGCTCTGGATGCGAAAAACGCAGAAAATCGAACCCGATCCGATTAATTTTATGACGGACGAAAGTTTCGGAGGCAGTGTGCAAGCATGATTGACATAACGTAAGGTCGAATTTTTTTTAATCGTGCAGAAAATTTCAAATAACAGATTCTGAACTCAGTGTGCAATGGCCTTTATTGTCTTCCGGTTTCAAATCGCATTCAGTGACGCTGGTGACGTAAGGACGCTGGTCACGTATTATCTGGTGCGTCCGTGTAATAGGGTTCAAATAAATATGACTGGGCAAAAAAAGCAAGTCTTCCTCTGTGTCGAAATCCTTAGACATGTTTGCGAAGACTGTTTTGTTTACAGCGTGCATCTCCCTCAGACAACATTCCACAATTTCAACTGCAAGTTGAGTTTCCTCTCATTTTTGAGCAGATGAGTTATTGGCTATTGTTGCTTAGATTTTGAAAATATGTTGCATGTTGCAGGTCAGTTAGGATTTTTGCCTTTTGTTCATCTACTGTCTCACATCCTTTCCTCAAATTGCACCACCTGCTGCTTTTAATTAGTGCCAGTGAGTAACTAAAATATCCTGAGGACACAGCCTCAGCCCAGATCTCATCTGTGGCATTTTAAATCACAGACTGTGTCCAGTCAGAGAGGAAGGAGGCGTCTGTGACGCTATTTTGCTACCCTTATAATTACACTGATGGGTACTGCAGTTAGTCTGTGAAAAGTGCTTTGTGTCACTTGTCACAACTTCTAAATAATGCCTTCAAATATTTTAATTGGGCCTGGTTTAGAGTGATTCATTTTGCTTTCTGAAACTGTAAATCAGATATATTAGTTGGATTCATAATGTACTTGTAATTGCCTGTTTTTTTGTTTTGATGTTTATTATGGCATTATTAATTGGGACCAGTTAATAATTTTCATTGTTTTTTCAAATGAAAAGTGTAACAGTGAATGTTTCTTCTAATCTCATGTAGACATCAAAGTGGATAAATTACAGGCATCCAACATCCGTGTTCAGCTTAAACAATAGAGGAAGGGAACTATATTTAACTCAATCTATTACAGTGTCTTCGATCAATCAGAACAAGGTCTTCCTAGATGCTCATTGCTCAGCGTTCTGCTGACTGGGTGTTTTTTTTTGTCCAGTGAGAGATGTTCTCTCCTTGTCCTGGGAAACATAACGAAACTGTATGCTCGAACTCTCCATCCAAGAGGACAGAGCTCTCTGGTGAATGAAAAATGAATCAGGAAACTCATCGGACATGTGACCCAGTTCATATACCCTCACCAATTCTAGAGCATTTTATCATGATTATTATATAGTTGTCATAGACAGTTTATTAGTCATTTACAAGTAGGAAATGAGGGACTTGCTTATTTGTTTTTGATTGCCATGAGTCTCTAAACCAGCCTTTGATTAATTTAGATGGCAGAGACTGATTAAAAAAAACTGCTGATTTAATTAGCTTTTTCCACTTTTGAAATACATTGTTAAACTCTTATGTAAGGAATAAATGGATATGTCATGTAAGGGATCAGATAATGTATCTTGTTTATCTTATTTGCACTTAATTAACTTGATTAGTTAGTGAAAAGGAACTTGTTAAAGTATAGTGTTTCCCTCTTTCGACTGACAGCCGGCTTTCCAATGAAATTACCCAGAACAATTAGTACTTCTTCTAACAGATTTTCAAAAATCTGACAGTCTCAAGAGCCTTAAGGCCCATACACGCCGGAACGAATATCAGCGCGCGTTATTCGTCAGTGTTTTCAACGCGTTTTTTGTGTTCACACCCAAGCGATTTTCGCTGACGATGAGCCGAGTGAACCATGCAAATTCATTCCCTGACATTAGATGGTGCCAATTTGCTCTGCAATACTTCATAACAGTTCTCTTTTCTCAAGATGTTTGTAGTCCCTGTCGCATTTGTCATATAGTTCTCGTTATGTTCTAGCACCACGAGAACAGCAGCTCTACAATCATCTTGCCTTGCATCTTCCTCGTGATTTCTTCCTGGCTGTGTAGTCTAGATGGCAATGCGTATCTTCTTCACTGTTGCGTATGTGTGCTTCGGCAAAGACCGTTTCTGTGTTTGACCGCCCCCAAGTTGTGTTTTACTGTTGCTGCGTCCCCAATTCGCCTACTTATACTACGCCCTAAAAGTACGTACTCTATTTGTGAAGAGAAAAGCTGTATAAACTGCTTCCCAGTGTGCAGCAAAAAGTAGTAGGCAAGCTTTGGGGACATACTATCACCTCACTTAAGCGGACGGCTCTGTCGCGTGCTGCGTGCATCCTGTCACTCGTAAACTGCCCTGTCAATCATCTTGTCACAGTTAAAATCCTCCATTCTCATCTAATTTGATCTCCTGACCGTTTCCAGAGAGCACGTCCATCTTGCTCAGTCGCGGGTCTTTCATGCAGATACTCCCCTCGTGCTTTGCAATTGAATATAATGATGCATTTAAAAAGTAATGGCTAAACGTGTCTTTACAAAAGTTCACAATGCTGCTGCATATGCAATATAATGTTGACAACATTGAATAAATTCATTTTCGTCTGGTTAGATACTGATAATTAATCACTCAAACCTGTCTATCTAAACATCTCTACACAGCGCAGGACCAGCGGGGACTCTGGCGCGCCTCCGTGTCTCTAGTTTTTTAGCACTTTTTACTCGTGTTTGTAGTTCTAACCGATCCTCGTCCACCGCGCAATGGTTTGTGGGCAATATCAGCCGCTAGAGTGTGCACCGATCTACACTTCGGATTCTGACCAGAAATAGTAGACCATCCGGGTATCTTTGAAACACTCATTTCAACATACTACGGTTTGGGACGTACTAATTCTATTTTCAAATATATTTAGGACGGATAGTATGCGAATTGGGACGCAGCATGTAACTTCATAAGCTTCAAACACATGAGCAAAAGCGTGCAATCTCATTGGTCGGATAGTTTCTCGACGTGGCGCGTCGAACTAAAAGAAATAAACCCAAAGCGTTTTTTAAACAAATGTGACGCTTTTACGTGTGGCGTTTTACGCGTCTGTGTGAACACTCACATTGGCGCCCATTGTTTAGTCACGAGGCATTAAACGTCGATGAATAACGTGCGTGAAATTCGTCCCGGTGTGAACAGGCCTTTAAGATGGGGTCAAATTAGTATTAGTTTTTGGGCAAAAAAGGTCCATTGTCAATAGTTTAGTGATGCATGAAGCATAGCTCATAAAAAAAAGTGTTTTTGGGCAAAAAAATTCCAATTGTCAATCAGTTTAGTGATACATGAAGCATAGCTCGTAAAAAAAGTGTTTTTGGGCAAAAAATTTCCATTGTCAATAGTTTAGTGATGCATGAAGCATAGCTCATAAAAAAGTACTGCACTTTCAAGCAGCTTTTTGTTGGTCCGTGTGAGGCAAATGCCATGAACATGAACCCGTTGAAAACTTAAAGTTAAAATTAAATGCTGTGATGGAGTCAACCAATCAAAATGCGACATGAATATGAAGGTATATTTGGTGCAATACTTCTGAAGGCCTGTGACAGTGAAATTTGTAGTGGTACAGAACAGCCCCATATTCACTGGATCAGCTGCACCATATTCACTGCAGAAACTGTTGGTAAAATGTGAGCTTACGAATTTCTTAATTTGTGATTTGTGCACCTGCAATGAAGAATTTGAGAAGGTGTAACTGTTGCGATTGTGTTTGTGGAAGATAAAAAAAGTCTACAAGTTTGCAACTCTTAAAACATTTCTCTGTGACTTCAAATTTACTGATATACGTGTGGCTATGCTGTACACATTCCACTGTCACAGGCGTTCCGTAGTTTTGCACCAAATATACCTTCAAACATGAACCCAACCAATCAGCATCTTCAGTGCCAAGTCCCACCATTGAAAGGTCCTGAACTTTGAAAAAAAGAACTACCTCGCATGCTCGCAAGCAGGGACTTTCTAAAGGGGGACATTTTTTGTACTCCAGAACATCATTTAGACCCTGGTTCCTGGTCAAAACACACATAGTACCATCCCAAAATTACTGAGTTCCTGGGAAAAGTTCCTCTGGTGGAAATGCAACTTGAGTGAAACAGCTTCTCAAACAAGAAAAAATGTAGGATGGGGCTTGATTTAGTTAATCGAGAATTAAGTGGATCGTTAGATCTATGTGGTTTACGATTGCAGCGATCTCACGTGAGTGACAGGTTTCCCTCCCATAGTCCATTGCAACTTAGAAAACAATCTCTCGGCTTAGCTACCTAAAAATAGAGACATTGCTGAGTGATACATATTACCCATGTATCCATGGTATACATGTTTTTTTTAAAATGTATTCCCATGAAAGTGGCATTGGTATAGATGTTGCTAACGGACCATGGTGTAATATACAGTTTAGTTGTAGTTATGAAAAATATTTGACACTTTGTTCTACATTTGAATAAATTGGAATAAATTCCAAAGATCTGTGTAATTACTTTTTATATGGAATCAGACAGTTTATTTATTTGCTTTAGTCCCATTTTTGTGCAGACAGTAGATGAATAATACATATTTATATTTTTATCTACACTAGCATTCTGCATAATAAATAAGCATGTCAAAAATAAAGCATTTGATTTGTAATGTGCCAAAGCTTCATGCTTACCCCTTTTTACAGTACTCTCAAATTTCGTTGGACCTCACCATTTGACATTATGACAGAGAGGTCCATTGTTTTCTCGACAGTATGAAGAATTATGGTCTCTCCTCTGTCTCATACAATTTGATTGTAGTCACATTAATGCTTTCTGCCAGTGTAGATTCCAATCCCCATTCATTCTCTTCGGGTACATTTCATATCTTGACTTTAGGTAATGACTTGGAGATTTATGTGTCATTTGTGTCACTTAAATAGTGGTCCAATGTTTCACAAGCAACATATTTTGCTGTCACATAAACATTTTCCATTGCAATATTTCTGTTATGAGCTGCCCTAACACAGTTGTAATGTTGTGCTATGTTGGCATTTTGGACCCTCTGAATGAACAGATTTTCACATCAGCATTTTGCCATGCTCATTAGAATTCTGAGCGAGCTGTGCACTGCGAAGTTGGCACGTCTTTCTTCACAACAGAATTCTTAAAAAAAAAAAAAAACTGCTGATTCAAACACGGACCTTTTCGACAGTTTCTGACACCAAGAATAGGCCTAATTGGACTTGAGCATTTTTCCATAAATAATCCAAGAATGTTTTCCAAAAAGCTCTTGCGACCATTGCACATTGCTGTGAGAAGTACCTATAAATTCATAAAATGTATTCATAAAATTACTCTAAAGATTATTTTCGTGTTTGTGTTGTCGAATATGGTTTTATGACTTATGAATTTAGGAAAAAGCCATTCTCGAATGGAGTTGAGGACCAGCATGTCTCAGAACTTATTCACACTGTAATGACACTGTTGTCCACCATTTATGCTGACATTGGTGAAAAACTAAATAATATAGAGTTTTTGATTAAAGCATTCATTGGCATTAGGCGGTTCACACATTTTTGTTTTGTTTGGGCTGTTTAATATTAGGATTTTATTTAGCATATTATATTTAGCACCCGCCTGATAATTTATTTATTTATTTATTTATTTATTTATTTATTTATTTATTTATTTATTCGGGACAGTGCACCTTAATGGACAGACTAACATTTCTGTAAAGACTGTAAATGAGCCAGGTTATAGCATAAATGCTAATTTTCACCTGTAGTCCCGATGGGGCTTGATTTCAGTTAATCGAGAATTAAGTGGATCGTTAGATCTATGTGGTTTACGATTGCAGCGATCTCACGTGAGTGACAGGTTTTCCTCCCATAGTCCATTGCAACTTAGAAAAAATTTCTCGGCTTAGCTACCTAAAAATAGAGACATTGCATAACATTTTTATAACACAACTATGCAAGTACCTACCACCAAAGGCAGATTTGACATGAATGCAACACTTATTTTGTTCACCATTTCCTTAAAGGGGTGATGAAGGTCATCATGTAAGAATATCCTGTAAGTTTCAGATTTGAAAACATCCTTGTTAGTCCAACAAAAGCTTTTATTGACACCAGGCTCAGCAAATTCAGAGCCAGACCGATATATCGGCCAGACCAATATATCTGGAGCCGGTCGATAATATCGGCCAATATTAGGCATTTTCCAAAATAACGGTCTCGGCAGTTATAATAGCAATTTGCAGTATGACGTTATCCATTGCTAAATTATGGCTTATCATAGACTAGCTAACCACAAAGCTAGCTAATACCACTATCATCAGTGGAAGACCGCTAACGTTAACATTAATGAGCTTGGAAACCACAATTAACTTTTTCTGCCTAAATAAAGTAATGATTACTATATTTATAACTTGCATATCTCTAGTTACCGTCCCTGCATTGTAAAATGTAAGTTAGACTTGCGAGGAGTGAACATTTAGACATAGAGAAAAAGTATCAAACGTATCTTGTGCATAAAAGTTAGCTTTTCTTTTACACGTGTGTGAAATCCAACGATGCCAAGTGTGCGTTGCAGACTGTCGTTCTGTAATGGATTTAGAATTGCTAAATAGTAGGTTTTAGGAGGCAGGCAGCAACTGATGATTGAAAATGGTTTGATGTAGCTTGATGGAAAGAATTTAAAAAGTGCAGGTAAAGGGATAAGCAAGCTGACATTGTAATTATAAGGTAGCTTATAAGGCAATGTAGGGACTAATTATTATTTTATTTATCAGAACTTTAATATATTTTGATGTTCCTCTGTTCTGTTGTGACAATAAAAGAAACAAGTTTCTTTTTAAAATGCATTATTATATTATTTTAGTTAAAACTCATAAATAACTATAAATAACTAGTGTTAGGGAAATCTGTTAATGTTTTGTTGCGCGTTTCTGAAAAAAATAAAAAACATTGGCCGATATATAGAATATCGGATTTTAAAACCCCAAAATATTTGTATTCGGTATCGGCCTTCAAAATCCTTTATCGGTTGGGCTCTACAGCAAATGACTTGATTTTTCAAAGTGGGGAGCTATGGCGTCAAAAAGGATAAAACACCACCCCCGCAGAAGAAGATCAACGCCTACTTCAACACGGCCGGTTTAGCCCCACCCACTGATTCAGCGCATTACACGCATAGCTAAATAACATAGGCCTACCCCGTGATGACTAACCGGAACGAGAGTGAAACTCATTATAATATGTAAAACTTATCCACTACAGCAGTGGGCGTTTACTTCGAACTCTTTAATGCATGACGCCCATAAAAACTGAGCGTTTTTGAGCTGGGCTCTAAACTAGGGTAGAAAATAGCCTATTACTTATTCATTTTGATGTTTTTTAATGTATAAACAAAATGAACTTAATAAGTTGACCTCAGACAACAATATAAAAAAAATTAAAAGCCAGTTCATTACCCCTTTAATTCACAAAAGATATGCCCCACGTTGGGCATCAGATATGCAGGCTGTTGAATTTTTAATGTGTTACACAATACACTGGTTTAATGTCCTGGATATTCTTGATTTAGTTTCCGTTTTTTTTTTTTTTTTTTTTTTTAAGAAATCTTCGGATGCCCATTTACATGATTATTTAGGCTCTTCATGTAAAGTTTGTAACATACTTTGTTTAAAATTGGAAATATGCTAACACAGGAAATATGCCAATATGCTAATATATATAAATATAAAGGGACAGTCAGTCCCGGGACATGAGCAATATGACATCATGTCATATTGCTCATGCAAAATCTAAACAGCTTGATTATCGAGAAATGCCAAACGGCTTGATTATTGAGAAGTGTTTAGACTTTTTGAGGGTTAAAAAAATGAATGGACTTTTCGAGGGCTTGGAGCCAGAGGGGCGTAAGTGGCATTTTGGGCGAATATGAGTTCTATATATCAAAATAAAGGTCTCGATGAGCTCTATTCAATGGTGCCAAAATAGTTATCTGAGATCAAACTGTATTGAATAAAGCAACAAAAAGGCGTATCTGACGCATTTGACTTTTTTTAAATTTGAAAATGTTTTAGAAAATGTTCATTGTATTAATATGCCATACATTTTTTTACTTAAATACTCATTCATGTAAGTATGCGTGTGGTTGCAATGCTTGTGGTTTAAGGTTAATGATACAGGTGATTGAAGTGTGGTCAAAAATTTTGTTTTGTCTCTCCTGTGAAGTTTGTTAAAAGCCACTTACGCCCCTCTGGCTCCAAGCCCTCGTTCTTTCATTGTATGGTGGTTGTGTCCACACGCTGCAAAGATGCACGCATAACACCAATAAAAGTGAATTTTACATCCGATGACCTCTTAAAAAACTCCTGAAGTTGCAAAACTTTGGTCTTATTATGTTTGGAAATTATACTATACCGGATGAATTTCAATCTCTTGAGTGAGGTTTTATCATTATTAGTTCTTGAGAAATAAGGTTGTTTTAAAAGTTAAGCCAAATACAACTTTTTGATTGGCAAACAGGGTACATTGCACAACCACTAAACTTGTATGCATCCTTTTCAGTTTGTTTCGATAGGCTCTGTTTCTCAAACAATATTCTAAGTAACAACCACCACCACCCCAAATATTATTTCACCTCAAGCCGCACCAGCTCGGCTGGTCCTCCTCAGTTCAGACCCTGTCTGTGTTTATTCAGGTGTGCTGTGGAAGAGGTCAAGTCCGAACTGTTTGTGGTCTTTGTAAATTCCAGCCTGAAGTGTTTTAAAAAGGGGCTGTGAGCATCTGATCTGTGAGGTCACATTCACTCCCTCGTTGTAAGGGAGTATTTTAACTTGGGCTTTGCGCAAGGTATTTGGCAGTTTTGAGCAAACAGATGGTTACTGGAATATCTTTTAGTTGTTATAGAGCGGGTGAGTCAGGGGTGGGCTGCTGACACAGCATTGGCACGCTTCCATTTCAGAGCGAGTCAGACATAAACAACCTGCTAATATGAGTCAGGCCATGGCAGAGCCTGTGTCGTCTTAATCACCACCCCTCCATTTAGTAAAAACAACATGATTTAGACTAGAAGATGCCAGTCTAGTGTAATGTGTTTTTTTGTTTTGTTTTGTTACTGTTTTCAAACTGAATCCTCATGTTAATCAGTATTATTTCTGTAACAGTAAGACACAAAGGGTG
This sequence comes from Hybognathus amarus, assembly GCA_030378365.1. Taxonomy (NCBI): domain Eukaryota; kingdom Metazoa; phylum Chordata; class Actinopteri; order Cypriniformes; family Leuciscidae; genus Hybognathus; species Hybognathus amarus. The sequence continues at coordinate 60,723 of JAQIUQ010007359.1, read as the reverse complement.
TCTGTGTTTAGTTTTTATTTCCTTTAAGCACCGGTTACTCTGAACATCTGAACTGGAACAAATTGCTCCTTAAATAATAATTTACCTGATACACATGAAGAAAAGCTTAAGAAAGCAATTTGTCTCCTCCTGGGGAAAATGCAACACTTTTGTCCTGTAAATCGATCAGATTTGACATCTTATGACCTGAATAAAAATGTAATATCTGCACCCTTTCCCTTAGGCAAAGAGGTGTGATTGTTATCATTTTCTTCAATTGTCTCTTCACTTGTCGAGGACCGATGGTAGTAATTTCAGTTTGAGGAGCCCTTGATTGTCTGCGGTTACTTTAAATGTCTCACCAAATTGACTGTTGTACAGTGACATCTTAAAAATGACTCAGTGGCTTAATTAGTTTGTCACCAGGCTGTAACCCGTTTAACCTGCTTATCTTTTGCTCAGTGTGACCAGTACTTTAACCTATAGAGGGAATGCGCATGACATCACCGTCGGCCGGAGTGCTGCAGTTCCTCACAATGAGTGGCAAAAAGACTGAGCGGCTGTACGTTTTCAGCGTGAATGCCGCAATAAACAAACACAACACATATAAAGTGGGAAAGAGCTTTGCGATTGACTGTACAAGTAGATTTGACAAACAATCGGAGGTATATTTTTACAGACTGCTATAGAAAGAGGAGCAAATGGATCACTGCAATTCACAGAAACAACTGGACTCCAGTCAGCGAAAGGTGGATTTGCAGTTTTCATTTTGTGTCAATATGCTGAATTTAGCTGTAAAACCATACCCATATATTTTTTATTGTTATATTATATATATTAACAACTCATCGTTTAAATATTAAGCATTGCATATTCTGCATTATTGGATTTTTTTTTATAAACACTGACCAAAAAAAATAGTTTTAGGGCTGGATGATATGATATATATAGGCTATATATAACACTGATATTCAGTGATCACCCGGATTTAGACCTATATTGTATTTATATAAAGCGTTCACAGGCAAATTTGCTTTATGTTTAGGTCTATATTGCTTTTATTTCCTACGGTGTCGAAATCAGGCGAACATAAATGTCAGGCAGCACGATTCCTGGCTGCATGTCAATATCCATGGATCACTGGATCTTTAGTAAGTTGTAAAAAATTGTTCGTTTTAGTCGCATTTTCGCAGTTTCCCCTATTAAATCCAGTCACACAGCAGATCTGCCACTCAGTCAGGCTGAGGGGGGTTGTTCAGGCGGGAAAGTGACATCAATGCATTCCCTCTATAGTAAACATGTTTAAGATACTAGGCCTAATAGTAGACTGACTCGCAGTGGACTTTTGTGCCTAAAGATGCAGTCCAATTTTCCGTTGTTCGACGACTTCACAGGCAAAATCCATGCATTTTAGTATGAATCCTCATGATTGGGAAATTTGTATCAGGGTGAAAAAGCTCCATGTAGACTTTCCAACGGGTTCATGTGCATGGATTTGCCACACAGACCAACAAAAAGCTGCTTGAAAGTGACTTACTATTGACAATAAACAGTGGACATTTTTTTGCCCACAAACTTTCACTAATGTGACCCCACCTTAAGACTCTTGAGACTGTTAATGATACTGGCTCTTTTTACCTTGGTAGGTTCCTTTTAACTCAACCTTTCCCTTCTAACTCTAATCTGAGATTCAAACTGCTGAACTGTTTCCCTTAATGGAGGCTGTTTTCTGGCAATAGGAAATGAAGCGGCAAAAAAGGAGAAAATTGTTCCTAAACTCTGTCTCACCCATGTCAGAACCCTAAAAATACGGCGCCAGAGTCAACTACAGCTTTCAGTGCTGAACGACAACGATTGCCAGATGGAAAAGTCTCACACTAGTTGACAGAAACTGGCTCTTGCCTATGTTATATGGTGTGTATGTTTATGTACTGCCCAAGTAAACATTTGGTGATGTGAATTCTGTTGATTTCAACATGTCATTATGCTAAATTCATTTAGCTGGCTAATGCAGATGAACTTTTTATTCAAAATGCAAGAATGAATGTCTTGAAAATATCAGTCAGAGAGCAATTCTAAACATCAGTGTTTATGAAGTTGTTTTTTAATATATTTCTTTCTGACTCAATTCTAAAATAATAAAATTTTTATATATATATATATATATATATATATATATATGTATATAGTATATACACGTGTGTGTGTGTGTGTGTGTGTGTGTATATATTTATATATATATATATATATATATATATATATATATATATATGTGTGTACTGTATTATATACATATGTGTGTGAATACAAACATATATATATATATATATATATATATATATATATATATATATAGAATACATACTTAAAGCTACACTGTGTAACTCTTTTAGTTTATTCTTAGCTAAAACACTTAGTTCTTTCAAAAATAAATGTGCTCATTAATGTATATTTACTTCATTCAAGTAATAAAGTATTCTCGTGAGTGTATAATATGCCATTGAAAATACTTCCGGGTAAGGGGTTCTAATGTCGGTCGCCATGTTGCCTCTTCATCTTGAAAGTACATTAGCCAAAGAGGGACATACCCGTTAATTCAAGCTTCGCCTTTTGCGTTTATGTTTGAGTTAACACTCATGGACGAGGTCGAACTGGAAGCCATGTTAATCTTGGACTACATTGGCCACCGTAGGAGTTAAAACGAAATCGAATTGAGAGGAACAGAAACTAATATTCACTGGATGGTCATATACCTTTTCAACGCTAGATGGGGGTAAAAATCACACAGTGTAGCTTTAAACATCTTCTATTCCATAGCATCAGAATGTGACTTATCTGTGTTTTTTCCCTCTCAACAATGCAATTTTTACCTTGTACAATTTATAAACCAGGTGCAACTTCCGGAAAATACGATATCATACAGGAAATACACAATTCCACTGACGATGTCTAAAAGTGAATCATTAGTTCTTCCCGAGTGCTTTACCTTCTCTCTTTCGCCTGATAATGAAGTGAACTGGTGACCTGGCAGAAAGGTGATATATTTAAAGAGACAGCCGAGTTTTGTGCTGATGGCTGCATTTCATCTCCAGTTCCTGGCAAAAATCACTAATCCTTAATTATTTTAACCTCCATGCTTATTTATTGAGCCATCTAATTCCTGGAGGATATTAATGAATAAATACATGATTTATTCTGATTGAGTTTATTAAATGCTTCATTCTGTATCCTGGCACACAGATATTAAACATGAAAAATGTTGATTTAAAAAGCCTTTCAGCCATGTCTGGCATTACCAGATCGAATTAACCCGATAATTATCCCACCTGTGAGATTACCGTTCCCCTTTTAAATTTTTCACACACCCAGCAGTAAATACAGGAGATGCTTAATTATTCAACAGTTTTCCAAAATGGTTTCTCTTCTCTGCATGGGAGTGCAAGAATAATTGCTTTCTTTGTAATGAACTAACACTGACAGCTAATTAACAGTATAATGAACACAAGAGAAGTATTTGAAGCTCATTTTTGTTATGTAAGAAATTGTTTGTATAACACACCCTTGAAAAATCATATTTCAGTCTGCCTTGTGCAAGCGGAGCTTTTTAATATGAATTAAAATATTTAACTCCAAGGAGATAGCAAAGCAAATTCAGCGGATGCTAGTCCAAAACGTGGCCTCTAACATTTAGCGTAGCACTATGCAGGTTCATGCTGTCACAATGAGGTGACGTGACCTCTGATGTTTCCTGTTCAGTTAACCTATAGAAATCTCTTTGCTGCCATGTTCTGTGTACAAATTGTATTGAGGGTTCATGCACATTCACATGAGATCTTGGTGACGCAGACTTAACTTCCATTGCTCTGTTGGGTCCTCTAATTACCGGATACACCTCCCACCAATACAGTGTACATGAAAGGCTGCTGGTAGTCTCTATTCTCTGCCTGATGTCCTGATTATTACTGTTTGGGTGAACTCTGCAATGAATCATTTAGCAGATAAGAAAGAGGAGGTGCTCAGAGTTATTATAGTCATGCTTATTAATATGGTAGAAGGTTGGTAAGATTTTTAAATCTCTGCTTTGCTCAAGAATACAGAAAAAACGTAATATTGTGAAATAATTTAAAGGGGTCATGAACTGGCTTTTTAAATTTTATTGTATTGTTGTCTGAGGTCAACTTATGACGTTCGCTTGGTTTTTGCATTCAAAAACATCAAAATGAATAAGTAATAGGCTAAATTGTCCCCAAGTTTTCAGCCTACCTGAAAGACGCTCGGTTTTTGTGGCGTCTCGCACTGAAGACTTGGAAGTAAACGCCCACTGCTGTGAGTGGATAACAGTTTTGCATAGTATTATGAGTTTCAACTCACCCGTTGATGCGCTTGGGGAAATTGTTTTGAAACGTCCAATGTTGTAAAATGGCAGACCAGAATGATTCGACCCAGAGTCTGTGTGTTGCACAATTCCTGTCAGGTCCAATGTCGACGGCACAGCACCGTTCTTTACTCTTAATCGATCTGCAAATCCAGTCCTGTTTACAAAACAATCCTCAGTGAAATTAAGCGGACAGACGGAATGATGTTACCTGCATCAGCTGGAGACGTCATTAGAAATAACGATTATCCAGTGCAGTATTGGTATTGGAATCCATCAGGAACGGTATTGGAATCCAGTGGGAAGCACTGTGCAGCGACTGTCTTCCACTACCAGGTACTGCGCAATATTTTGTATTGCTCAGTAGCTTGATCCGGGTCTGTCATCACGAGGATAGACCTATGTCATTTAGCTATGCGTGTAATGCGCGAATCGAGTGGGCGGGGCTTAACGCGGCCGCGTTGAAGTAGGTGTTCGATCTTCTGCGGGGTGGTGTTTTATCCTCTTTGACGTCATAGTTCCCTAGCCTCGTGAGACCATCCTGATCTCGGCGAGCTTTCAAGGTTTCACTCGCAGATCAGATCTGGAATACTTTCCGTTAAAGAAAATTTGGGAGCAGTTCACAAACGAACGTCCAATCAGCGTTGGCTTTGAGGCGGGTAAAGGTGTGACGACGAGAAGCGCGACAGTTCAGTCTAAAGGACATGGCGGCTTCAGCGGATGAAACTAGCATCAGCGTGGCTATTGAGCAAGTTTTATCGGAATTACAGAGTATTTCCTCACTGAAAGAAGAGCAAAAAACTGCTCTGGAGACTTTTCTCAGAGGAAAAGATTTTTTGCTCTTCTCCCAACTGGTTTCGGCAAGAGTTGATCTGATTGGTTCGATATGGCCCCTCTATCACCAACATAGGCCAATCAGCTAACCAGTATTTTCGCCCCTTTTGCTCCAATATGATGATTTTGGACAGAAAACATATCAATGTTACAAACAGTTGCGTGCAGAATTCTTCTCAGAAAAAACTTCAAAAGTACAGCATTCGTTTGATAGACTGTTTAAAAGTCTGTACTGTCTACTATTTGCTGAATAAAATAATTAATTTTGTTCAAAAACATTCAAAAAATCTTACTGACCCCAAGCTTTTGATGGGTATTGTAAACATAGTTTCTTAAACGTAAAAATGGAAATCTAAAAAGGAACAACATTGAAAGTTCTTCTCTGTCAGCTTTTCCTCAGTGCTTGGATTTGTGTAAATGAAAAAGCTGTCGCATTAGATGACAGTGTTTTGGCTGATGCCAGTGCTTCACTGCCCTCCCTGATAAGGGTTCCAGAGGCTTAGTACCTCAGAGACTGATAAGCAGTGGAAAATCTCTGGGCTGAAGCTGCAAGAATGTGAATTTATTCTCTTGGGTAATACAGTGATGATTACTATGGGCACAGCGCCGATCTGGTGCCTGACCCACATGAACACGAGAGCAACTGAGGGTCCACAAAAGATTGATCCACAGACAGAAAGTAGTCTGAAAGCAGTCTCTTATGCTCACCAAGACTGCATTTATTTGGTCAAGAAAACAGTAAAAAATAGGGCTGTGCAAAAAGTTACTTGCGATTAATCCCATCCAAAATAAAAGTCTGTGTTTACATACTATATTTGTGTGTGCTGTATATAATTATTTTGTGTATATATAAATACCTATGCATGCATGTATATATTTAAGATTTATTTGCGCTTAAATTCTGTATGTATATATATATATATGTATATATATATATATATATATATATATATATATATATATATATATATATATATATATATAATCTATATTATATAAATATTTCATATATGAATAACACATTTTCATAAATATTTACATGCATGTGTGTGTATTTTTATATATATACAAAATAATTATATAGAGCACACACAAATATATTATGTAAACACAGACTTTTATTTTTGGATGCGATTAATTGTAATTAACTTTTGCACAGCCCTAGTAAAAATAGAAATTTTGTAAAATATTATTCACAATTAAAAATGACGTCTTTCTTATTTAATAATATAAAATGTCGTTAATTTCAGTGATGCAAAGCTGAGTTGTCCAGCAGCCATTATTCCTGTCTTCAGTGTTGCATGATTCTTCAGAAATCATTCTTGTTTATTTGGCGTCAAGAAACATTTCATATTAATATTATCATCTATGTTAAAAAGTTGGCTGCTTAATTTTTTTTTTTTTAGGATTCTTTGATAAATTGATGAAGTTCAAAAGAGCAGCATTTATTTGCAATATAATCTTTTGTAACAGTATAAATTACTTAAACAAAATGTTAAAAAAAGTCTTGAAGAACTGTGAATTTCAACATCTTTAACAAGCACAAACTGAGTTGTAACAGTCAGTTTTAAGAATTATGCATCTACAGTATTTAGAGGGCCTGAAATGGCATCAGTGACAATGTTGGAATTGGAAAAAAACAGTTCTCCACTCCTCCTCTATTATGATTTATGGATGCGTCAGCCATTTGAAGTGTCACATGGTTCTAATGCTAATCTACTGTTTGTTTAATGCAGTGCTCTGTGTGTGTCTTTCTGCAGGGTCATTGGCGATCAGTGGGATGATAGTGAGGTGGGTTGGAGTCTGGATTGAAGGAGCATGGTGAAGCACCAACCCTTACAGGTCTATGAAAGACAGCTGTGTTTGTCATGTCTAACCGGAATATACGGCTGCCGCTGGAAACGCTACCAGCGGTCACATGATGACACCACCAAGGTGAGTTGCCCTGTCTCTAAGCCATCTGGCTGTGACTTGAAGACTTTATTAAAGCTCAAATCCCACAGCTAAAATTAAAGATGTCTCATTTTAGTTCATCGCACACACCTTTTACCCGTATGTTTTTCGAACAGTTTTTCTGTGGTGAAGTTTTTTTGGATCAGATTTTAACAGTGATTAAATCCGGTTCACACTGCCCCAATAAGTGGAATCATTTCAAAGAAGCTAACGTTGTTTTTTCTGATTCTTAGTCATTTCATTCTGCTACTATTTAAAGCTCCTCTCCGTAAATTTTTGGGTTAAAAATTATCCAAAATAGATTTTTGAGCAAGTACATAACCAGCCAGTGTTCAAAACTATCTGCTTGCCTTAGCTCGATTCAAAGCGGTAAGCTTGTAATAATGGGTCTCATTCATGAAACATTCGTAAATATACGAGTAAATGAGAGTGATTTGCGCGTATGGAGACCTTCCCGAAAACTCCTCTCCTGATTCACAAATACTTCGTTAACGTCAGATGTGATGGTGAAATGTGTGTGTGTGTTAATGAATTCCATTCCGTCGTAATGGGATGCGCGTGCACGTTCATTTACCATAAATCCCGCCCATTATATCCGACTGACATCTATATGTAGGCATATAATAACATGAATGCGAATGAAAAGAAAGATTTCTCGGATGCAGAAATTGAAGTTTTATTATCAGAAGTTCATTCAAAACGCCAATTTTATTTTCAAGCGTACATAGTGGCCTATCAGGTCCTAGAAAAGGAAGCTTGGCAGCATATTACAGATGCAGTTAATGGAGTTTCATCTGTTAATCGAACAGTCCCAGAAGTGAGAAGAAAATGTTTCGACATTAAGCTTGACAGCAAAAAACGAATTAGTTCACTTCGGAAAAATCGTATTCAGACTGGAGAAGGACCGTCATCGATCACCAGATCTGCTATTACTGGCTCTGGCTCTCATAATAAAAGTAAAAATAAAATCTGTATGTAATTAGGCCTACTGTATAAAATAGTTTTTCAAAATGCTGTTTAAATATGTACCCGATTAAGGTGAATTAAAATGCATCCTTATTAATGAGCAAAACGTTCGGATGTTAAGCGCACCATTTACGCGTGGCTGGGAGCAGGTGTAGATTTCTTGCGTACCAACTAACATTTGGAAAATACGAACATTTTAATGAATCCGAAAATTTGCGCCAGAACCACTTTACACACGATTTACACAAAAATTAATTCTGCTCGTGTTTCATGAATTGAGACCCAATGTCTTTAATTCCAGTGGCACTGGTGGATTTCCGCAGGAGATTCGAGCATGTCTTTGCGTCATTACGTCACATCTGTAAACATAAAGAAGAGTCTTGGCTAGTAGACTATACTGGGTCATTACGTCACATCTGTACACATAAAGAAGAGTCTTGGCTAGTAGACTATATTGAGTCATTACGTCACATCTGTACACATAAAGAAGAGTCTTGGCTAGTAGACTATATTGAGTCATTACGTCACATCTGTACACATAAAGAAGAGTCTTGGCTAGTAGACTATATTGGGTCATTACGTCACATCTGTACACATAAAGAAGAGTCTTGGCTAGTAGACTATACTGGGTCATTACGTCACATCTGTACACATAAAGAAGAGTCTTGGCTAGTAGACTATATTGAGTCATTACGTCACATCTGTACACATAAAGAAGAGTCTTGGCTAGTAGACTATATTGAGTCATTACGTCACATCTGTACACATAAAGAAGAGTCTTGGCTAGTAGGCTATATTGAGTCATTACGTCACATCTGTACACATAAAGAAGAGTCTTGGCTAGTAGACTATATTGAGTCATTACGTCACATCTGTACACATAAAGAAGAGTCTTGGCTAGTAGACTATATTGAGTCATTACGTCACATCTGTACACATAAAGAAGAGTCTTGGCTAGTAGACTATATTGAGTCATTACGTCACATCTGTACACATAAAGAAGAGTCTTGGCTAGTAGACTATATTGAGTCATTACGTCACATCTGTACACATAAAGAAGAGTCTTGGCTAGTAGGCTATATTGAGTCATTACGTCACATACGTACACATAAAGAAGGAGTCTCAGCTAGTATAAGCTATATGTGTGTGAGGATGTTGAGGTAGAGATTTATAGCCTTTTCTCACAGCACTTGATATAATTAAACTTATCAATTTGATGGCGGATCTAGAAATCACCAGAGACAACTAGAGATTCACCCGCTGTAATATGCAAAAACACTTTGGACTGAGAGTTTGGAGAAAGGGACTGGCCCATGCGAAAAGGATAAATATCAGAAGGATGTTACATTTAGTCACGCAATGCTGATGTTGTTAACATTAACAATTTGAGATAGTATAAGTATAATTTGCATGGTTTGACGTGATATGATAAATGATCATTAGATTTAATCAGTGTGATTTACTGCAATGCTTTTTTTTGTTAGTTGGTCAGAAGAAAAAAATTGGATGTTTCTTACTTGTTTAGATGACATTTTAGGGTGAATTATTCTTATGTTGGTCATACTTCCAAATAGTTGAATTTGTGATTGCGAATGCCAGTATCCACACCGCGTGGTGATTGACAGCCGCACATTCTCCTTAAAACATTGTGTTCATCCACGCTGTGTGGTGTCGAGGCACAACTCGCGTAAAGTTGATAATTCCCTGTATGACTGCAATTGCAGATTTTGAAAGAGGAAAAACTGAGGATTGCAGCTTTATCACATCAGTGGTTCATTCGTGAATCAGACTACACTTATCGTGACATGTTTGTTGTTGTGTGATCCCACTTTACTTTCTTGACTACATGAACATAGTCATTTCACGACTTGCTAATTGACAACATAACTACGATGTTGCATGCTCGTAATTTATTTTTGCACTTTATGAAGTGATAAACATCCTGTGCCGCCGCATTTTCACGCCCTATGAGCACAGTATAACGGCTAACAGGACCGAAAAGTTCGTTTTTCTGAGGTGAGAGACTCTTTATTTTGGAACAAGGACGAAAATAACGTTAAAATAAAAATACAGTCATATAACCAGATTCTAAAGGCAACACGTTTTTCTCAGGTGCCCTTTTCTTAAACTGCGTCTGACAGAAGAGTCAACAGAGCTCCCAAATGTCTTGCAAAATAAAAGTCTTGCATAAAAAAAGGCTCATACTGTTTAAGTAACAACCTAAACATATAGGCCTACAGATTGTTTTGAAAGTGTAATAGGTTAACTAGGATTGGAAATTAATAAGGTCACATGATGAGTCATAGTTTCCAAGAAAACCTTTTTGAGAAGATCAAAGTTCACATTAGTCAAGGGTCACTGTGCAGAAATGCATTGGCTGATTGCAAACTCTGTGTTCCCTTGTGTTCTTTATCTGTCACCCAGACTAATGTGACACGTCCATCTTTGTTTTGTGCATAGACTTAGGTGATGTAGTGTCAATATGAGAACATAAGCTTATTAAGGAACTCTAGGTCATTTAGAGGTCAGTCATTTAAAAAATAACAGTGAACCAACATTTATACTGTATAGTATACATGTGAACTAACCAGACTATGAATCAGCCTTATTCATTAAAAAAAGAGAGAAAAACAAATGGAGCCTGCCATTAGACTTACTGATTTTAATATATTAGACTATGTTCTAGAAATTGATTTACTTCAGCAAGCAAATATTTGTCATAGAGGATAAAATCATTTAATTAGGAATACTTTTATTTGAGGGTGTTTTGACTGGGGTTTGCTTACCTCCGCTTCAATAGACTCAAGTATAAGTAAGTAACGAATCGGTCTCTTATGCGTCAAAGCACTTTTTGTCTACGATACCGCTTCCGTGAAGTTAATTAGAGCACATGTGTGCTAAGCATCAGGGGAATTGTGATGTTATATATGTGTGTTGAAAGAGCTGCCTCCAGACTGCCAACAAATGGTATTATCCTCGTTGTCTAATGCAGTGAGCGTGGCCAAGAGTCCACGAGAGTGCTTTAGTAAAAGAAGACTTTAATCAAAACATCGCATGTCTGTATACATTTTACGTTAGTGGAATACGGACCGCGTCAAGGGAACATGTGGCCTTTTATGTTGTACGTACCCTTTGATTTGCCACAGTAAATGTTTCGCTAATAAACATCCTCTATTTTTTTTTTCCTTTTCCGTGATCCTCTCTAAGGACTTTCAGTAGCTGAAAAACACACGTGTTAGTGGAAAAACTATAACCCTTCCTTTTCATGCTAGTTTTTTTAAGCAAGCAAATAAAATATCCCAAACTCCCTGAAGCCGCATTTATTAAATGTTTGCTTTCCTTCAGAGTGAGTTTGCCTTTGAGCATTACTGTTTTCAGTTGTGTGCTCTGTAAAGGTCCCTGTGGGAGAAGAGAGTTGGGACACAATTGCTTGTCAGAGAATCAGGCTGTAAGATGAGAAGGGAGCAAAAGGAGATGACTTTGTGTTGAAATTCAGTGACACAGATTTCTGACCGTGGTCATGTTGCTGAGAGAAGCAGGAGAGATGGTTGTCAGAGAAACCAAGATAAATTTGGAGTCTTATCAGTACAGATGCATGTCGATTGCGAAAGGAGGAGCATCACAGCATCACAAACCACTGTAAAAAAAGATTTTTTGGTGAAGTAAATACTACTGAAAAAAAAAACAATGTAATTTATATGAAAAAGTTAGTTCAGAAAAGAATTAAAAAAGTGAATTCCAGATCAGTACTTAATTTAAGTGAGTAGAAATGAAAGTGTAATTATCAACTCAATAAAATTAAGTAAAAATTACTCAACTTTTCTAATACTGGGGTTCCCATCATGCACTGGACCTTGAATAATTAATGAGGTTCATTTTTCACTGGATTCCAGCTGTATTTACACTGTTTTATCATTGATTTTTGTTGTCAGTATTAGTAACTTCCCATTTTGTGACATTTCGAGTAAATGTTTTGCAAACACAAAACGACCCATCAAATGTTACCGCCATTGTGTATTGTCTAACAAGTATTGAGGTCTTTGCATTCACATGATGCTTAACATCTGACATAATGTAATATAAATTTATTAGATGATCTAAGTAAAGCACATACTATAAATGACTAATAAAATGAATGAAAGGAAATTTCAACTAAATCTATATTAATCAAGCTTTTACTAGTCAAGTTAAAATTACTTATTTTCTGTGAAGTTTACTTAATTCCACATTCCAAATAAATTTAACTTAAAGATTTCTAATTAAAGCTACTGATAAATATGTTTAGGTTTTTACTTGGCAAATCTTTGTAAATTTACTAGCATTTTCTGAGTGAAAATAAGTTGCCTAGCTTTTTTCAAGTGCATCCTACTCCAATTTTTTTCAGTGTATTTGTCTAAGGAATCTGTCTGAGAGTAAGTTTGAATATCATTTGCAAACTTCATGTCCTTTTACTGGACAAAATACAGTAAAATGTACAGTAGAAATAATGAATAATTTGTTTTTGATTCTTATATCATAGACATGACTGATTTATCAAAAAATGCAGGACAAACTCCATTGGATCTGACTTTTAAAGGGGGGTTGACTGCTTTTTTTCTTCACATGATTGTGTTAATGGGGTGCAATATAACATGTATTCGTGGTTTTTCTTTATTTTTAAGTCTTATTATTCATAAACTTCACCTTTATTGTAAGCCGCGCTCTCCTCTGTCCCCTGAACAAGTGGTTCACTTCCTGATTCTATGAAACCACTCCCTCAGAAACACGTCATGAGCTCAGATTGGTTAGTTTGGCCCGGTGTGTTTTGTGATTGGCTAAACTGTCGCTCACGTTGTCCGGAAGATTAACGCCCATTACCTTTACGGATGAAACGGGAGCTCCGGTCCAGATGTAAATAATGGTGTCGAACTGCAGTTCAGTTTGAGGCAGAATCAGACCGAGAAAGCCGCGAATGAAGAGAGTCAAACAGAACGTCACCACACACGGCTCTAACTAAACGTTTCTGAATGATAATTTGCTACATTTTTTAACTTTATACACGTTTGTTTTACACAATAGCATCTGACTGGCAACAATAGCAACTGACTGGCTACTAATGTTAAACACAAACAGCATTGGCAAGTTTACGTTCTTGATAAAATCAAAAATAACGTCATAAAACATATTTACATGAAAAATACATTTACAACATTAGTACTTATACACAATTCAGGTCCATAATGTTTTTACGCGTTTGTCGTTGACACAAAATAGCATAACCAGTAGCCTATAAAGCCAGCGTTGGCATTTGAAAAATAATAAAACACAACGCTACGTCTGGAATTATAACGTTACATGCAAATACATGTAAAATGATTTAAGTCTTAGCCTACTTACAGGTTGTGACCCAACAACTGCTGCCTCTGGTTTTAAAGTTGGATCTGCTTCATGTTTTAGTAACAGTTTCTTGTTTAATCCGGTGTTGAACTCGTGGAGATTCTGGAAGCTGTCTTCCGTAAAATGCGCAGCACAGAGAGCTAGATTACGATCGTCATTTTCAGGAACATAATCAAACATAAATTGTATCCATTGTTGACGAAGTACAGCTTCCATGGGAAGTTCGAACACAGAAGACCTGACAGCTGCGTGAACACAACACACTCGGCGAGGAGCTGCTGAAATATGCCCTTTTCTGCATATTCTGAGGGAGTGGTTGATGCAAATGTGTAGGTTAGTGATGTACCATAACCCAGCTGTAGTCCCAATCGAGTCGTTTTTGTAGGCATTAAACTTCCCGATTTTTAAAAGGCGATATCTCTGCTTACACTGAACTTTCAGCGCTGCAACTTTGCAGATACTGTTCATGCACCAACAGCAACATTAAACACTATTTAAAATGAAAAAAGTGAAATCGCAGTCAACCCCCCCTTTAATTTTATTTTTGTCAGGATGATAATAAAACTGATGAAAGAATTGCATAGACTTACAATGTAGGACTTGAGACCTGTTATATATACACTACTGTTCAAACATTTTAGATCTGCAAGATTTTTTAAATGTTTTTAAAAGAAATCTCTTCTGCTCACCAAGGCAGAATTAAGCAACCAAAATAATTCCAAACCAATCCAAAATAAAGCAACTTTAATGCATCCTTGCTGAAAAGTATTTTACAATATTACTGTTTGTGATGTATTTTGTATCAAATAAATGCAGCCTTGGTGAGAAGAAGAGACTTCCTTTATATATACATTAATATTCTTTTATAAATAATATTATATATTATTAGATCATGAAATAATGTTTTCCTTTATATTTGCTGCTGTTTTGGAAAATGTACTTTGGTAATATATTTGTGCTATATCAAAGTGTCATAGTATTTCCATACAAAAACATTGCCTTACCATTGTACCATCTTCATGGCAGGGGCATGAGCTTGCTTTTTAACTTGTTTTTTTGGATTCAGAACATGTACGTTGCATATCTCCAATCAGTGTACAGTTGGATCAATGGCTAATGCAATAAAATGAGCCAAAGGGGAGCAGATACATTTCCATTTTAATTCCACAAAAGGAGGCTAAGCCATTGCCCTGGTTTCCTGTTGTTCTCTGTCTCTCAGATGCTTGTACTGTGCTGTCAGCAGTTTCGGCTCAGTCTTGACTGTCCATAGCGGGAGGCCTGACCCTGTCCACAGAAACAGCCAGTTCAGCTGTCTGTAAGTGAGAGAGATAGATAGATAGAATGGTATCAGTTCTCAATGAATGCAGCTAATGCCGTTTCCTGTCACTTTTAAATGAAACAGGATATGATATTTTACTCATACATAACAATTTGACCTTTGTCCCATCTTGCCACTGTCGATCGTTTCAAAGCCCAGCTCTCCCCTCATGTGACACACTAAACTCTGGGGTGTGAGGTCTGGGATTATACAAAGCGCATCCATATTTTATGATTCCAGACTCAATCTCTGGAATCACTGGAGTGGTGAGATGAGACATTTCAAACTCAATACAAAAGCTTTGTGATTTTACCCCAAAACAACATGGCATACAGGGATCTAATACGTAAAATACTGTATGTTCTGTTGAATTATTCTATATGAAGCCTGTATTTGTTTCTAGGTAGTGTGAGTGTGTCAGAGAAATGTGCGATGATCTCCTGTTTAAGCTGTGCTCCACTGAAAAGAGATCCCTCCTCAGTAATAATTGAGAGTTTTTCCGTTTACGCATCCCAACACAAAGGACACATGAATAGAAGTGTCCTTTTCTCCCATGGGCCCCTGCATGGTCTGTACAAGCACAATAACAGCAGCAACTGGCATGTAGTGAATCAACTGTGATCAGTTACATACACTACCATTCAAAAGTGTAGGATTTGTACAGTATTGTTTTTGCACAGGGCTCTTATTCTCACCAAGACTGTATTTATAAGATCAAAAATACAGTACAAAAAGGTAATTGTGAAATATCATTCCAATGTAAAATAACTGTTTTCTATATTAATATATTTTAAAATGTAATATATTCCTGATACCAAAGCTTAATTTTCAGCATCATTACACCAGCCTGCTTTCATCCTCTCAGATTTACTGCCAAAACCTCTCTGGATCTACCCACTCCACACAGTTCCCCTCTTTTCTATCAGGTTGACAGCTCGTACATTAGTGATTGACAGTAAAGATTATCTCGCAATGTGTGGCATACATGTGTCAATGACACGACAGACAACTATTTGCTTTCATTCATACAGCACTCCTCAACTGAAATGTCACTTTGGTTATAGAATGTTTGTTAGTGTCTTTCAAAGCAAATCTGGCTTTATGCTAACCATATTTAGGGGAGGTGGAGTGAAATATCCCTTTCAACATCTTCCCAGCCTTTTTAAATGGAGTTCAAGTACCTTTTGGTCTGGTGAAAACACTGGAGTATAAACATTCTCCTTTTCCAGTCAGTACTGAGGGCAGGGTGTCACCATAGGTATGATACACAGTGACCGACTGTGACTCCAGCCTACGGCAGGTACAGAACTGCCACCAACTCAGCCAAAGAAAATCTGTGTTTGCCCTCAGGGTGAAGACTGTCATTTCCAGTGGATTGGAAAAAACCCACAGACCTGTACATGCATCTTCAGACCGCATCAGCAACAAACTGAGGATCTTAAACTCTTGCCATCCCTCAGGAATACAGATTATATTTGTGATTGCTTTCTGTTCCCCAGACACTGTTTTGTACTGTAGTAATCCATTCACTGCAATGTTCTTGGATTTACATGTTGGAAGACTTTGCTTTCAGATTCTCTCCACTCCTCTGTCAGTGCTGTTGCTGTCATTCAGGGTTCATGTTTACAGAAGAGAGCAGGATTTTTAAATGGCTTTAATGAATTGATCTATGGGTGTATTCTAGTGCCAGCATTTCCTACAAGGTGACCTACAATTCATGTTCTTGTCAGATTTAATCTTTCCTGTCTATCAACATGGAGATTGTTAGGTTATGGTTGTTATTTTATATTGGAGAGACAAAGATCTTAAAGGGATAGTTTGGATTCCATTGACTATCATTGTATGGACAAAAACACTTTTTTTCCAAATGCCATCTTCAATCTGTTCATGTTCCTCGGCAGCTTTTCAATGGGTTGGTGACTAATTGACAGAATTATAATTTTAACTATAGATTTACAAAGATCTTGGCTATTCATTGCTTTTAAATGGAGATTAATGTACCTGACATTTAGTTCTTTGAAGATGTTTTTCCATGTTTAAAGTACATTCGTTTTTGTTCATTTTGCACATTTGCAAAGGCAGCTTATGAAAGCACTCTTTGTGGCAGCGTCCACAACATTACACATTATTGACCCACAGTGATTTTTACATAACAATTAACATCAATGGAAACTCTTTGAATAGAAATAAACAGTGTAATTTCAAGTGGAAATTAGTCAGGATATGGCATGTCTGACTGTAACCTTCAGGCAGACACTGTCGAACTGTAGTGAAACAACTACTTTCAGGACCAAAAATACCCCTATGTAAATGCCAACACTTTAGTGGGAATTTACATAGCACCTTTTCCACTATTACTGCTGGTTTGTTCAGTAGAAATGATGCAGCTAACCTATGAAGATGTAAGCACTAGTAGTGCTTTATTGAATCCATGTGGTTTGGTAAAGTCAGTTTGCATAGTCTTGGTTATACTGACACTTTTAATTCCATCTGACCTAAATTTGACCTCCAATTACATTTCTTTTCAGTTGTCTAGTCTGGTTTTTAAAACCCAAATTGAAATGGTGTTTCTGTACACCAGTAAAATAACCACTCTATGAATAGAACGTCATCGTTTATTTGAACGGTTCTGTTAATGGATTGTGATATCTGTGCCAGAATGGGTCAGTTTGTTAAAAAGGGACTTGAATTTGCACTTCACTCACTGACGAGACTTACACTGTTATGAAATGACGTTATTTTGCTGCTCCGACTAACTTTTCTCTCTCCGCTCATTTCCACCCACTGCCTCTCCTTTACTCTCTCACATCAGGCAGCTTGGCCTCCCCGTGTTCTTTGCCCTTTGCCTATGTGGACTAGATATTTAGCAGTCAGTCTACAGTTGGCAGATGTGTGCGGTAAATACTGTATGAATGAATTATATGATTATGGGTAGGGTTGGGTATCGAGAATCGAAGTATCCACTTGGAACCGGGACTAACTTTTCTTTTTCCCGTAATCGTTCAAAAGTTAAAATTTCGATTCCTGAGTTTCGATATTCACAGTCCGCCGACTGGAAGAAGAAACCGCTGAACAACACCAACGAAGAAGCGTCTACCGGAAGTGTTGGCATAACCGCGAGTCGAACGTCGGGTAGCTTACGTCGGCGGTCCAAAGTGTGGCTTCACTTTTCTAAAAATAACGAAATCTCGGCAAAATGCAAAATTTGTGACAAAAGGAGTATTTCCTTCAGAAAGGAGTATTTCCTTCAGAAAGACCGTTGGTTAGCAAGGTTAGCTAAACTTTTTTGACCCTGCCTCTTAAAAGAATCGGAATCGAGAATCGTTAGGAACCGGAATCGAAACAAGGAATCAGAATCAGAATCGTTCAAATTCAAAACGATACCCAACCCTAATTATGGGGCATCAAAGTCAAGGCACTCCAAGGAAATGCTGTTTTTTTGCTATTTGTGTTGTTTTTCTCGGTCTTGTTTTTGGGCAAGTGGTTCAGCTTGGTTCTTTGCTCAGGAAATGCTAAAGAAGCTCATTTTCATAATTGCTGCCAGTGCTTGGCAGATCTTAGTTTGAGATATTGTTATTATGCCCATATTTCAGCATCAGATAAGCCTGTTTAACTTAATGAAGATAATTAAAGGCAACCACTGTAACCATGCCATTTCACCCCACCTTAACCAATTAGCGACAGTCCAAGCCGATTTACTTTACAGCTTTAAAACTAATGTGCCATGCAAAGCTTTGCTGGGATTGTTTTGAAGGTAATTGTTACTACCCTTTAGATTTGTTAATAGAAGTGTTTCTGTGCCTGACATACCTGTGATTGTAACAATAAGACGCTCAAACTTGCACAATACAAATTCAAAACTCCCCTCAGGAAAAAAAAGAGTTTACTTTGGCATGAAGTAGTGAAGTGGCACTGCCATCTCAGATCAGCGGGACAGAATCAAACGAGCGTTTTTGAAAACAAGCTCTTTGAGGCTTAATGATGTACTCGTTTAGAGGAATCAGTTTACTCTGAATCCCTTCTGTCGCGTAGTCTCGGTTGTTGCTTATTGACCCTGATGATGTCATGGCAATCTGCTACAACCACAGCAGTGCCAAAAACACAGCCGAGTTTATCAATTCACATGCTGAGCCATCTTCATCTTAAGATTGTGTGTTCAAGGTTATTAGGGATGAGTCATTTAGCCCATGAATAAATCTATAACTTAAATTATTAAACTTTTGTGTAAAACTTTTTCCACAAGGCCACAACAAATGATACTTCAAATTATGCAGCGTGTTGAGAAGAGATGTGCTTTTGGTAATTATGATTATGATCTGACTAAATCTTATGCGTAAAGAGGTCACAGGATGTCTGAATGCGGGAAATCAATAGCATACCATAAAACAGGTCAAATGTGGTTTTGTTTTTCCAAATGATTTTTTCATAGTGTAAAAATGACACCAGAATGAGAACAACAGTGACATGGGATGTGGGTGGATGCTGAGTGTTGCTATATGGTGAATAAATTCTTAACTTAAACTGTTAAAGTTTGGCGCAAAACTTGTCCCACAACCAATAATACTTAAAATTATGCAGCATGTTCTGGAGAAATGGGCTTTTGGTTTTCAAAGTGATCTTACTTATGAATGAGTATGATCTGACTTAATAAAATAATAAATCTTATGCGTAAAAAACATGGTCAGTATTGTATATTTAATTGTGTATGCTTATTTCCCCCTTTGTAAATTGTGTAAAAATACATGCAAATTCCCTTTGCTGGCATTGAATGCTCACTCAAATATAACTTAAATGTAATATTTAGCTAATTAAAATGAAGATATAATGTATATTATAATGTTAAACTGTATATAGCCACCACCTGTGTCAGTGTTAAACATTTCTGTTATTCTCAGTCTGGTGTTATTTTTAAAACTCGATGGAAAAATCATTTGGAAAAACAAAACCACATTTGACATTTGACCTGTTTTATGGTGTGCTATTGATTTGGCGCATTTCAGACAGCCTGTGATGTTGGTGTGAGATCTCAGGTTTAGCAGCATTTATTTGCGCAAATTATTTTTTTGCTTAGAATTACCCATAATCCTCTTTATCCATCTATATTTAGGTGTTTTTGGATGATGCGGCTTAGGAATTAATTCATGCTTTCTAACTGTTTTTTGTGAACATTTTAAAACTGGTTTCATTGCTCTGCTCCCTCATGGCAGACTATATTTTCATTCTTTGTGTAGTGATGAGGAAGAAGATTGACAGTATGAGTACTTTGTGTCCTCACTATTTTTTTATTGAAGTAAGTGCTGTCATTCTGCATAGTCTTTATTTTGCACTGAGAACAGAGTGAATTTCTTTATGTAACCAGGTTTTATTTTATTTTATTTTTCACTTTTATTTTATTTTTATTTTATTTATTTTTTTGACCGTGCTGTTCTAAAAAAAAATCAGGTTTACATTATTCTGGGTGGTTTATACCTGTATTTTTGTTGTCGTCTTTCAGTTTATAATGTGGGGGAATTAGAAGTTGTCTGTCATACAGAACTGACACTAAATCATCAGGGTGGATTAAAAAGGGAAAACCATTAAGGGAAATTACTGTGATTTGAAAATTATAGTCATGTTGGTCCTTTCAAACATTAAAGCATTAATTATGTCTAAATAAATGAATGTTTTTATTGTTTTTCATGGTTTATGTAATTGCACAATAGCCATTTAATTAATCCACAAACCCAATTTTCTTGTGTGCTGTAGACAACGCACAACCCTGTGACACAAATAAATGGTGATATTTTTAGTTTCGGACTTTATTCACAGTACATTGGTTATTATTAAGAGGTGGGCTGTGTGCAAACTTATGTGGGAAGTGCTGATGATATGCTGAAAATTTCACTTTTGTCTCAAAAAAGGTGTTGTTGTTGAATAGGTTACTTGTTCGTATATGTTTGAGAAATGCTAATATAAAATGCTATATTACCAATTCCATCCACTGGAAGATGGAAACTGCAGAAGAAATACCAGAGTGGCTAACATACTTATTTTCCTATCGGACAATGAGTCTGAAACCCCTCCGTCTGGATTTGATTATGAGGCGTGTCTTAACCGAACCAGGAAAAAACAACAACTCTGCACTCAATTGTATAGTCGGTAAACCTACAACCAATCAGAGCAACGCAGTAAGTCAGCTACTTTGCATACAGTTGTCAACTACAGAACGTAGCCCAACTTTACTTATTTTAGAAGTTAAATAACGAGTGTTGCTTCTTTTACTTACTTCTCCATGAGTGCGACCAAAGGAGAAACCACAACGACCACAGGCTTTTCATTACGTCCCATCTTCTTAGCGACCGTCAGAGCCAGCTGATAAGTTACACTTTTCCCGAATCATGTGGGACGGCAAAAATATTTTTCCGATCGACAAATGCCTTGATTACAGTTTTCTGTTTGTCTATTAAAATTAATGCGCTGTCGGTTTATTTCAAAACAGCGGAATCTATACATCTCTATTCTCCCGCTGCAGTCATCTCTGAGGGAAACCATTTAGCGCTCTTTGATAACGTGATTACGTGCCTGCATATCACCTGTCCATCATCGTATAAAGCCCGCCCTGGCAATTTGATTGGCCCTACCATTTCTGAACCGATCATAATTACTCCTCAATGTATCGAGTCCAGACCAAACTTTCCATCCAAAAAATGTTGTGGGTGAAGTTCGGGCTGGCATCCAGGCTAGGCTAACATGGTATTAAAAGAGTGTACCAAATCAACGATCGTTTCATTTCAGTCCATAATTAATCTATAAAACAAATCCATACAGGATATTTAACAAGGCACTTCCAGTTATTAAACAAACATTGATGTGAAGACCATCGGATGAGAAAGCATAATTTGTTACATTGTGCGAGTAAAGTATGGGCAGATTTATATTTAATTATTGCAGATTTGCAACGAATTTAGTGTTTGCATTTTGATGCATCTCTTGATGTCGTAGAAAGTGAGCTGAATTCAGGCAGGCCCTCTGCTGTGCCGTGCTGAGAGCAGAACTAATGTTTTAATAATGAATCTGTGATGAAGGCAGGTCTCACTATTAAAGCAGCTCTTTTCAGATTAATTGAGTTTCATTATATGAGTATGCAGTCATGTCCTGAGGCATAATGAGAACTCCATATTCAATTTTCCTCATTTTTAAACCGTGTTGACAGTATTTTGATATTTTGTTCTCCATCTTGAGATTATCTTCTGGCACAGTTTCTCACAGTGAATGTATTGTTGCATGCTGATACCAACCTGTTTAATAATACTTGTTGATTGACACAAATTATGGACCTGATTTATTTCAAAACTCTTATTTGTTGTGTGTGTTTTCTGTTACAGTGGGAGTGTTTATGGACCTTCATTCTCTTCTGCACTTTCTCCTTGTTACTGGTGTGGTTTTACTTCTGGTGGGAGGCCCACAATGACTACAGCGAGTTTAACTGGTGAGTAGGGCTTTTAAAATCATACACTTTCATCAATGATCCCACAATCCCTGTTTCTCTGCACAGATACATCTAAGAAACACACAAGCTTTCCCGAAACAAATTTGGTATAATCCTATGCTTAAAGTAATCCAGAGATCACGGAAAAGGCTCTGATGGAACAGATTGCAACTTTAATAGATTGGCTGGACTGTTTTTGGCTTGGATTTAGAATGGAATTGCAGGTTGCACATACTGTGCAGTATATGCAAATACTAATAATAAATTTTAGTATTTAAAACAGTATGCATAATGCAATGAATTAGAATAGTATGCTATGCTGGTTGCATATTTAATCCAGCAAATTGACCTTTTGCAAAAGCCACTGCCCCCTAGTTATTGTTAATATGCCCATCAAACAAATGGTCAAACACGACCAGCGCGTCAGATTGCCATGACGGGAAAAGGTATACCCGTGCGTGTCAGTGACCTTTTTTGGGAGCAATACCTCCGCGATATCCTCCAGAATGAGGCAAAAGGGGTTAAAGTATGCAGCGGAGGGACATATTCAAAATATAAAAATATGCAATGAAGGAGACACGATTACAATCATGGTGTATGCTTATACCGATCTCAAGCGAAATCTGAGAAAACCTAGCACAGCCTTGAAGAAGATTTTATAAGCTGGTTCAGTGGCTCTGAGGTTAGAAATATATAACTCGCTCTGAATATTTAGTAATTTTGCCTCGGATACATGATTATACATTCGCTTTAACAAGCAGGTTTTTCATTACCACTGCAACCTTGTCATGCTCACATTTAAAAAGTAACTATACATAAGAGATGCAGATAACCATTCGTCATTCAAGGTTATTTCTATTCGTTACGATATTAATGTATGAACTTATGTTGTTAAAGCTGCAATACCTAAGATTGTATGGCGCTAGAGGGCGCTGACATTCAAAACAACAACGGCTTTGCTTGATGATGACGTGGAGGAACGCGGAATGATGGGAACTGTTGTTTTTTACTCCACCGTGGATAAATCAGTCAGACGGAAATCGAAAATAAGTTGTCATGGATGAGGTAAAGTTCGATTTCTATAAATGTTGCGTTTAATGACATGCTTGTTTTTCATTAAGCTGAAATAGCCGCAAGAAAAGTCAGGTTTAAAAGTAAATTAGTTATCACAGATGTTACTGTACGAGTCACTGGACGAAGCTATGGTGGAGAGGGTTTGAAGTCAAATCATTGCTAATGAATCCTGACTTCGCCCTTTGCTGCAATATGCATTTAGTTTTGCATTCATTTACAGAAATCAGCTGCTTGAATGACAATTGCTGATGTTATTAGATTTTTCAGGTGAGATTCTCAATTCATTCAGTGAACGGATGCTCTGAGGTAAAGTTTTCAGACTGCAGACTCAGCAACGAGTCTTAGCAACTGTACTTTAATTGTACAGTACAATCATAACATAGAACAGACATTATCTTCCTTTCATGTCATTAAACATAACAATATTGCTGGCCATATGATGTTTGTTGCTTGATAGACGCTAACGCACAACTACAACTTCCGCATTTGTCCAGGACTATTTTTGATTGATTGATCAAAAACTTTATTGAACAACAATCAACATGAAGTGTTCAAAAGGATAAAAAACACAAGAAAGCCCAAAGGCTTGTTTCCATTGTGGTCTGACACGTGAGTACGAAGCGGAAACTCGAGGTAACGCGGATATGACGCGATTGACTGGCGCACTCCCAGCTCACCCCTGCTCACACGCCCCGCTTTCCTTGGTTCAAATCTCAATTTTCTTGCGATTTAAACATTGTTTGAAACATTTGATATATTGTAAGTTATCATCTTAACTAAATATATAACACTGGCCTTGTGATTTTGGGATATTTTAATGCAAAAATCTTAGGTATTCCACCTTTTAGTAAGCTTCATCCTTTCCCCGCTGCGAACGTGCACTCCTCTAAATTGTAGCTACGGGGGCTGCACTGCTAGTTGACGGCTGCTCATTTTCCCCCGAGAATATCACGTTAACAACAACCCTTAAGAAAACGTAATTCCTTTGTGGATCCTCTTGATCTGCTTTCTCCATGTTTCTTTGACTAATCTCAGTGTCTCAGTCTCACACATGCTCCACGCGAAGTTCTACACATTTAACTGGGAGTGGGGCCATCCACACCGTTTTCATCTATTGTAGGCACCGCTCGCGCTGCGTTTTTGGCTTTGGAAACAGAAAGAACAACACCTCCAGACAATCTATCGAGGTATATCGGCCGTGGGGCGCACCACTTCACCATCTTGCTGGGAGTCAATGTTTGACGGACCTGCTCACATAGTAACAGTTGCTATGATGTGTAATTGGACAATGGCCATTTTGGGGGAGGGGCCGCGAAAGGTCAATTTATTATCTTGAATAAATGCAGTTATTTTGTATTTTTAATGTTAGGTTGTATAAAAATGTTTTAGCTTTTGTCAGTGCAATTTATCTTTCAGCCCGTGTGTCCACCAAAGTGTTTTTCCACGCGTCTGGCGCATGTTTTCAATTGTTTTCATTGGGAGCGGTCGTCTTTTAAACGTCATGAGGGTAATAAGGCGCTGAGCGCATTCACTGGTCGTTGAGAGTTGAAGAATGTTCAACTTTAGGTAAAACGCAGTGCTCATCACTGTCACTTTTTACCCAACCGTCCAATCACAGTGTAGGAGGGACGTGACTAAAACCACAAGGACAAACTGTCACAACATTCTTTCTGTACAAGGACCTCAACCAGCAGAGCTAACCGAACAACATGGTTACAAGTAAACTGTGCTGCGGATATTCTGTGTCATAGCAACGAAACATCTCAACGGAAAAAAAAACATGCACAAACAAATGACAAGACAACAGAAGACACAGATGTAAACTACAGCCACAAACAGCATATTACTATTGGACAGTATTGGTTATAGAAAACAAGTGAGGGGGCAGTTGCATTTTGATTCAAGCGTAGGCGTACCAATGAAGATTGACAAACACCTATATATAAAGCATTATACTAATCAAGGCATGATAAAAAACAATATAATGTAATTAAAAATGTAATATTCCATTTCCCAAGAACCGCATACTCTGTAATACAGGTTGAGGACATTAAAAACAACGTGACCGTAAAAGCCATTGTTTGTTTTTTCCTCAAGGTTCGGTTTCTCCTTTTTAATTCTTTCATCATCTGTTTTCTTTTCCTTTTCAATGTCACTTCTCTCCTTCTTTGTGGCCTCCACCTTCTCCCAGTCCTTGATTTTACTGTAGAGGACAAAAGGGGTTGATTCACAGAGATCTCCAGTTAATGCCCAGAGGGACCGTGCAAGCATGTAGAATCTGTGATCAGGCAGGAGAGGCGCCTAGCAGGCAATATCCATCCATATGGCTCCGCCCACAAAGCTGCAGTTTTGCCTGTCAGTTCAGAAGGGTGATTGATCTATGACATGCCCACCCCTTTTCCATTCTGATTCTAGGCTCAGATAAACATACTAACATATTGCTATTGGTGCAGTAAGATTTTTTTTAAATATTTTTGAAAGAAGTCCATCATGCTCTCCCAGGCTACATTTGATCAAACATACAGTAAAAACAGTAGTGTTGTTGAAAATTATTACAATTTAAAACGGCTGTTTTCTATTGTAATATATTTTTTAAACGTCATTGATTCCTGTGATGACAAAGCGGAATTTTTAGCAGCCTTTACTCCAGTCTTCATTCCTTCAGAAATCACTCAAGAAACATTTCTTATGTCATCAATGATGAAAACATTAATTTAACATTGTTTTAAAGGTGTTTTCACACCATGTTAAAAGCCTTTATGTGCTTGTTGAACTTGTCATTTTCTGAGAACTATGACTTTCTGAGAACCGCTGTACCACCTGACCACTGCATATTTAAAGGGGAAATGAAGCAGTGAATCAAGTTTACATGATTTACAAGATGGATTTCCAATATAATCAACAATTATATAGAAAACATGACAAATGTAAACATTTAGAAGAAAAAACGAAAAAACTTTATATCTTTCTCTGCCAGGGCGCTGCCATTGTGGAGTATTCTAACATGTGATGTCACAGGGTTGGTTGGCTCAGGCTCTGGGCAGTGAATACCCGTAGACAGTAAGTGAATATCGCGACATTAAACTGTTTACACCAATGTTTTTACCGCGAACGACTAATGTTCGGCACAGTCATTAGAAAAAAGACGACGTCTAATGTTATATGTTGACAAACTACACATAGAAACATTGTTCGCGATGTCTGCCATTAAATTCCCGTCTCGTCAACACCATAGCATGTAAGTTACGTTGCTATGTAGAAAAGCCGGTGGTGGTTTGGGCGAAGAGCGAGTTTGCGACGCTCCCAGGTGTCAGTGTGGCTGTTGTACTGCGATGCCTGTGTCAGAGTCCATCTGCTGTCAAGAGGTTGATCTTGAGCATATATTGCGTGGTCAGTTCTGCATCACCGGTGCGCACGTTTACTATGCTGTGCCGTGAGGTAAGTTAGACGTGTTGGAAGCGGCGATGCTTTCCCTGAAGGATGTCAGAGCGGAGACACTTTTTCCTAGTACATGTAGGCTACTAGCACTACCAGTGCGAAAACATGGACGTTTAATTTCCCCTTTAACAAATACATGCTAACTTACATGTTGTTGACTGAGACGGGAATATGATGGCAGACATCGCAAACAATGTTTCTATGTGCAGTTTGTCAACATATAACATTAGACGTCGTCTTTTTGTCTAATGACAAGGGTTTGGTATCGAGAATCGAGTATCCGATTGGAACCGGGATGAACTTTTCGCTTTTCTGGAATCGTTCAAAAGTTAAATTTCGATTCCTAGTTTCCATATTCACAGGCCGCCGAACCGGAAGAAGAAACCGCTTAACAACACCTACGAAGAATCGTCTACCGGAAGTGTTGGCATAACCGCGTCAAGTCGAACATGAGTAGCTTATGTCGGCGGTCCAAAGTGTTGCTTCACTTTCTCTAAAAATAACGAAATCTCTCGAATCTCTTTCCTTCAGAAAGACCGTTGGTTAGCAAGGTTAGCTAAACTTTTTTGACCCTGACCTCTTAAAGGAATCCGAATCAAGAATCATTTGGAACCGGAATCGAAACAAGGAATCGAAATCGGAATCAGAATCGTTCAAATTCAAATCGATACCCAACCCTACTAATGACTGTACCTAACATTAGTCTTTCGCGGTCAAAACACTGGTGTAAACGCAGTTTGATGTCCCGACTTTTCACTGCCCAGAGCCTGTTAAACTTGAGCCAACCAACCCTGTGACGTCACATGTCAGAATACTCCACAATGGTGGCGCCTGGCGGCGAAAGATATAACGTTTTTTCTTTTTTTCTTCTAAATGTTTACATTTGTCATGTTTCTTATATAATTGTTGATTATATTGGAAATCCATCTTGTAAATCATGTAAACTTGATTCACTGCTTCATTTCCCCTTTAAAGTGTGTTCGACTTGAAGCTGCACTGACTGATCAGTGAATGACATCAAAGTACCGCAAGAGCGATTCGAAGCGTACTGAGGCTGAGCCGGAATTACGTCATGGCGTGAACGCGGTATAACATTTGCCTTTTTTTCCCCACAGCAGTATATAAAAATTATAATGATGTTAATC
The DNA here is from genome assembly GCA_030378365.1 of Hybognathus amarus. NCBI lineage: Eukaryota > Metazoa > Chordata > Actinopteri > Cypriniformes > Leuciscidae > Hybognathus > Hybognathus amarus. The sequence continues at coordinate 32,797 of JAQIUQ010007359.1, read as the reverse complement.
AATGTGCTTTAAAGATGTTAACTTTATACGACTTTCTGAATTGAAAATAGCATTAAGATGTCTACACAGCAAACCACAGGTTGAAGCATATTGTGGAATAATATGCACTTTTTCAGGATGTAAAGGACATACTACACATTGAGTAAACAGGCCGGTATTCAATTCTGATCACAGCTGTTGAATGTGCCTGAGATGTTGAAGAAAGCTCATACTGACCTACATGCCTTATGGTCTCATATGCTTTGTCTCCCTTTGTTTCAAAGATACGCACAAGGCAGATGATGCTTTTTGTAAAACAGATGCTTCTCTGATCCACCTCTTGGTTATTTGGTTAGGTCTGAACATTATGGAGGACACCAACAAATTGTAATGCTGAATAATCAACTTCTAACGGTTTTCTGGTGTTGTGCTCCCACAGGTTTTTATATAACCATTCAGGGGAGTGGAGCGATGGAACCATTCCCATATTGGCCACCACGGCAGCTGGCTTCACCTATATTGCGTTTTTAATGGTGAGTTGTAACTGCTCTGTAGCACTGATACTTCACTGTGGGTTTGCATACCAAAACCTTTCCAGAACCACTGAACGCTTTAAATATCTCTCTACACATGTGTGTGCATGTCACCATTCAGCATTATTTCAGCTTCCTTCTTCTAGTTATCACTTTATCTGAACAGTTGCTGTCACCCGTTTTTTCATTTAACTTAATATTTGTCCTTTTTTATCCAGATTTTAGCCCTGTGTCATGTAGCTGTCGGACAGCAGTTAAACCTTCACTGGCTCCACAAGGTACCTGTCAACCATTGAAATGTTTTTCCCAGAATAGAAATAGAAAACCTAGTCCGTTTGTGTGAGACAAACAAAATTAACCTTGACACAGTGTCACAAACATCTTGTTATGCCCTGAGGCTTTCTGGCCACATTGAGAGTATATGTTGTTTTTCCTGTTTGTTTATGAACTGAGAAGGAAGTATAGTTTGGTTTGCTGGGAATAAATGATTAAGTAGAATTGTGTAATATGACTTTTAACTGAATTAACTGATTTTTCTCACTAGATTGGTGTGACAGTCGCTTTGCTCACTACAATAATTGGCGTGATATCTGTCACTCAGATGTGGGGAGAAGAATGGGATGTAGTTTGGATTTCTCTTCAGGTATGGTTTATTAGAAATCAGATTTTTAGGTTTTAGATTTTTTTTAGGTTTTAGGTCCTGAAAAGCCTGGTAAAAATGTCAGGGATGTTTATGTATGTTTAAGTTGGACTACCCTTCAAAAGTTTGGGGTCAGTATGATTTTTTGTTGTTGAAAGAAATTAACACTTCTATTCAGCAAGGTTTTCATTAAATTTATCAAAAGTGACAGTAATTACATATGTAATGTTACAAAAGATGTATCATTCAAATAAATGCTATTCATTTGAGCAATCTATACAAAATGAATCCTGAAAAAAGTATCACTGTTTTCATAAAAATATTACACAGCTCAACTGTTTTCAACATTGATAATTATTGATAATTTGCAGAAAATAATCATATTAAAATGATTTCTGAAGGATCATGTGACACTAAAGACTGGAGTAATGATGCTGAAAATCAGCTTTGCATCACATATAAATTGCATTTTAAAATACGTTAACAAAAACCTCTTATAGACCCCAAACCTTTAGTGTATGCTTCAGGCTAGAAGTTTGTCTTGAGTGTGTGATCTCTCTCTGTAAAATATTTTTTTTACAGACACTTTAAAGGCTTAGGTCACCTAAAAATATAAATAGATGTAATTGTTTACTCACCCTCATGTTGTTGCAAACTTTTAAGACTTGCATTTATCTTTAGAACACAAATAATATATATATATATATATATATATATATATGTGTGTGTGTGTGTGTGTGTGTGTGTGTGTGTGTGTGTGTGTGTGTGTGTGTGTGTGTGTGCGTGCGTGCTAAATTGTGAAAAAAGATATATATATTTATTTATTTATTTATTTATTATTTATTCACAATTTAGCACATATTACACACACAGCCTAAAAACGTCAAATTTTATAGTCTCTATATAATTCAGATACTAAGGACCACGTGGATATAACATTTTGCAGTCTTAAATGCCATTTACTTGTAATTTCTTCAATGGACAACTAGTCTCCTATCTGCTCCAGCCATTGACCCAAGGTGGGTTTTGACTTTGAAATCCATGTAGTAAGTTTAAAAATTTTTTTTTTAAGTAAAATAAGAAAAAAATGTAAACATTTTTTCTTGTACATATAGGGAAACTTATGTCCCACATCATAATTCAACAAATATGATAAAGGGCATAGCTCAAAAGTACAGTTACACATATCTTGAATTATTTTCTGAATCTTCTCCCAAAAGGAGTAAACAGCTTTACAATACCAAAATAAATGCATAAATGTACCTAATTCAGTTCCACATTTTCAACTCATTAGAGAATTTGTGTCATCAAACGTTTTAAGCTTCACTGGTGTTATGTAATATTTATACATGGATTTATAAATGTATTAGTTTCTTTAACTTTAATGTTCGTAGTCAAATATGTTTTTGATTAAATCTGTCCCTCCATAGACAGCAATGCAACTAACACTTTGACGCTTTAAAAAGTTCCATACAACGATAACGAATCCATATGAATTGAGCGGTTTAGTCCAAAATATTCTGTTGAGACACAATCGCTTTATTTGATGAACAGCTTAAATTTAGGCTTTTATTCACATAAACATTGATCAGGGAACATAAACAGAAGCTCAGCCATACTTGCTTGAGAACAAACCTCATTGGTTCTTGCTGAAGCTCAAACATGATGCGTAATCATAGACTGTAAAAAAGATGGACGACGCCCCTTCGCTCTTTTTCCATCAGAGAGAACTGAAGCCGCCAGTGTCTCGATATGACGCTGACATCTTGGAACTTGAGTCTGCGCACTTGCGTGTTTCGGGACCAGTCATGCGCAGTCGTGAGCAGGAAGTAAAGCCGCGAAATCAAGGCCACGCCCTCCATTCGCGCTGAATCAAACGCAAGCACACGCCCCGCACTTTCATTAAGTGGGCTCTGTCTGCTTCGTTCTTCTTCAATGATGTCTGCTGATTGCAGAACCTCGTTAAAATAAGGTAAATACAACAACAAACCACATAGTCAACATTATGAAAAAAGTCCGCTGGTGCTTCAGTGACTACCTCGCACAGAGAACCTGTCAATCACAGCTCTCAATCATGACGTCAGAGCACCGTTTTCATCATCACATAACTAACTAAAAACAAACTTATTTTAAAAACGAACACTTGAAATTACATCAATGTGATAGAAACTACAGTAAATGACAGAAACTATCTTTGGAAAAAGAATATGTGAAGTGTAATTTAATTGTTTAGTTGGTCTCGCGTCCCATTGAATAACATGGCGAGGCGGGGGTTATGAGCTATAATAGGACCGGTCACAGGGGCGCGATGGAGATGTTTTGGCTTCACTTTTGAGGGCTTGTGCAACACGCTTGTGCGTAATACAGAAGAATGAACCTCATCTGGTTCTCGCAAGTCAAGCTAACATGTGTGAGCTTTCATTTACAACAACTGATGTGTGAGTGGAGTGAATGTTTATGTGAATAAAAGCCTTAATTTGGAACAAACCATTCAATTCATATTGATTAGTTTTATGATCTCTTTATGAACTTTTTGAAGCTTCAAAGTGGTAGTTGCGTCACTGTCAATTGAGGGATGAAATCTCTCAGATTGCATTAAAAATATCTTTATTTGTGTTTCAAAGATAAACATAATTCTTATACTGTAGGTTTGAAATGATATGAGGGTAAATGATGTAAATGATGACACTATCCCTTTAAGTAAGGTTCCTCAATTTTCTAGACATTTCTCTCATTCTTTCTATGTTTGTGTATTAAGGTCAAATTAATGTCTCAATTTTTTGTTCAGGCTACTGGTCCCTTTCTTCAAATCGGCGCTTTAGCTGCAACTACCGCTTTGGCCTGGCTGGTGGCGGGACAGGTGGCACGCGGAGAGAGAACAGAGTAAGCCGAATTCACTTCCTCGTTCAAAGATCAGGCTCTCAGTTAGACATCATTGTTAACCAGATGTTAATTATTAAAGCGATACACAGAGAAATCCTCCATCCCTATTGATACATTCCTGTCATTATACAGACACACATTACTATCTCCACTAGTTCAATGCTCTAGTGTTTCATGTTACAGCATTAGGGGCAAAATGAATAAACTGCTATTGATTCCTCATTTCTGTTTACACAAGCTCATCTGATTCAACTAAGCACATATTTAACTGGTTTTGCTCATTGAGTTAATCAGAACAAATTTTATCTTCTTTCCTCTAGGGACGTACACTACACAGAGCCTACATTAGAGTTCAAAAGTTTGGGGTTGGTGATCATTTATTTATTTATTTATTATTTAATTTCCACCTCGCTTTTTCCAGCGTGCATATTACGAATTAACGGCAATTTAGGGGCGGCAATTGCTTGCTTAATGAAAAACACAATAACAAAACAGTGACAACCTTGCTTATATTAAACATTGAACTAAAAAAAAAAAAAACAAGTTTGCTTTCTTAACAAAATGAATAGGCACTGCATACACCGTGAAGGTGTGTTTGTAAATTAGAATACCGTTGTGGGTAGGGGATGTAAACAGTGTGTGAATTGAATTGATAATTGTGTGGCTGTGTAACACCGTGTAACTCTGGTAACACTGACTATCGCAGCAAGCCTGAATGCTCACCAAAGCTGTATTTATTCTTGTCATATTGTCAAAATTATTTAATAATATAAAATATGAGTTTTATTTGGATATATTTTAAACTGATTTATTTCTCAGATGCAAAGCTGAGTTTTCAGCATCATTACCCAATCATTCCAATATGATGATTAAGTACTCAAGGAAACATTTATTATTAATATCAATTTTGAAACAGATGAATATATTTTTGATAAATATAAAGTTAAAAAGAACAGATAATTTTTAAATATTTTTTTTGTAATATTAGAAATGTCTTTACTGTCAGTTAATTTAATGCGTTTTTGCTAAATAAAATTTATTATGAATTAAAAGACCCCAAACTTTTGAATGAAAGTGTATTTTGTCTTCATTTGTAAGATTTGGTCATCTATTCATGTGGATTAAAATAGCTGTGTAAGCTCAATTCCACACATCATGTGCTCAGAATGAAATTCATTGTGCAAGGCAAGAAGGTTATATATTCAGCATTGCTGCAAAGGAAGATATTGCACATTTTAGCCTAAACTTCTACAGTTTTCTTCTTCAGGACAGCTGCTGTCATGGCTACTCAACTGTCAACATCAATTTAATTACAGTAGCAATAATATTAGAAAGCACATTATGTACAAGGAGACTGCACACTTTAAATGTGCTGGCTAAGCATTCACAGTTACTTGTTCTGAGCTAAAGAAAATCATTTAGGCATTTCCTCTTAGCTACTGTGATGACATAACACATGTAATCCCAATTTAAAATAGTTTAAAAACATCCAATTTAAAGGCATTTAATGCCTAAAACTTTTTTAAGCTGTTCTATAGTTTTTTAACTTTTTTGTTGTTGGTTCTATAGGGTTCCAGATGATGGTTCTCCTCATCTACGTGAGTGTTCTCCTCACACTGTACTTCATTCCGCTGTCAATCACCTCACCCTGCATTATGGAGCGTGGGAGTCTCAAAGCGGCACCCGCTATCATCGGCTATCAAGGAGCTCCAATGGTAAGCTGCCAAATTGTCAACATTGTGCTGTGGACTTCCTGTCTTCCCTAGATGCTACATCAAGCTCAGGCTACATCATGGATTGCTGGAGGCAGTTTGGTCCTTGCTCTCTTTCTCTCTCTCTCTCTCTCTCTCTCTCTCTCTCTCTCTCTCTCTCTCTCTCTCTCTCTCCTCCCTCTCTCTTTAGGCCTCTATCTCTTTCCTGTGTCTTTTTACAGCCCTCACTTTCCCTCTCTTTTCTTTCTCTCTCTTCATTTATCTTTCTCATATGTCTTTTCCCTGGCTTGTCAGAGCTAAATATAACTCCAGTATAAGAGCCAGTGAGAATCTCTGTGTAGGCGTTGTTCAATGTTTGGTGCTTGTGAAGGGTTTTCAATACGCTTGTGTGTATCAATGGTGTATTGTGCTCTGTAATGGCAAATGCACTTTTTATATGTTTGGATGTAATTTTTGTTTGATAGTGGCACAGAAAAGATTGCAAATGCTGTTTTGCATTTGTAGTCAAATGCAGTATTTGCACAGGATTATTGTATGAACTATTTGAAGGTGTGAATATAGGACATCCATTATTGTACTGATTCAGGCGGAATTGGACTTTTTGGGCCCTATTTGAACGATCTAAAATGCAAGTGTCGAAGCGCAAAGCGCAAGTAACTTTGTGGGCGTAATCCTTGCTGTTGCTATTTTCGCTGTTGCTATTTTCCTGGCGGGATAAATGCCTCTTGCGCCTGGCGCAAATCTAAAAGGGGTTGGTCTGGAGTAGCTTCATTATTCATAGGTGTGGTTTGGGCGTAACGGAAATAAACCAATAAGAGCGTCATATCACATTCCCTTTAAGAGCGTAATGAACGAGGTGCGCTTGTTCTATGGCGCAATACTATTATAACGGCGCATTTATCAGGCGCGCTTCAGCATCAGTTCACATCCGAGGAGATCGATTTTCTCGTTGGGCCGTGAAAGAAAGAGAAGGGACATTGGGGATGGGACAAACCCACCCAAATTAGTTTCGGTTGAACATGCATATAATAATTTGGGTAAATGTGTAAGCTTTATGCCTATTTTTCCCATCGTCATGGCACACAACAATGATTTCCCTTATGTTTATATATTTTCCTTATAATAATGTATCATTTGCAAAAAGTAAAATGCATCTGTGTTGATGAGAGAATCATCTACAGTGCGTGTTGTTCACACTCTGTATTATGGCCAAGCATGCGCGCTTAAAATAGCATCTGAATGTATGCGCAAACAATCCTGGTGTTATTTCACACAGTTCCAGAAAGACATTGCGCCACTGACCAGAAAAAACCTGGTCTAAAATCAGTGGCGCAATTGTTTTCTGGAAGTGTAAAATAGCACCAGGGATTGTTTGCGCGACACACGCCTCCTTTTCGCGTCGATCCGCCCAGGGAGCCGCAACTTCATTTCCTAGTTTACCTACGTGCGTCTGTGGAGGAAAAAAGCCTGCTTTGCGCGAGTGCAAAATAGGAATGATAAATGCATCAGTGTATAAAGTAATTTGCGCCGGGGCAAGATAGAGCCCTTTGTGTTTGTGTCCAGATTCTCATTAATGCAGTTATCTAATCAACCAATCACATGGCAGTTGCTTCAGTTCTTTTAGGGGTGTGGTCCTGGTCAAGACAATCTCCTGAACTCCAAACTGAATGTCAGAATGGGAAAGAAAGGTGATTTAAGCTATTTTGAGCATGGCATTGTTGTTGGTGCCAGACGAACTGGCCTGAAAATTTCACAATCTGCTCAGTTACGCTCAGTTTTCATGCACAACCATTTCTAGGGTTTACAAAGAATGGTTTGAAAAGGGAATAACATCCAGTATGCGGCAGTCCTGTGGTCGAAAATGCCTTGTTGATGCTAGAGGTCAGAGGAGAATGGGCCGACTGATTCAAGCTGATAGAAGAGCAACTTTGACTGAAATAACCACTCGTTACAACCGAGGTATGCAGCAAAGCATTTGGTGAAGCCACAACACGCACAACCTTGAGGCGGATGGGCCACAACAGCAGAAGACCCCATCGGGTACCACTCATCTCTCACTACAAATAGGAAAAAGAGGCTACAATTTGCAAGAGCTCATCAAAATTGGACAGTTGAAGACTGGAAAAATGTTGCCTGGTCTGATGAGACTCGATTTCTTTTGAGACATTCAGATGGTAGAGTCAGAATTTGGCGTAAACAGAATGAGAACATGGATCCATCATGCCTTGTTACCACTGTGCAGGCTGGTGGTGGTGGTGTAATGGTGTGAGGGATGTTTTCTTGACACACCTTAGGCCCCTTAGTGCCAATTGAGCTTCGTTTAAATTCCACAGCCTACCTGAGCATTTGAGCATTGTTTCTGACCATGTCCATCCCTTTATAGCCACCATGTACCCATCCTCTGATAGGTACTTCCAGCAGGATAATGCACCATGTCACAAAGCTTGAATCATTTCAAATTGGTTAAATGAACGTGACAATGAGTTCACTGTACTAAAACGGCCACCACAGTTACCAGATCTCAACCCAATAGAGCATCTTTGGGATGTGGTGGAATGGTAGCCACGTGCCCTGGATATGCATCCCACAAATCTCCATCACTGCATTGGGATAAAATGGTCTGCTTCTGAATATGGCTACAGAAAAAGTCTCAGTGTTCTCATGTGTCCTTCCAGCAGCAGTGTTGTGTAAGATTTCTGCTACCTTATTAGTGAACAATTTTGTTTGGAGGAACTTCAAGTAATTGTCTTCTGCCACTCCTAGCTACAGATGTAAACACCCAAACTTATGTTGAAAACACATTGAGGGTGCTGGTTTGAGATCATAGGTGTAAAACGGACCACCATGGGTTTAAAAGCCAGAATTCTGAGATGAGGGTCATAACCATACGTCCTCTCCAAAGGCACATTCATACTGATCCTGCTGATCCTTAATATATTCCTCTCCTCATTCTCTTGTGCTTCAAAGCAAGCATCTCACCATCATTCTGCATTTGTCACATGTAGACCCGCTGTTTTCAGATGATCAAGTTGCTGCTTGCATGCCTGTTGCATAACCATGAACCACAGAGGATCCATAGATTATGCATCTGTCTCACCCTCAAGCACTCAGTGAACCTCTGAGATGAGTTATTGATTTATATCCAAACAACAAGGAAAATGTTTTGCTATTGCCTAGCTCCAGGGGGAGAAGAGTCTCACATTTTGGTTTAACAATGCTCTTTCCTTTGGTGCCTCCATAGGGTTCAAGTATGCAGTACATTAATCTGTGTATCATTTTCACTGATTCACAAGTTTTTTTAATTTTCTTTTCTTTTCCCCCTCTTGTTCAGCTCGCTCCAGAGAACACTCTACTGTCCTTCAACCGAGCTCTGCAGAGAAATGTTAGTGGGTTGGAGGCGGATGTGACCATCAGGTATTCATACATTCACTCTGTCTTGTTATTCTCCTGGTACAGCTCAATCAATGATTATACAGAGCATTGTGTGTCTAAAGCAAGCTTACGCACAAGCCCTGAAAAGTGAAGCCAAAACATTCTCGACCGCTCCCCGGTGGCCGGCCCTAGTATAGGTCATAAACCCCGCCTCCCCGTGTTATTCAAAGGCACGTGAGACCAACTAAACAATTAAATTACACTTCACAAATCGTTTTTCCAAAGAGTATTTCTTTCATTAACAGTAGTTATCACGCTAATGCAATTTCAAGTGTTTGTTTTTAAAATAAGTTTTTAGTTAGTTATTTGATGCAGTGGTGTGACGTCATGATTGACAGCTGTGATATCTCTGAACGAAGTAGTCACTGAAGCTCTTAGAGACTTTTTTCAGGGATCTTCGGAGGACTGACGATATTAAAGCTTTAAATTTAATATACATTTCTATAATTAATTTGTTTTAAAAGTGCCAGAGCTTGCGATTGATTCTGCGAGAGAGAGGGCGGGGCCTCTGATTTCACAGCTTTACTTCCTGGTCACTACAGCATGTCTGGTCCCGAAATCGATTCTGCGCAGACCCTAAGTTCCAAGATTTCAGCGCCATATCAGGAGACTGGCGGCTTCACTTCTGACCAATGGAAGAGAGCGAAGGGCGTCGTCCATCTTTTTTTACAGTCTATGGTTTAAAGGCACAAGGCCACAGTGTATGTTTCAAAGTGTGAATTCTTGTGTGGCAGAGCGAGACTGCTGTAATGAGAGGTTGGCATGAGTCGTGACGTCCTTTAACCCAGGGAGCGCATAGTAATTGAACACTGGGACAGACAGGAAGACTTTATAAAGAAGCCCTTTTAAGCTATAATCTACTCTGCCTGCACATCTTTAGATAATGGAGCATAAATGATCCATCTGTTGTGTTGTAATTTATCTTGTTTAAAGATAGTCATCACTCAAGCTTTTTTGAATGAGATATCTCAAATACAAGTGAATAGAATGAACTGAATCTCTGGCATAATGGTGATTACCACAAAAATCATTTTGACCTCATTTTTAAAAAACACTGCAAAAAATGATGCTATTTGCTTGTTCATTTTTCATTTTTAGCTAGTTTTAACTGAAGAAATTAAAAGTAAAAGCAAATAATTTCTGTAATCATTTTATAATCTATTAGTAAAAAATGTTAAATTCCTCATTGAAATATTAAGAGTTTTAAATTCAAGGCTGTTTTCTCCTGATCATCCACCTTGGCCATTGTGTTGCAATGATACAGTATGCAATTTCTGAAACGGTTTAAAACAACAATATATATTGTAAGAAACACAAATGAAGTCTTGTGGGCCATTACTACTTTGGGATTGATTGTTTCAGGCAATGTATTGCTTAGGTTGGAAACTTCTGGTTTAATTTCATTGAGAGGTGGTGCCACTGGTATAAAACCATATTCAAATGAAAATGGGTTGATTTGGCTTAGAGGTTAAATTAACCCAAATTGGGTCTGGTAACCCAAAGGTTCAATCCCAAGCTTCCACCATTGTGCTACCACCTCAGTTTATTGGTTTCCCTTAGTGAAGGGGATCTGACATATGCCATATTAACAAAAAAATAATACTACTTCAATTGTAACAACAATCCACTATTGTAATAAGTTCATACAGATGTTCTTCTGCCATTCACAGCATACAGCAAGTCCACTCACCACTTTTATTCACACTCATATCATTGAATATTACCCAGCAGTGCTTGCAGGTTCAGCCTAATGGAAGCACTTTCTCAGTTGCATCTAAGTGCTGTCTAATCACACACTGCTGAGTAACTCTGGCTTTGGCTGTAGTCTAGATGGTGTGCCGTTCCTCATGAGAGACCGGACATTGAGGAGAACCACAGACGTGAGGAGAGTGTTCCCAGAGAGACAGTATGAGGATGCTTCACTCTTCAACTGGACTGATCTGAGCTCACTGAACGCTGGCCAGTGGTTTCTGAAGGTATGGGCCAATGTCTAAACAATGTCTACAATAAGGCTGAAATGGAGATGTAGTACTGTTGGTAATTTCGCATTTGTTTATGGCAACACTGAAGAGTGTTTTTAAATTTTAATGGGGACTGTTCACACTGCAGGGCTTAATGCTCAATTCCAATTTTTTGAAAAAATTCAATTTTTTGTAAGGCCGTTCATATTTCCAATTAAATGCGACCTTTTGTGATCTCCTGTGTGAACGTGAAATGACCCAGAAGTGACCCGCATGCGCAGAAGAGTATCTCAACGGTCAACGACGTCACTTGTTGTTTGCGGAAGTAGCTAAATGGATGTCTTACAGTGGCGCTCGTTTAGCAATATTAAAGTTATTTTCACAACAGAGCCAGCACACTTACAATCTTCTCGTTTTAAGAAGAAAATTAAACAGAGAAACATGTGGGTGCGGTGTCGCAGCCAGGAGTGGTGGGATACTGATGTGAGTGGCTTCACTGATACAGAATTCATCAGTAACTTCCGAATGACCAGATCCACCTTCGATTGTGAGCGCCTTCGATCAACTCTGTCACGGGAAGAGACACGTCTGTGGCGGCCCATAACAGTGCAGAAACGCGTTGGAGTTGGAGTGTATTCGCGAGCTACAGGTGCGTGCAATGACGTGCATGTCGGATATATGTGACCTGGCCGTTCAGATTGCAGTTGCATTTCAAAAGATCGGATACATATCGGATTTGGACCACATACCCAAGTGGCCTGGGTCGCATTTGAAAAGATCGGATCTGTGTCGGTCAGACTGTCATGAAAAAATCCGATACAGGTCGCATAGGGGCAAAAAAATCGGAATTAGGTCGTTTCAGCCTGCAGTGTGAACGTAAGCCTCTCTCTTGACCAGTAATGGAAATTATACTGCAAAACAGGTCATTTGGATAAAACATTTCACAGTTATGATGTCAGCACATTAGCAAATGTTCACCCAAATTTTTACATCGACCACTGTTAGTTTTGTGCTGCCAGCCCAACCTAATGAACAATAACTATACTGCATTTCATGCATTTAGTCATTTAGCAAACGCTTTTATCCAAAGCAACTTATGCATATATTAAGTGATTAGCCAGTTATAACAGATATCATTTGCATATAGAAATCTTAAAGGTACAGTAACAAGTTATGTCAATCAAAATTTTGACTCTTACTCCAATTATAAGTGGACTTCAATGTAATTGACCTAGTCAGGCTAAGCCACGCCCCCTCCACGCACTCGGACAAACAGTCAACATTCGGGGACAGGCGCTATGACAGCTGTCACAGTAGGAGACATTTCACAGGAGGCAATTGGTGATTTTTGGAGACAGCAAAATTATATATCATCTCTAAGTCACCTAAAGGGCCTTAACTATGCATTGGAGGGATATATTAATAATTTTATTGTTGAGAAGGTCGATAAAAAGCTTCAGCTCCAGGCTAAAATGTAACGGTCACAGTGTAAACGTGATAACACGCATATCGTCGCCATCACCGTTTGGTGCTACAGTATTTACATAAATCATTCAGCACAACATTGTTAACATTTGTTATCTCGGTTATTTACAGATACGTTAATGAAGCTACGTGACGTGATGCACAACACAGCTACAGTAGAAGCAAATGTTAACCTTTTCTAATGTTAGGCTAACGTTAGCCTAGCATTACGTTAGAGATTTTAAAGATAACATTCAAATGTGTTGCTGACTTTACTTAGATCAAATGTAGACATCCTTGTTTAATTTATCCACATTTAGTTGGTGTTGTGGTCTACCGCATAACTTAATCCAGAGCAGACACTTATCTCAGTAGAGATGTGGCTTGGGAAAGGGTAAAAAATAATACACACCATCGCCCAGCCTCTTAGGAACCTAGTGTTGAAGTTGCATGTACCCAATGCACACTGTTTGACCATTTTAAACTAAAATGACAAGGAAAAACGAATGAAAACTGACTAACTGCAATGCATTTCGATGGACATGGAAGCAGAGAATGTCCGAGTGTATTGGGTTAGCTGGGCACTGTGATTGGCTCATCTCGTTTTAGGGCGTGGCTTAGCCATAGGTCAATTAGGCACAGTGTCATAAGCTTCATAGCTTTTCTTTTGACTTTAAAGTTTTAATCTTTTACATTTAAGAATGTATAAGTACGTATATCTGCATATAACTTGACTAACTGATTTCACTGAACGCAGGATGATCCTTTCTGGACTGTACAATACATGTCAGCTTCCGAGCGCTGGTCAGTGGGGAACCAGACAGTGTGCAGCCTGGAGCAGATGCTGAAACTAGCGGCTAAATCCAAGACCTCGGCTGTATTCACTCTTCGTAGACCACCGCCCAATCACCCCCACCACGACGACTGGGTCAACCTCACCCTGGACACTGTTCTGAGGTCAAGAATACCACAACGGCAGGTTAGTCTTGAGGGAGTGATACTCGCCTTTGATATGCTACTGGAGATCTCATTCATCCTTGGCCTGGGGTTGAAATACATATCTTTAGGATATGTTTGTCCTTGTTTAATATGGTTGTATAGTCGCGCCCCCTAGCTGTGAGTAAAACTTATTACATTATGGGTGTAACCTTAATAAATCCTACTGTATCATATTCGAAAAGAAAATGTCTAAGGTCTGTATTATCAACATGATCAAAACTTTGCTGAAACACCAGCTTTACACAATCCACTGAATACCTGCTGTAATCTGATTCATAATGTATGCTTTTTTAGTAAGCAAAAAGCCTTTTAGTATAAATGAAAAAAAAAATTTCACCTTCAGGTTGTGGTACTTCTGTCTTTTTGCTGTGAAATCTTAATTGATTTTTATAAAGTAAACTTAATAATAACGTTTAAATTGTTAGTGATATTTTAAGATGAACACTGATAAATACAGAATTTTTGAAAAAATCTGGATTTTGAGGACCATTTATGTAAACATCTCTCAGTATTCATAGTATTGCAATGCATTATATGTTTTGCCCCATACAATAAAATCGACAGAGCTTTGATCATAAAACGAAGCATTTAAATATCATCTTACAAGAAATATTATTTGGTAATATAGAGTGACAACTGATATTTATATGCAATTTTTGTATGTAGTCTGCTATATTGTTATAAAGATCTCATTCATTTACATTACAAGCTATTAGAAATTCATCTTACTTTTTGTGCATAAAAATATAAGCAATTGCACCAAATTGCATAATTTTTTTGTGAAATCTTAATTGATTTTTATAAAGTAAACTTAATAATAACGTTTATATTGTTAGTGATATTTTAAGATGAACACTGATAATTTAAGATGATTATCCATACAGAATTTTTGAAAAAATCTGGATTTTGAGGACCATTTATGTATACATCTCTCAGTATTCATAGTATTGCAATGCATTATATGTTTTGCCCCATACAATAAAATCGACAGAGCTTTGATCATAAAACGAAGCATTTAAATATCATCTTACAAGAAATATTATTTGGTAATATAGAGTGACAACTGATATTTATATGCAATTTTTGTATGTAGTCTGCTATATTGTTATAAAGATCTCATTCATTTACATTACAAGCTATTAGAAATTCATCTTACTTTTTGTGCATAAAAATATAAGCAACTGCACCAAATTGCATAATTTTTTGTTCATTTTGGGCCTCAAATAATTCATAATTTCCCCCCTCCTTGAGTATGAGTTCCATATTGTCCTATATCATAATACATATAATGTTAAACCTTATTCGTGATACTATTTTAAATTGCATAATTAGATTTGTCGGACTATTACTTTATACAGTATGTTCAGGCTTCACAGGATTAATACAGTATAATTATTCCATAGTTTGTATTCCCTTCTCACATTGAACTGTTTTGTGTGTAGGTGATGTGGACGGTGGACAGTAACAGGGACATGGTGAGGCAGGTTGCTCCAGGTTTGCAGCAGACCTCAGTACACAAGCTGCCCCTCGACACACTCCATCAAAAAGACATCAGCAGGGTCCTGCTGCGCTACAACCAGGCCTCTGTGCAGGATGTCCGGTAGGCCTCTGCTCTACTTACAAACACCTGGTCTCACTTACTTACAACATCCACATTACACGATAAGGGACAGTTTGGGAACAAATGCTGCACTAGTGTAATGTCACAGTTGTTCAGCCAAACTCAAGCTATATTATAGCCAATGTTGCTACTCCAGGGCGCAATTTAGCCTGTAAGCTTGTTGCTCACATCTAAATTCAACATAAAAAGCCATAGCAACAGCAAACGAGTGCAGCGAAAATAAGAGATTGACAAAAATTTGTTGCAGTTGGTGTGGGTGTGAATAGGCTTTTAGTCCCCCCTGTCAAGTGTGTAAAAGCTCATCCCAAATCTCTGTTTATTTGATTAGGCTGTATAATGAAAACAACATCAGTCTGACTCTGTATTCGGTGAACGCCCCGTGGCTGTATTCTCTGCTGTGGTGCAGTGGGGTGTCGTCCGTCTCCTCTGAAGCCCCGCAGGTGCTGAGGAAGGTGCACTATCCGCTCTGGCTCATGGTACAAACCCTCATCTGCTTGTAGATTATTCAGTAGGCAATGGATTAGAAATATAATTGGTCAACATCTGCTGCTCTGGCCTTTATTCTTAATACATTTATGTTGTTAATTTCTTTTTCTACTAGAATATAAAACAAATGTGCTAAACATGTTAATTGGGTTAATGACATATTTTGTATATAATATATATTGATAAAATTATCTCATGCAATATAATATTCAGGAGCATGTTTTATATTCATTGTACAGCATTGCCTGCACTATAAATTTCTCTTGCACCATCTAGTGGTGTGTGTGTGTGCCTCACTAGCATTTGTGTCTTCCCAGACTCCGGATGAGTACTGCTTGATATGGATCTCCACTGATCTCATTTCCTTTGCTGTAGTTCTGGGAATATTTATATTCCAGAAGTAAGTGACCACTTGTTTGACATGGTATGCTGTAGATTATAGGAATGATGTTCTATTCAAAATAATTATTTTAGTATTATTTATATGCTGTCAAGGTATTTATTAATATATTGAATTGGCTTTTTAAAATATATATTTTTTTATATTTTCAGTTTTCATTAGAATTTTGTGGAAGTTTTAATAATCATGTTTTGTGTTTTTGTCATTTTTATTAGTCTTTTTTTAGTCAAGTTTATATATACTGTGTGTTTGAGAGAAAGAGTGTGTGAGAAAAGAGTGTGTGTATGTGTATTTGTATTAAGCTTTAGCTAGTTTCAGTTAGTTGTCAAGGCAACATTTCTCATTTTCGTTTAGGTTTTATTAATCATATATATATATATTATTTTCCAATTAATTAAAACATATTTATTTAAAGTTTTATATTTAGTTTTAGTTAACACTAACAACAATATATTAGTTCTTCTTTCCAAATTTCCAACATATACACTAACATACTTAAATGAAATATTAAATATTCATCTCAAATTAGTGACATCTCATCTAGATTACAAGCAATACAAAACTAGCAAATAGAAATATATATGTTTATAGAAAGTTAGCGTATCCTGTATATAAATATTTAGTTTTTACTACTAAACGGATATTTTCAAGTTCATACAACTTGCTGTTTTTTACTGCTTAAATTCACCCGAACAGTACAGTTTTAGTCTAAAAGAAAATATGACTTTAAATGTTGTAGTAATGAAAGCTAAAGGTTGTTTAAAGTCATTCTTAAAATGCATAGAATGTAAATTACATCACTTTGCTTTGATTGTTTCACACAATCAAATTGTTTGTTGCAGCTTTGTTCGACCTTAGCAAAACAAAATGCATCCTGAACCATGGTTAGAGAGAAGGAAAGAAGAATAAATAAGAAGAAAATGTGTTTGCATTGGATGTTTAGCGTTCTCCCCAGTTATTTTTCATTATAATATTTAATGTTCCAGATCAGCATCACTGGTTAATGTGTGAAATGAGCACTCAATGTTTTGTGGGGCTCTGGATCCTCTACGTTTGCTGCGCTTGCCATAGTGACATTTGCATCTGCTTTTCTGAACTGACCTCTTGATTCTCTCCCTTTCTTTTACCCCTTTCTTCCACCTCTCCTCCTCTTCTTCTTGCTCTCTGCCTGATGTGCATGCTCCTCTTCTCTGCTGCATTCTGGCATCTCTCAGCTATCACATAATCAGGTAATTGGGTCAGCACTGTTGGCCCATGCTGCCAGTGTATATCTCCCTTTCTTGCCCTTCTTTCTCTGTATAACCCTGTTTCAATCTGTCTTCCTGGATCTTTTGTTTGACCTGGATTTTGTCAATGCTACTACTAACTCTTCTCACTAAACCTCACACGCCCACATGATTACACTTTAATATCACTGTTTATCACTTAACATATAATTCATATTTAATTCAGGTTTATGCTATGATACCCCTATACTGGATGAGTACGGAACAAGCAACAATCACAATTGACTGACTGCTACATTTAACTGCTTTTGTCATTTTCTACTGTGACAGAGAAGTATTTAAAATAACTGTTTACTATTTTAATATAATTATAATGCAATTTATTCCTGTGATGGCAAGGATACATTTTTCAGCATTATTACTCCAGTCTTCAGTGTCACATGATCCTTTAGAAATCATTCTAATATGATTATTTTCTGCTCAAGGAAAATGTCTTATTATTATCAGTGTTGAAACAACACTAAATATTTTTGTGGAAACCATGAAATATTTTTTTTGGTCTATGAAATATAAAATCTATGTAACATTAACAATGGCTGTCGATTTTGATCGATTTAATGCGTCATTGCTGAATAAAAGTATAATTTTTTTACTGACGGTAATGTAAGTACCTTGGCTTGTACCATATCTTAGTGTCTACCAATTACATTAAAAAATCACCTTTAGATTCGTAAGTTCATTTTAATGTCAACACTGAGATTATAAATCAAAAATGAATGTTTTATTAGCAGGGTCAGCTGTAACAACGCATTCTCTGTTTGGCTATGGTCACTAACTGGCGGTTTGTGTACGTGTGTGTGCACGTGATCACAGGTGGAGAATGAGTGGGATGCGTAGCTACAACCCAGAGCAGATCATGCTGAGCGCAGCTGTCAGGAGATCCAGCAGAGATGTCAACATCATGAAGGAGAAGCTCATCTTCTCTGGTAAGAGCCACCAAAACTGCCTCCTGTTGGCATGTATCAAACTGTGTGTGTGTGAGAAAGAGCTTATTGGGCAATCAAAATGTGTAATAATGACTGTTAAACTAAATATTTCACCATTGTACATGGCAAAATACTGGTGCAAAATTTACATTTATTTAATGTCTCATTTATTACTTCACAATGTGTCACTTTTTTATACCACCAAGCTCATTAGCACCATCTTGTGACTCAAAACTGATGGGATTCCCTATTAATTATAATATAGTGAATAAAACATTTGATAAATGGCTAGAAACTCACATTGAGGCCCAAGTTACAACAAGAAAACGATAACGTCGCCAGGAACGTTAGGAATGAACCAGGAGGAAATCCAAAGAGCTGAACTTAAACCTGAGGAAGTTGCATTGAAGTTACATGTTAGTTAACTGGTCCATAGATAAAGTAAATTGAATTGCAGAATAAAATATAAATAAACAGTGTCGGGGGAAAGTTACTTTTAAAAGTAATGTGTTAAGCACCAAAAGTGACATGAATAATCCTCAGGCTGAAGGAAATGCAAAATCAGGTCTGTACAGTAGAGGGCGCTCAATCTCAAACAAACCTTTCAGCTGCTGCCATTCTGAATAACACTCTTACTAGAGTAGTTCACTTAAAAAAAAAACTTTGCTGATAATTTACTCACCCTCATGTCATCCAAGATGTCCATGTCTTTTTTTCTTCAGTCGAAAAGAAATTAAGGTTTTTGATGAAAACATTCCAGGATTTTCTCCATATAATGGACTTCATTGGGAACCAAACGGTTCAAGGTCCAAATGAAAGTTTCAGTGCAGCTTCAAAGGGCTTTAAACGTACACCAGACGATGAATAAGGGTCTTATCTAGGACCCTTCGAGTCATGACTCGAAAAAAGATTTGTTCATGTTGATGAACGAGTTTGAACAGTAGAGTCACGGACGCGCATCACAGAACAGAGCAAGGCGAGCATTTGTGCTTATAAAACTTTTTTTATTTATTTTTTAAATGACTGACTGTTTCACTTGATAAGACCCTTATTCATCGTCTGGTGTCATTTAAAGCCATTTGAAGCTGCACTGAAACTCTCATTTGGACCTTGAACCGTTTGGTTCCCATTGAAGTCCATTATATGGAAAAGATCCTGGAATGTTTTCATCGAAACCTTTAATTTCTTTTCAACTGAATAAAGAAAGACGTGGACATCTTGGATGACATGGGGGTGAGTAAATTATCAGCAAAAGTTTTTTTAAAAGTGAACTATTCCTTTAAGCGTCAAAAACAAAAGTTTTCAGAAAAATCATGCTAATGTGAGTTATCTCTGTGTACATCTCTGTCATCGCAGTGTGTCATTGCATTACATATTTTGCCCTTCATAAAAAAACTACACTGAAAAATAGTCTACTATCCACGTTATTCTTAATGTAAGAGTGGTCATTTGTCATTTGAATGTGTGAGGCTTCCAGTGTCAACCACTTTGTTAGTTTAGCTGTTTAAAAATCGCTTTTTTCCGCGTTGTTAAACAAAGTGGATACTGTTAAAAAGATTTCATTGATTTCCACTACAAGCTGTCAGAATTTCATCTTACATTTAGACCATAAAAACATCAGCAACTGCACGAAATTGCTAATTTTTGCTCTGTTTGGGCAAAATTCAAATGTCAGCCTTTACAGAGTCAATGTCCGGTTAACTGTACACATGTTGCATGGATTGTATTTCTGGATTAGCTTTGTGTGTGCATGTGTCCCAACAGTGTTCGCATGCATCTGTGTGTTTTTTAAGGTCAGCCACAGTAGCTGTCCACCTCCTGGGTTTGAGTCTTCCACTACTGTATGTCTCCGCATCCCATCTCATTCCCAGTCCCTCCCCTCTCCCTCGTGTTTCTTACTGCCTGCCACCGTCCTGTCTCTTCCTGCATCCGTTCATCCATCCATCAATCCATTCTCCGCTGACATCCCACAGACTGAATGATCTGTAGCACCACTGGCCTGGGTAACTGTGGCCTGCGTCTGGTGAGTATGAGGGGGAGGATCATTCAGATGTGTGGAATTCAGAAAGAACATCTACAACCAGCAGCTCGGTTTCAAGTGTGCAAACTACATAGGCTATAAGCTATACCTTCTAATAAAGCATTATTATTATGTTGAACCTTGCATGAACCATTAGAAACCCTTCTAATATGCTGATTTGGTGATTTAAGGAACGTTTCTTTTTAATATCAATGTTGAAAATGGTTGTGCTGCCTAAAGGTGTAGTAAGCGATTTCTGCAAAATGCTGTTGAAAATTTAAATCAACAACTAAACAAAAAAATTTGTGAATATTTGTTAGTGTATGCGTTTGTTTGGATGTCGATTGTAGCCCTCAAGCCGTATTCACTTTATAGCCCTTAATCCTGTAATTGTGGACAAATGTGGGCACAGAGGATTCAGGTGTGATCCTAATTTTTATTTATTATAAATGTTATCACTGTCTTCGATAAAGTTTTGTCTATTTATTTATGGTGTTTTTTTATTTACTTCAAAAAGTACCATATTTTCTATGTAAATTATGCTTATTTTTACACTCACCGGCCACTCTATTAGGTACACCTGTCCAACTGCTCGTTAACACTTAATTTCTAAGCAGCCAATCACATGGCGGCAACTCAGTGCATTTAGGCATGTAGACATGGTCAAGACAATCTCCTGCAGTTCAAACCGAGCATCAGTATGGGGAAGAAAGGTGATTTGAGTGACTTTGAACGTGGCATGATTGTTGGTGCCAGAAGGGCTGGTCTGATTATTTCAGAAACTGCTAATCTACTGGGATTTTCACGCACAACCATCTCTAGGGTTTACAGAGAATGGTCCGAAAAAGAAAAAACATCCAGTGAGCGGCAGTTCTGTGGCGGAAATGCCTTGTTGATGCCAGAGGTCAGAGGAGAATGGCCAGACTGGTTCGAGCTGATAGAAGGGCAACAGTGACTCAAATAACCACCCGTTACAACCAAGATGGGCAGAAGAGCATCTCTGAACGCACAGTACGTCGAACTTCTGAGGCCACACCGGGTGCCACTCCTTTCAGCTAAGAACAGGAAACAGGCTACAATTTGCACAAGCTCATCAAAATTGGACAATAGAAGATTGGAAAAACGTTGCCTGGTCTGATGAGTCTCGATTTCTGCTGCGACATTCGGATGGTAGGGTCAGAATTTGGCGTCTACAACATGAAAGCATGGATCCATCCTGCCTTGTATCAACGGTTCAGGCTGGTGGTGGTGGTGTCGTGGTGTGGGGAATATTTTCTTGGCACTCTTTGGGCCCCTTGGTACCAATTGAGCATCGTTGCAACGCCACAGCCTACCTGAGTATTGTTGCTGACCATGTCCATCCCTTTATGACCACAATGTACCCAACTTCTGATGGCTACTTTCAGCAGGATAATGCGCCATGTCATAAAGCTGGAATCATCTCAGACTGGTTTCTTGAACATGACAATGAGTTTGCTGTACTCAAATGGCCTCCACAGTCACCAGATCTCAATCCAATAGAGCATCTTTGGGATGTGGTGGAACAGGAGATTCGCATCATGGATGTGCAGCCGACAAATCTGCGGCAACTGTGTGATGCCATCATGTCAATATGGACCAAACTCCCTGAGGAATGCTTCCAGCACCTTGTTGAATCTATGCCACGAAGAATTGAGGCAGTTCTGAAGGCAAAAGGGGTCCAACCCGTTACTGAGCATGGGGTACCTAATAAAGTGGCCGGTGAGTGTATGTTATATATATATATATATATATATATATATATATATATATATATATATATATATATATATATATATATATATATATATATATATATATATATATATATATATATATATATATATATATATATATATAAATTTAAACTACATTAAAATATCATTCCAATAAGTTTTTAGAGCTGAAACCTAAAGATGAAGTGACTTTGCTGTCATCTGGTGTCTTATTTTGGCTTATTTTAGAATGCTCTAAATTACAGTTTTTCCCTTTCATTTCTGTGGGTGCCCATTTTTGACCCAAATACAAGATTAAGGAGTTCATTTTTTTCACCACTTCAAGGGATCAAGGGAAGTATTTTTTAAAAATAAATCAAAACTATTTTGCCCACATTTGTCCAGAATACGGTTTTAGGGTTAAATAGTGTGAGTGTTTCTCAGAAAATCGCTGTGATATTTGACATTTTTGTGGAAACTGGATTGTTTGATGAATAGAAAGTTCAAAAGAACATTATTTAAAATAGAAATCTCTTGTAACATTATAAATGTCTTTAATTTGATCAATTTCTATTGATTTACTGAGTAAACATGCTGAATGAAAAATAGTTTTCCTCAATTTTGTCTGAATATGAGAGACTTGTGCATCATGAGAGTCTGATGTTAGCATCCGGCTAAGCTAATCCGCACAAAAACACAATATTGAGTAAAATGTTAATTTTAAGTTATATGAATCTTTTTCGGTTGATATTGTTGAATAAAAGTAAAAACATCTAACCTTGACTAAAAGTGAATAAATGTTATTTTGAGTTAAAAGCTTGTTGTAATATGTGTAATACCAACTCTGACTGAATTTGACCAAGATGTTAAGGCAAAAAACATTTCTTATAAGGTTGAAATAAAGCACACCAGATGCCTCATAAATGCAGACTACGTAGGCAGCTCACTAAGGTTTGGAACAGAGCCGATGTGTCTTAAGTGTGTTTAAAGATCCTCAGTTTTGCATCGCCTTGCAAACGTCATGGAGGTTAAACTTTCTTTTTATTGCCTTCTTTCATCTTTTTCCACAGAGGTGAGCAACGGAGTCAGCAGCGATGAACCATACATGGAAAATGGATTTAACTACTACACCAATTAAGGCGTTTCTCATTGTGACTCATGGAGCGAAAAAAAATGCATCACATCCTGAACCAACTTGTGGTGTATCCTCTGAACTGACTACTGACTTAACTCTTAGTCTACTGGTGATGATGGACTCTAGTACAGTTATTTTTCCCCCGTTTTTCTTTCTGCTAAGTTGCTTGTTCTAAATTCTGTACAGTAAAGAGAAGAATGAAGTGTGTTTTTTCAGACTATTACCAAATCTGTGGCCTCTTCCCCCATGTAACGCTTGAGGATGCTGGAATGCCTGTTACTTGCTTCGTATTGCAAGCATGCCTGTGATAACATAGTGGATTTTATCTATCGGTTTTTGGGGATTTTATTTTTTTCTAATCTTCCATAGCCAGCCATCGTGGAGTAGTAACGTATATAATGCCAGCTTTTTTAATTTCTAGACCTTGATTTGATGTGATATTCACAGTCTAATGATGCCTTCTGTTCAAACGGTTGTACATTTTGTAGATTTAACAGGTGTTTACAGAGTGCCTGCCTTTAGCCCTTCAGTGATATTTACCGTGTTTGAAATTCCACCTATTTAGCATGTGGTTCAGTTGTCGTTTTGAGAGGAAATCACCCAGCCTTATCTTGGTCGGTATGATGCCAGAATACCTGGAACATTTAGGTACATGTTCTGCATACATACAAACAAAATAAATCCCCTAATTAGTTTGAAATTGGGATTACAGAAACCAAAAGTTAAAGTTTAGTTTAGGCTGTAGTTGAACACTGTTTATAAGGAAAGCTGGCTTGGAGTTTCGATGCCGTGCAATATTACTTGGACACTGTCCTATAATAAAAAGTGTTTGAATGTTGTTCAGTGGCTTTTCTTTTTTAAACTATTAAATTATAATTTTAGCGTCAACCCTCTTGTTTAAGTAGCTTTTCATGTATTGAATACTTTATACAGGGCTTCCTGTTGCTGAGGTGCCCTGACCCCAGACTTAATATTGTAAATGTGAGATGTGACATTGTTTACAGTGGTTGTGCTGTCACACAGAGGACGGGCTGAACGATTGTGCTGGTTGATATTTTAATGACGTGTTTCAGAGATCAGTCAATAAAAAAAATAAAAAAACGCAGATTTGACTGTTTGTATTTCTTTGCACAGTAGCAAAAGTTAAAGGATTTTAATGACACTTGAAATGGTACAGGGCTTTTACAAATATAGAATTGTAATAATTCAATATTTTGAACCGAATTACAGGAAATGTTTGGATATGCATTCACACTGATAAATGTGTCATAACTTGTCCCTTTTGGTTCTGGACTCTGACATAAAGTGCCTTAACCCATTCAGACTCTGTGTCCATTACAATGGACATCACATGTCAGCCCCCTTTTTTTAATTTCTGGAGCATTTCACCTAGTTTAAAGCCTGCAGTCCATGAGATTGGATGTTTGTCATCCAATCAAATGCCAGAAAAGCTCTGCATTTAGTAACTATAAAAAAAAACTCTACATTGAAGAGAAGCATGGCAGCACTTCACTCCAAACGCTGAAGCAAGCAACATTTTCTATGGTGTATTTACATTTTGTATATATTTTTGCCTGTATTTCATAGTTTGTATGTAGAATAGAAAGATTGAACTTATTAATTAAAGTTAAAAATCGACTGTAGAGTTGCACGTTTTAAATCAGGATTTTTTTAAATCTGTCTGTCCATTAGAATGGACCGTAGATTTGAAAGCCTCAAATCTTCTTGAAACTCTGGATTCTGATAGAAGGCCATGTGACTTAGACCTGAGTGCAAAAATGGAGGATCTAGACCCTTCCAGAGCTGAGATATTGAGATATTTATGAGATATTTATGACATACTGAGATATTGAGCCATTATAAATAGCTCAAATATCTCAGCTCTGGAAGGGTCTAGAGCCTCCATTTTTGCACTCAGGTCTAAGTCCCATGGCCCTCTATCAGAATCCAGAGTTTCAAGAAACTTTTTTTTTCGCACAAAAAAAAAACATAAGGGGTACCACTGTCGTTTTTTTTTTTTTTTTTTGTGCGAAAAAAAAAAAAGTTTCTTGAAACTCTGGATTCTGATAGAGGGCCCCAAGGGACTTAGACCTGAGTGTAAAAATGGAGGCTCTAGACCCTTCCAGAGCTGAGATATTGAGATATTTATGAGATATTTGTGACATACTGAGATATTGAGCAATTTATAAATATTCTCAGTATCTCAGCTCTGGAAGGGTCTAGAGCCTCATTTTGCACTCAGGTCTAAGTCCAATGGCCCTCTATCAGGAATCGAGAGTTTCAAGAAACTTTTTTTTTTCGCACAAAAAAAAAAATATAAGGGGTACCACTGTCGTTTTTTTTTTTTTTTTTTTGTGCGAAAAAAAAAAAGTTTCTTGAAACTCTGGATTCTGATAGAGGGCCATGGGACTTAGACCTGAGTGCAAAAATGGAGGCTCTAGACCCTTCCAGAGCTGAGATATTGAGATATTTATAATGGCTCAATATATCAGTATGTCACAAATATCTCATAAATATCTCAATATCTCAGCTCTGGAAGGGTCTAGAGCCTCCATTTTTGCACTCAGGTCTAAGTCACATGGCCCTCTATCAGAATCCAGAGTTTCAAGAAACTTTTTTTTTTTCGCAAAAAAAAAAAAAAAAAAAAACGACAGTGGTACCCCTTATGTTTTTTTTTTTTGTGCGAAAAAAAAGTTTCTTGAAACTCTGGATTCTGATAGAGGGCCATGGGACTTAGACCTGAGTGCAAAAATGGAGGCTCTAGACCCTTCCAGAGCTGAGATATTGAGATATTTATAATGGCTCAATATATCAGTATGTCACAAATATCTCATAAATATCTCAATATCTCAGCTCTGGAAGGGTCTAGAGCCTCCATTTTTGCACTCAGGTCTAAGTCACATGGCCCTCTATCAGAATCCAGAGTTTCAAGAAACTTTTTTTTTTTCGCAAAAAAAAAAAAAAAAAAACGACAGTGGTACCCCTTATGTTTTTTTTTTTTTGTGCGAAAAAAAAAGTTTCTTGAAACTCTGGATTCTGATAGAGGGCCATGGGACTTAGACCTGAGTGCAAAAATGGAGGCTCTAGACCCTTCCAGAGCTGAGATATTGAGATATTTATAATGGCTCAATATCTCAGTATGTCACAAATATCTCATAAATATCTCAATATCTCAGCTCTGGAAGGGTCTAGAGCCTCCATTTTTGCACTCAGGTCTAAGTCCCATGGCCCTCTATCAGAATCCAGAGTTTCAAGAAACTTTTTTTTTTTTTCGCAAAAAAAAAAAAAAACGACAGTGGTACCCCTTATGTTTTTTTTTTTTGTGCGAAAAAAAAAAGTTTCTTGAAACTCTGGATTCTGATAGAGGGCCATGGGACTTAGACCTGAGTGCAAAAATGGAGGCTCTAGACCCTTCCAGAGCTGAGATATTTGAGATATTTATAATGGCTCAGATATCTCAGTATGTCACAAATATCTCATAAATATCTCAATATCTCAGCTCTGGAAGGGTCTAGAGCCTCCATTTTTGCACTCAGGTCTAAGTCCCATGGCCCTCTATCAGAATCCAGAGTTTCAAGAAACTTTTTTTTGACAAAAAAAAAAAAACGACAGTGGTACCCCTTACGTTTTTTTTTCGGGTCAAAATTTTGATTTTCTTGAAACTCTGGATTCTGATAGAGGGCCATGGGACTTAGATCTGAGTGCAAAAATGGAGGTTCTAGACCCTTCCAGAGCTGAGATATTTAGATATTTATAATGGCATACAGAGCTGAGATATTGAGATATTTACAATGGCATAAATGCTACATGAGATCTCAATATCTCAGCTCTGGAAGTGTCTAGAGCCTCCATTTTTGCACTCAGATGTAAGTCCCATGGCCCTCTATCAGAATCCAGAGTTTCAAGAAAATCAAAATTTTGACCCGAAAAAAAAACGTAAGGGGTACCACTGTCGTTTTTTTTTTTGGGTCAAAATTTTGATTTTCTTGAAACTCTGGATTCTGATAGAGGGCCATGGGACTTAGATCTGAGTGCAAAAATGGAGGCTCTAGACCCTTCCAGAGCTGAGATATTGAGATCTCACGTAGCATTTATGCCATTGTAAATATCTCAATATCTCAGCTCTGTATGCCATTATAAATATCTAAATATCTCAGCTCTGGAAGGGTCTAGAGCCTCCATTTTGCACTCAGATCTAAGTCCCATGGCCCTCTATCAGAATCCAGAGTGTCAAGAAAATCAAAATTTTGACCCGAAAAAAAAACGTAAGGGGTACCACTGTCGTTTTTTTTCGGGTCAAAATTTTGATTTTCTTGAAACTCTGGATTCTGATAGAGGGCCATGGTACTTAGATCTGAGTGCAAAAATGGAGGCTCTAGACCCTTCCAGAGCTGAGATATTGAGATTTCATGTAGCATTTATGCCATTGTAAATATCTCAATATCTCAGCTCTGTATGCCATTATAAATATCTAAATATCTCAGCTCTGGAAGGGTCTAGAGCCTCCATTTTTGCACTCAGATCTAAGTCCCATGGCCCTCTATCAGAATCCAGAGTTTCAAGAAAATCAAAATTTTGACCTCGAAAAAAAACGACAGTGGTACCCCTTACGTTTTTTTTTCAGGTCAAAATTTTGATTTTCTTGAAACTCTGGATTCTGATAGAGGGCCATGCGACTTAGATCTGAGTGCAAAAATGGAGGCTCTAGACCCTTCCAGAGCTGAGATATTTAGATATTTATAATGGCATACAGAGCTGAGATATTGAGATATTTACAATGGCATAAATGCTACGTGAGATCTCAATATCTTAGCTCTGGAAGGGTCTAGAGCCTTCATTTTTGCACTCAGATCTAAGTCCCATGGCCCTCTATCAGAATCCAGAGTTTCAAGAAAATCAAAATCTTGACCCGAAAAAAAACGACAGTGGTACCCCTTACGTTTTTTTTTCGGGTCAAAATTTTGATTTTCTTGAAACTCTGGATTCTGATAGAGGGCCATGTGACTTAGATCTGAGTGCAAAAATGGAGGCTCTAGACCCTTCCAGAGCTGAGATATTTAGATATTTATAATGGCATACAGAGCTGAGATATTGAGATATTTACAATGGCATAAATGCTACGTGAGATCTCAATATCTCAGCTCTGGAAGGGTCTAGAGCCTTCATTTTTGCACTCAGATCTAAGTCACATGGCCCTCTATCAGAATCCAGAGTTTCAAGAAAATCAAAATTCTGACCCGAAAAAAAAACGTAAGGGGTACCACTGTCGTTTTTTTTCGGGTCAAAAATTTTGATTTTCTTGAAACTCTGGATTCTGATAGAGGGCCATGGGACTTAGATCTGAGTGCAAAAATGGAGGCTAGACCCTTCCAGAGCTGAGATATTGAGATATTCATCGTAGCATTTATAGCCATTGTAAATATCTCAGCTCATGTATGCCATTATAAATATCTAAATATCTCAGCTCTGGAAGGGTCTAGAGCCTCCATTTTTGCACTCAGATCTAAGTCCCATGGCCCTCTATCAGAATCCAGAGTTTCAAGAAAATCAAAATTTTGACCCGAAAAAAAAACGTAAGGGGTACCACTGTCGTTTTTTTTTGGGTCAAAATTTTGATTTTCTTGAAACTCTGGATTCTGATAGAGTGCCATGGGACTTAGATCTGAGTGCAAAAATGGAGGCTCTAACACCTTCCAGAGCTGAGATATTGAGATCTCATGTAGCATTTATGCCATTGTAAATATCTCAATATCTCAGCTCTGTATGCCATTATAAATATCTAAATATCTCAGCTCTGGAAGGGTCTAAGCCTCCATTTTTGCACTCAGATCTAAGTCCCATGGCCCTCTATCAGAATCCAGAGTTTCAAGAAAATCAAAATTTTGACCTCGAAAAACGTACAGTGGTACCCCTTACGTTTTTTTTTCGGGTCAAAATTTTGATTTTCTTGAAACTCTGTATTCTGATAGAGGGCCATGGGACTTAGACCTGAGTGCAAAAATGGAGGCTCTAGACCCTTCCAGAGCTGAGATATTGAGATATTGTATAATGGCTCAATATATCAGTATGTCACAAATATCTCATAAATATCTCAATATCTCAGCTCTGGAAGGGTCTAGAGCCTCCATTTTTGCACTCAGGTCTAAGTCCCATGGCCCTCTATCAGAATCCAGAGTTTCAAGAAACTTTTTTTTTCGACAAAAAAAAAAAAAAAACGACAGTGGTACCCTTATGTTTTTTTTTTTGTGCGAAAATTAAAGTTTCTTGAAACTCTGGATTCTGATAGAGGGCCATGGGACTTAGACCTGAGTGCAAAAATGGAGGCTCTAGACCCTTCCAGAGCTGAGATATTGAGATATTTATAATGGCTCAATATATCAGTATGTCAGCAAATATCTCATAAATATCTCAATATCTCAGCTCTGGAAGGGTCTAGAGCCTCCATTTTTGCACTCAGGTCTAAGTCACATGGCCCTCTATCAGAATCCAGAGTTTCAAGAAACTTTTTTTTTTTCACAAAAAAACAAAAAAACGACAGTGGTACCCCTTATGTTTTTTTTTTTTGTGTCGAAAAAGTTTCTTGAAACTCTGGATTCTGATAGAGGGCCATGGGACTTAGACCTGAGTGCAAAAATGGAGGCTCTAGACCCTTCCAGAGCTGAGATATTGAGATATTTATAATGGCTCAATATCTCAGTATGTCACAAATATCTCATAAATATCTCAATATCTCAGCTCTGGAAGGGTCTAGAGCCTTCATTTTTGCACTCAGGTCTAAGTCCCATGGCCCTCTATCAGAATCCAGAGTTTCAAGAAACTTTTTTTTTTTGCAACAAAAAAAAAAACGACAGTGGTACCCCTTATGTTTTTTTTTTTTGTGCGAAAAAAAAAGTTTCTTGAAACTCTGGATTCTGATAGAGGGCCATGGGACTTAGACCTGAGTGCAAAAATGGAGGCTCTAGACCCTTCCAGAGCTGAGATATTGAGATATTTATAATGGCTCAATATCTCAGTATGTCACAAATATCTCATAAATATCTCAATATCTCAGCTCTGGAAGGGTCTAGAGCCTCCATTTTTGCACTCAGGTCTAAGTCCCATGGCCCTCTATCAGAATCCAGAGTTTCAAGAAACTTTTTTTTCGCAAAAAAAAAAAAAAAAACGACAGTGGTACCCCTTACGTTTTTTTTTCGGGTCAAAATTTTGATTTTCTTGAAACTCTGGATTCTGATAGAGGGCCATGGGACTTAGATCTGAGTGCAAAAATGGAGGTTCTAGACCCTTCCAGAGCTGAGATATTTAGATATTTATAATGGCATACAGAGCTGAGATATTGAGATATTTACAATGGCATAAATGCTACATGAGATCTCAATATCTCAGCTCTGGAAGTGTCTAGAGCCTCCATTTTTGCACTCAGATCTAAGTCCCATGGCCCTCTATCAGAATCCAGAGTTTCAAGAAAATCAAAATTTTGACCTCGAAAAAAAAACGTAAGGGGTACCACTGTCGTTTTTTTTTTTTCGGGTCAAAATTTTGATTTTCTTGAAACTCTGGATTCTGATAGAGGGCCATGGGACTTAGATCTGAGTGCAAAAATGGAGGCTCTAACACCTTCCAGAGCTGCAGATATTGAGATCTCACGTAGCATTTATGCCATTTGTAAATATCTCAATATCTCAGCTCTGTATGCCATTATAAATATCTAAATATCTCAGCTCTGGAAGGGTCTAGAGCCTCCATTTTTGCACTCAGATCTAAGTCCCATGGCCCTCTATCAGAATCCAGAGTGTCAAGAAAATCAAAATTTTGACCCGAAAAAAAACGTAAGGGGTACCACTGTCGTTTTTTTTTCGGGTCAAAATTTTGATTTTTCTTGAAACTCTGGATTCCTGATAGAGGGCCATGGGACTCTAATCTGAGTGCAAAAATGGAGGCTCTAGACCCTTCCAGAGCTGAGATATTGAGATTTCATAGTAGCATTTCAGTGCCATTGTAAATATCTTGATATCTCAGCTCTATATGCCATTAGAAATCTCAATATCTCAGCTCTGGAAGGGTCTAGAGCCTCCATTTTTGCACTCAGATCTAAGTCCCATGGCCTTCTATTCAGAATCCAGAGTTTCAAGAAAATCAAACTTCGACCCGAAAAAAACGACAGTGGTACCCCTTACGTTTTTTTTTCAGGTCAAAATTTTGATTTTCTTGAAACTCTGGATTCTGATAGAGGGCCATGCGACTTAGATCTGAGTGCAAAATGGAGGCTCTAGACCCTTCCAGAGCTGAGATATTTAGATATTTATAATGGCATACAGAGCTGAGATATTGAGATATTTACAATGGCATAAATGCTACGTGAGATCTCAATATCTCAGCTCTGGAAGGGTCTAGAGCCTTCATTTTTGCACTCAGATCTAAGTCCCATGGCCCTCTATCAGAATCCAGAGTTTCAAGAAAATCAAAATTTTGACCCGAAAAAAAACGACAGTGGTACCCCTTACGTTTTTTTTTCGGGTCAAAATTTTGATTTTCTTGAAACTCTGGATTCTGATAGAGGGCCATGTGACTTATATCTGAGTGCAAAAATGGAGGCTCTAGACCCTTCCAGAGCTGAGATATTTAGATATTTATAATGGCATACAGAGCTGAGATATTGAGATATTTACAATGGCATAAATGCTACGTGAAATCTCAATATCTCAGCTCTGGAAGGGTCTAGAGCCTCCATTTTGCACTCAGATCTAAGTCACATGGCCCTCTATTAGAATCCAGAGTTTCAAGAAAATCAAAATTTCTGATCTCGAAAAAAAATCAAGGGGTACCACTGTCGTTTTTTTTTCGGGTCAAAATTTTGATTTTCTTGAAACTCTGGATTCTGATAGAGGGCCATGGGACTTAGATCTGAGTGCAAAAATGGAGGCTCTAGACCCTTCCAGAGCTGAGATATTGAGATCTCATGTAGCATTTATGCCATTGTAAATATCTCAATATCTCAGCTCTGTATGCCATTATAAATATCTAAATATCTCAGCTCTGGAAGGGTCTAGAGCCTCCATTTTTGCACTCAGATTAAGTCCCATGGCCCTCTATCAGAATCCAGAGTTTCAAGAAAATCAAAATTTTGACCCGAAAAAAAACGTAAGGGGTACCACTGTCGTTTTTTTTTCGGGTCAAAATTTTGATTTTCTTGAAACTCTGGATTCTGATAGAGGGCCATGGGACTTAGATCTGAGTGCAAAAATGGAGGCTCTAGACCCTTCCAGAGCTGAGCAGATTGAGATCTCATGTAGCATTTATGCCATTGTAAATATCTCAATATCTCAGCTCTGTATGCCATTATAAATATCTAATATCTCAGCTCTGGAAGGGTCTAGAGCCTCCATTTTTGCACTCAGATCTAAGTCCATGGCCTCTATCAGAATCCAGAGTTTCAAGAAAATCAAAATTCTACCCGAAAAACGAACAGTGGTACCCCTTACGTTTTTTTTTTTCGGGTCAAAATTTTGATTTTCTTGAAACTTTTAATTCAGAGTGCCACATATCGATTCATCATCTCTACACTGGTTACCTATTAAGTTCCGTATCAA
>JAQIUQ010007358.1:170000-186371 GCA_030378365.1 Hybognathus amarus | reverse complement strand
TGGATTCCTATAGAGGGCCATGTGACTTAGATCTGAGTGCAAAATGGAGGCTGTAACACCTTCAGAGCTGAGATATTGAGATCTCACGTAGCATTTATGCCATTGTAAATATCTCAATATCTCAGCTCTGTATGCCATTATAAATATCTAAATATCTCAGCTCTGGAAGGGTCTAGAGCCTCCCATTTTTGCACTAGATTCTAAGTCCCATGGCCCTCTATCAGAATCCAGAGTTTCAAGAAAATCAAAATTTTGACACCACGAAAAAAAAAACGTAAGGGGTACCACTGTCGTTTTTTTTTTTCGGGTCAAAATTTTGATTTTCTTGAAACTCTGGATTCTGATAGAGGGCCATGGGACTTGGATCTGAGTGCAAAAATGGAGGCTCAGTACCTTCCAGAGCTGAGATATTGAGATCTCACGTAGCATTTATGCCATTGTAAATATCTTAATATCTCAGCTCTGTATGCCATTATAAATATCTAAATATCTCAGCTCTGGAAGAATCTAGAGCCTCCATTTTTGCACTCAGATCTAAGTCCCATGGCCCTCTATCAGAATCCAGAGTTTCAAGAAAATCAAAATTTTGATCCTAAAAAAAAAACAACTAAGTGGATACCACTGTCGTTTTTTTTCGGGTCAAAATTTTGATTTTCTTGAAAATCTGGATTCTGATAGAGGGCCATGTGACTTAGATCTGAGTGCAAAATGGAGGCTCTAGACACCTTCCAGAGCTGAGATATTTAGATTTCACTGTAGCATTTATGCCATTGTAAATATCTCAGATATTCTCAGCTCTGTATGCCATTATAAATATCTAAATATCTCAGCTCTGGAAGGGTCTAGAGCCTCCATTTTTGCACTCAGATCTAAGTCACATGGCCCTCTATCAGATCCAGAGTTTCAAGAAAATCAAAATTTTGACCCGAAAAAAAAAAACGACAGTGGTACCCCTTACGTTTTTTTTTTTGGGTCAAAATTTTGATTTTCTTGAAACTCTGGATTCTGATAGAGGGCCATGTGACTTAGATCTGAGTGCAAAAATGGAGGCTCTAGACCCTTCCAGAGCTGAGATATTTAGATATTTATAATGGCATACAGAGCTGAGATATTGAGATATTTACAATGGCATAAATGCTACGTGAAATCTCAATATCTCAGCTCTGGAAGGGTCTAGAGCCTCCATTTTTGCACTCAGATCTAAGTCACATGGCCCTCTATCAGAATCCAGAGTTTCAAGAAAATCAAAATTTTGACCCAAAAAAAAACGTAAGGGGTACCACTGTCGTTTTTTTTTTCGGGTCAAAATTTTGATTTTCTTGAAACTCTGGATTCTGATAGAGGGCCATGTGACTTAGATCTGAGTGCAAAAATGGAGGCTCAACACCTTCCAGAGCTGAGATATTGAGATTTCACGTAGCATTTATGCCATTGTAAATATCTCAATATCTCAGCTCAGTATGCCATTATAAATATCTAAATATCTCAGCTCTGGAAGGGTCTAGTGCCTCCATTTTTGCACTCAGATCTAAGTCCCATGGCCCTCTATTAGAATCCAGAGTTTCAAGAAAATCAAAATTTTGACCCGAAAAAAAAACGTAAGGGGTACCACTGTTGTTTTTTTTTTGGGTCAAAATTTTGATTTTCTTGAAACTCTGGATTCCTATAGAGGGCCATGGGACTTAGATCTGAGTGCAAATCAATGGCGCACTCAAAATTTTGATTTTCTTGAAACTCTGGATTCCTGATAGAGGGCCATGGGACTTAGATCTGAGTGCAAAAATGGAGGCTCTAGACCCTTCCAGAGCTGAGATATTAGATATTTATAATGGCATACAGAGCTGAGATATTGAGATATTTACAATGGCATAGATGCTACATGAGATCTCAATATCTCAGCTCTGGAAGGGTCTAGAGCCTCCATTTTGCACTCAGATCTAAGTCCCATGGCCCTCTATCAGAATCCAGAGTTTCAAGAAAATCAAAATTCTGACCCGAAAAAAAAAAAAACATAAGGGGTACCACTGTCGTTTTTTTTTCGGGTCAAAATTTTGATTTTCTTGAAACTCTGGATTCTGATAGAGGGCCATGTGACTTAGATCTGAGTGCAAAAATGGAGGCTCTAGACCTTCCAGAGCTGAGATATTGAGATCTCACGTTGCATTTATGCCATTGTAAATATCTCAATATCTCAGCTCTGTATGCCATTATAAATATCTAAATACTCAGCTCTGGAAGGGTCTAGAGCCTCCATTTTTGCACTCAGATCTAAGTCCCATGGCCCTCTATCAGAATCCAGAGTTTCAAGAAAATCAAAATTTCTGACCCGAAAAAAAAACGTAAGGGGTACCACTGTCGTTTTTTTTCGGGTCAAAATTTTGATTTTCTCTGAAACTCTGGATTCTGATAGAGGGCCATGGGACTTAGATCTGAGTGCAAAAATGGAGGCTCTAGACCTTTCCAGAGCTGAGATATTGAGATCTCACGTAGCATTTATGCCATTGTAAATATCTCAATATCTCAGCTCTGTATGCCATTATAAATATCTAAATATCTCAGCTCTGGAAGGGTCTAGAGCCTCCATTTTTGCACTCAGATCTAAGTCCCATGGCCCTCTATCAGAATCCAGAGTTTCAAGAAAATCAAAATTTTGACCCGAAAAAAAACGTAAGGGGTACCACTGTCGGTTTTTTTTCGGGTCAAAATTTTGATTTTCTTGAAACTCTGGATTCTGATAGAGGGCCATGTGACTTAGATCTGAGTGCAAAAATGGAGGCTCTCAGACCTTCCAGAGCTGAGATATTGAGATTTCACGTAGCATTTATGCCATTGTAAATATCTCAATATCTCAGCTCTGTATGCCATTATAAATATCTAAATATCTCAGCTCTGGAAGGGTCTAGAGCCTCCATTTTTGCACTCAGATCTAAGTCCCATGGCCCTCTATCAGAATCCAGAGTTTCAAGAAAATCAAAATTTTGACCTGAAAAAAAAACGACAGTGGTACCCCTTACGTTTTTTTTTTTCAGGTCAAAATTTTGATTTTCTTGAAACTCTGGATTCTGATAGAGGGCCATGGGACTTAGATCTGAGTGCAAAAATGGAGGCTCTAGACCCTTCCAGAGCTGAGATATTTAGATATTTATAATGGCATACAGAGCTGAGATAGTGAGATATTTACAATGGCATAAATGCTATGTGAAATCTCAATATCTCAGCTCTGGAAGGGTCTAGAGCCTCCATTTTTGCACTCAGATCTAAGTCACATGGCCCTCTATCAGAATCCAGAGTTTCAAGAAAATCAAAATTTTGACCCCGAAAAAAAAACGTAAGGGGTACCACTGTCGTTTTTTTTTCGGGTCAAAATTTTGATTTTCTTGAAACTCTGGATTCTGATAGAGGGCCATGGGACTTAGATCTGAGTGCAAAAATGGAGGCTCTAGACCCTTCCAGAGCTGAGATATTGAGATTTCACGTAGCATTTATGCCATTGTAAATATCTCAATATCTCAGCTCTGTATGCCATTATAAATATCTAAATATCTCAGCTCTGGAAGGGTCTAGAGCCTCCATTTTGCACTCAGATCTAAGTCCCATGGCCCTCTATCAGAATCCAGAGTTTCAAGAAAATCAAAATTTTGACCCGAAAAAAAAAACGTAAGGGGTACCACTGTCGTTTTTTTTTGGGTCAAAATTTTGATTTTCTTGAAACTCTGGATTCTGAATAGAGGGCCATGGGACTTAGATCTGAGTGCAAAAATGGAGGCTCTAGACCCTTCCAGAGCTGAGATATTGAGATCTCACGTAGCATTTATGCCATTGTAAATATCTCAATATCTCAGCTCTGTATGCCATTATAAATATCTAAATATCTCAGCTCTGGAAGGGTCTAGAGCCTCCATTTTTGCACTCAGATCTAAGTCCCATGGCCCTCTATCAGAATCCAGAGTTTCAAGAAAATCAAAATTCCGACCCGAAAAAAAAACGTAAGGGGTACCACTGTCCTTTTTTTTTTCGGGTCAAAATTTTAGATTTTCTTGAAACTCTGGATTCTGATAGAGGGCAATGGGACTTAGATCTGGGTGCAAAAATGGAGGCTCTAGACCCTTCCAGAGCTGAGATATTTAGATATTTATAATGGCATACAGAGCTGAGATATTGAGATATTTACAATGGCATAAATGCTACGTGAAATCTCAATATCTCAGCTCTGGAAGGGTCTAGAGCCTCCATTTTTGCACTGAGATCTAAGTCACATGGCCCTCTATCAGAATACAGAGTTTCAGGAAAATCTAAATTTTGACCCGAAAAAAAAACGTAAGGGGTACCACTGTCGTTTTTTTTCGGGTCAAAATTTTGATTTTCTTGAAACTCTGGATTCTGATAGAGGGCCATGGGACTTAGATCTAAGTGCAAAAATGGAGGCTCTAGACCCTTCCAGAGCTGAGATATTGAGATCTCACGTAGCATTTATGCCATTGTAAATATCTCAATATCTCAGCTCTGTATGCCATTATAAATATCTCAATATCTCAGCTCTGGAAGGGTCTAGAGCCTCCATTTTTGCACTCAGATCTAAGTCACATGGCCCTCTATCAGAATCCAGAGTTTCAAGAAAATCAAAATTTTGACCCGAAAAAAAACGTAAGGGGTACCACTGTCGTTTTTTTTTCGGGTCAAAATTTTGATTTTCTTGAAACTCTGGATTCTGATAGAGGGCCATGTGACTTAGATCTGAGTGCAAAAATGGAGGCTCTCAGACCCTTCCAGAGCTGAGATATTGAGATTTCACGTAGCATTTATGCCATTGTAAATATCTCAATATCTCAGCTCTGTATGCCATTATAAATATCTAAATATCTCAGCTCTGGAAGGGTCTAGAGCCTCCATTTTTGCACTCAGATCTAAGTCCCATGGCCCTCTATCAGAATCCAGAGTTTCAAGAAAATCAAAATTTTGACCCGAAAAAAAAACGTACAGTGGTACCCCTGTACGTTTTTTTTTCGGGTCAAAATTTAGATTTTCTTGAAACTCTGGATTCTGATAGAGGGCCATGTGACTTAGATCTGAGTGCAAAATGGAGGCTCTAGACCCTTCCAGAGCTGAGATATTGAGATTTCACGTAGCATTTATGCCATTGTAAATATCTCAATATCTCAGCTCTGTATGCCATTATAAATATCTAAATATCTCAGCTCTGGAAGGGTCTAGAGCCTCCATTTTTGCACTCAGATCTAAGTCCCATGGCCCTCTATCAGAATCCAGAGTTTCAAGAAAATCAAAATTTCGACCCCGAAAAAAAATTGTAAGGGGTACCACTGTCGTTTTTTTTTTTCGGGTCAAAATTTTGATTTTCTTGAAACTCTGGATTCTGATAGAGGGCCATGGGACTTAGATCTGAGTGCAAAAATGGAGGCTCTAGACCCTTCCAGAGCTGAGATATTTAGATATTTATAATGGCATACAGAGCTGAGATATTGAGATATTTACAATGGCATAAATGCTACGTGAAATCTCAATATCTCAGCTCTGGAAGGGTCTAGAGCCTCCATTTTTGCACTCAGGTCTAAGTCACAAGGCCCTCTATCAGAATCCAGAGTTTTCAAGAAAATCGAGACACTTTTTCGCACAAACAAAAAAAAAAACGACAGTGGTACCCCTTATGTTTTTTTTGTGCGAAAAAAAAGTTTCTTGAAACTCTGGATTCTGATAGAGGGCCATGGGACTTAGACCTGAGTGCAAAAATGGAGGCTCTAGACCCTTCCAGAGCTGAGATATTGAGATATTTATGAGCTATTTGTGACATACTGAGATATTGAGCCATTATAAATATCTCAATATCTCAGCTCTGGAAGGGTCTAGAGCCTCAATTTTTGCACTCAGGTCTAAGTCCCATGGCCCTCTATCAGAATCCAGAGTTTCAAGAATATTGGAGAAACTTTTTTTTTTTTCGCACAAAAAAAACGACAGTGGTACCCCTTATGTTTTTTTTTTTTTTTGTTTTTTTTTTTTTGTGCGAAAAAAAAAAAGTTTCTTAAAACTCTGGATTCTGATAGAGGGCCATGGGACTTATACCTGAGTGCAAAAATGGAGGCTCTAGACCCTTCCATAGCTGAGATATGTAGATTTTTATAATGGCATAAATGCTCTGTGGGATCTCAATATCTCCTGCTCTGGAAGGGTCTAGAGACTCCATTTCTGCATTCAGGTCTACATCTCATGGCCCTCTATCAGAATCCAGAGTTTTGAGAAGATTGGAGAAACTTATTTTTTCGCACAAAAAAAAAACATAAGGGGTACCACTGTCGTTTTTTTTTTTTTTTTTGGTCAAAATTGCTAGTTTCTCTGATCTTCTTGAAACTTTGGATTCTGATAGAGGGCCATGAGACTTAGACCTGGGTGCAAAAATGGAGGCTCTAGACCCTTCCATAGCTGAGATGGAAGCTATGGAAGGGTTATTTTTTCGCACCCAAAAAAAAACATAAGGGGTACCACCGTCGTTTTTTTTTTTTTTTTGGGGGGTTCAAAATTTTTAGTTTCTCTGATCTTCTTGAAACTCTGGATTCTGATAGAGGGTCATGAGACTTAGACCTGAGTGCAAAAATGGAGGCTCTGGACCCTTCCATAGCTGAGATATGTAGATTTTTATAATGGCATAAATGCTATGTGGGATCTCAATATCTCAGCTCTGGAAGGGTCTAGAGACTCCATTTTTGCATTCAGGTCTACATCTCATGGCCCTCTATCAGAATCCAGAGTTTTGAGAAGATTGGAGAAACTTATTTTTTCGCACCAAAAAAAAAACATAAGGGGTACCACTGTCGTTTTTTTTTGTTTTTTTTGGGTCAAAATTTTGAGTTTCTCTGATCTTCTTGAAACTCTGGATTCTGATAGAGGGCCATGAGACTTAGACCTGAGTGCAAAAATGGAGGCTCTAGACCCTTCCATTGCTGAGATATGGAGATTTTTATAATGGCATAAATGCTATGTGGGATCTCAATATCTCAGCTCTGGAAGGGTCTAGAGACTCCATTTTTGCATTCAGGTCTAAATCTCATGGCCCTCTATCAGAATCCAGAGTTTTGAGAAGATTGGAGAAACTTGTTTTTTTTCGCACAAAAAAAAACATAAGGGGTGCCACTGTCGTTTTTTGGGGGGGTCAAAATTTGAGTTTCTCTGATCTTCTTGAAACTCTGGATTCTGATAGAGGGCCATGAGACTTAGACCTGAGTGCAAAAATGGAGGCTCTAAACCCTTCCATAGCTGAGATATGGAGATTTTTATAATGGCATAAATGCTATGTGGGATCTCAATATATCAGCTCTGGAAGGGTCTAGAGACTCAATTTTTGCATTCAGGTCTACATCTCATGGCCCTCTATCAGAATCCAGAGTATTGAGAAGATTGGAGAAACTTATTTTTTTCGCACCAAAAAAAAAAACATAAGGGGTACCACTGTCGTTTTTTGGGGGGATCAAAATTTTGAGTTTCTCTGATCTTCTTGAAACTCTGGATTCTGATAGAGGTCCCTGAGACTTAGACCTGAGTGCAAAAATGGAGGCTCTAGACCCTTCCATAGCTGAGATATGGAGATTTTTATAATGGCATAAATGCTATGTGGGATCTCAATATCTCAGCTCTGGAAGGGTCTAGAGACTCCATTTTTGCATTCAGGTCTCAATCTCATGGCCCTCTATCAGAATCCAGAGTTTTGAGAAGATTGGAGAAACTTATTTTTTCGCACCAAAAAAAAAAAAAAAA
This sequence comes from Hybognathus amarus, assembly GCA_030378365.1. NCBI lineage: Eukaryota > Metazoa > Chordata > Actinopteri > Cypriniformes > Leuciscidae > Hybognathus > Hybognathus amarus. Next base: position 178,610 of record JAQIUQ010007358.1, on the reverse strand, counting down.
AAAAAAAACATAAGGGGTACCACTGTCTTTTTTTTTGGGGGGGGGGGGTCAAAATTTGGAGTTTCTCTGATCTTCTTGAAACTCTGGATTCGGATAGAGGGCCATGAGACTTAGACCTGAGTGCAAAAATGGAGGCTCTAGACCCTTCCATAGCTGAGATATGTAGATTTTTATAATGGCATAAATGCTATGTGGGATTTCAAGGTTTTCAAGAAGATCAGATAAACTTAAAATTGACATGAAAAAAATTTCGGTGCAAAAAAAAAGTTTCTCTGATCTTCTGTGTTTTTGATCACATAAATGCAGTCTAAATTTAGCATAAAATATATATTTAAAAAAATAAAAACCTTACTGACCCAAACTTTATAAAATAAACAGGCTACATTTCTACTTTATAAAATAGTACATTCCCAGGAGAATTGTGTCAATCCAAATTGTGTCTTTTATGATTCACGTCTTGTCAACTATGCAAATTAGATGAATGATTAATAAGACGGAATGCCTATTTAATTGTCATATATCGCATTGTATAAGCCAACAGCTATAAATTGTCATTAACAATTGTTGTTTGTTTTTTCATAAGCTGGCAAACTAACTGGTAGCTTAGCTACAGCTATAAAATGAATAGCAATAATTGGGAATGCTTTCTCTTGGTTTTGTAGACCTGCAGTATCAAGAGTGCATTATGTGTCTAAATAAACCAACACCCCATAGAGGAAAAAGGAGTTATTTTGAACTCAGATAAGAATGTGGGAAACAGAATGTCAAAACAAGAGCATATGTTACACGCACACACACATGCATACATCCAAAGCAATCACAGGAAGAAATCAGGAAACTATGTGCATGTGAGAGAGCTTACTGATCATTTTAATGTGAGCACACACCATTTTACATGTGATTTCTCTTAAAACGCCCTTAGAAGTGTTTTTTTTTTCTTTCTTTCTGAATAACAGCAATTATATCATGCACAGCTTGACATGAGTGACAACAAAACCTTTTGCTAATGTGAATGTGAAAACTTGTGATGTTTTTCAACATCTCTCTTTCTCTGGTATCAAAAAAAAACTTGAACTCAGACTTTTGAGTGCTTCTTGCCCACGTAAAACTAACCATCAAAATGGTTAAGTGCTTTGGGTGGCTGCCAGGGTGTTGCTATGTAGTTGCTAAGGTGTTCTGTGTGGTTTCTACAGTAGTTGGCTTATTTGATTAAGCCAGTAGTTTTACATTAGTGCAGTTGCAGCATGTAGATGTATCCATGTAATTTCAATGTAAATACTAATCGAACTATATATAGCTCTATTTTTGATGCAACACAAAATGGTTTTGGAGAACTGGTGATTTTCCTTCAAGAGAACCTAAAGGTTTGGCGGTTTTGTGAGCATTAACATCGAATTAAGATTCTCCTAATGCCTCAGTTTTTGACTTGGTTGGCTTTACAACAAAAAAAAAAAGGAAAGAAAAAAGAAAAACAACTTCGATTTATAGAGAGAGACTGAAGGGTTGTGGAGAAAAAAAAATCTTTTGACTGAGGTGAGGTATCTTGAAGACTGATTAATTCAGAGCTGCCAGTGCATATCTGAGTCATGGTCTCTCTCTCATTATCTGTATTCATAAAACAGTGTTACGCAGCATATTTTAAGGCGAGACATGCTGTGCCGAATTATACAGTTTTGATTGAGTGTATATGAAAAAAAATCCTTCATCTCTAGACTTTAAATCACAAGTCACGCTCGTGTGAAAACAATGAGACTGTAATTCTCAATGCCTCGATCAGTAATTCATATCTACATGGGAAACTATTTGGGGCATGTTGTCACAGATACAACAACATAATGTCACAGCATGTGTTCGTTTTTCTTGGACAATTACAGTGGACATTTTTTTTGGAAGCTGAGACTTCAAGTTATACATAAATTGGCTTTGAAAATTAAACCCACTGTGAGAATGATTTAGTGCAGTGAAAAGTGAAACTCCCCTATATTTATACACACTTTGATGAAAATCCAAGCTTTATTCCTGGCTACATTCGCTTGCTTGTCATCTACACTTGTACAAAGCTACGGGAAGAGACAGCAGGGAAGTGACCCTTGCTATTTACCTCAGTTTCTGCTGCCAAGCTGACAATCGACGGCACTTTGAGGAACGCTGACATGGAAACAAATAAATGTTTTTATTTGAGAGCGCCTACCATGAGCGGTGGGTCTAACAGTGGGACAGGTTGGCTTTGGCAGAGTAATGGACCTGCCAGCCTTTTCCCATGTGTTCCTGATGGTAACCTCTCCACCCTTACCAACAAACTCCATTTCCCGAAAAGCCGCTTTCATTTAGACAGCAGCGTTGACAAAAGAGTCGGACAGAAAGAAATAAGAGCGTGTTTTAAGTCAAGTGCTAATAGCTTCAGTTTTTACAGCTCCTCAAAATGAGGTCCTTTGTGTTGCCAGTAGAAGGTGATGTGATTTATTGGCTATCCCTGAGGTACGGTTATGGAGTAACAGTGACACAGATAATCGGATTTGTTAGTGTGGTCCATTAAATTCCGAGCCACCTTCTTCTGCCACAGGCCTATGTGTATACGTGTAGGTGCACTAACAATTTATTTTCCTTTAAAATAATTGCTCTGCAGACAGTGTGTACTGGAGACTTGTTTCATGGTCTGATAATTCGATTGCAGTTGCACAGTGCGTTCAAACAATCCTCCCGTACTAAATATGTATGGTCTAGGCATTGAATAGAGAAATCATTGATTTAATAGTCAGGGGGTGTCCATATACTCTGGCAGGGGGCTTTCCTCATATTCCCTACCTGATCTGCTGCACATATACACTTTTCATTTATTTTGTGTACATTTGTCAATCATCAATGTATGGTAGCTGTGTATTGTGTTTTCTTTGGATCAACAGCATGATGGGAGTATGATAACGGATTTATGCAACAGTTCGATAAACCAATGCATTCTCATCCCAAGGCGTCATATACTGACGTTTGCCAAAGCGTATACATCCAAAACGCATGGCACCCTTTAGCGTCAGAGATGACGCGCACAGAGTATGGGTAGGTTTAGGTCTGGGGTAGGGTTTGGGTTAGACCACTACGAGGCGCCTTCTGGCCCATATATATCTGCGTCTCATATTGACGCTAAAGGGTGCCATGTGCATTGGATGTATATGCATTGACAAAATTGTCAGTGTATGATGCCTTGGGATGAGAACGGACTGGATAAACATTTTTAGACATTATTCGGTTTACTTTGTGTATTTTTGTTTCACCAACACCGTTTTAAACTTAGAGCAGAATCAACACACCACATGTCTCAGAACAACACAGTAGCGGTGTTTTGTTCCTGACTGAATCAGTGTTGCTGAATAAATCGCACTGAATCATCTCCAACATTCCACCGGAAGTGATCGCTTGCGTGTGTACGTCACTCATTGTTTACACAGAGATTTCGGAAGTTTTACCTTTCACCAAACATATTTAGATATATCAAAATCATCTTCCATTGCGATTTCCTGTATATCTAAATATGTTTAGGTCTTCACAGTGAAAGGTAAAACTTCAGAAATCTCTGTGTAAACAATGAGTGACGTAGTTGCGCATTGGACATGGCCGTGGGAACATATTTTATCATGGGGGTGCTGGGGGCGGGGCTTAATGGGCGTGGCTTGACAGAGTCGGCACCAGAGCAGATCAACTGGAGGGGCATTGGGTCATCAGCGGGGGGCACTGCCGTTTGAGAAATATTTTGACGGAAAAAAAAACAGAAACACCTTTTATTATTATTATAATTATTAATAATTATTATTTGTCTAATTTCCCCACCACTTTTTGCCAGGGTCGTTATTGTCCCCAGAACTTTTAAACATCTCGCGGCACGGATGTACCAATACAAATAAATAAATAATATCCAGTTAACTAGTCTAGCAGAGCATTCGTTTGTTAAATAAGAGGAGAAATAGCACGCTGAAATGTGTTTTTTTTTAAATCAAGTGATCAAAGTACTCGTTGACTCAGTGGTGCTGATAGTGTTCTCTTGTGGCTCGCGCTGCCACAAGGAACATCTCACATGGATACGAGCTTGATCAGTGTAGAAATCTCTATTCGTACTGGTGAAACCATAAAGTAAAATGCATTCTAACATATTGTCATGTCCCTGCTTGACAACAACTGATAAACATAATCGGTTTTAATGAGGGGGAAAAATAACTATGCGAGTGTGGATTAGACCTCAGAAACTCTTGCATGTTAGTCTAATGTTCTACCACTAGACCATTATATTACTACCATTACAGCACAAACAGGTGAATTTGGGGGAATGCAAGGTCTCGAGGCGCAATTTTGTTGAACTTATTTTAACTTGAGTGCCGCGTTTTGAGAATGAGGTTTCGTTCGCGAGACGCGAGCGCAACAGTTGCGTGCGCGTTCACAGTGAAAATCATTGAAACAGTAGCAGAGGGTAATGGAAAAACTTGTTCTTTGTGAACAGCCCTTAATGCCAAAGAATGCTTTAATCAAGACATCTATATTTAGTTTTTCACATGCATAAAGTGAGTGTCAAATAAATTGAGATGCTGGACCTCAACCAGTGTCATGTCACTCACTCCATGCGAGATCGACTTTTGCCATATGATAGGCAGCCTAGCCTATATTAATTTCTATACAACTATATTCGACAACATATAGAAATTAAATAATCGTTAGAGTCGTTTTATAAAGCTAGAAGGTGTTCTTAAAAAACATGCTGAAAAACAAAAAGTAATTTAAAGTCACGTCATATTAAATTTCAATGTAGTGAAACAGCTGTCGCCAGGGGGTGCTGCAGCACCCTCAGCACCCCTAGTTTCCACGACCATGGCGTTGGACATGATTCAGTTGGACATTGGACAACTGATTCAGATCAGTTGGACATGGCTGTGTGGTAACGAGGTAAAAACGATTTCAATACTGTTCGTTTTCTCACACAAACCGCCCGTTTCGTGTCTTAGGCCCTCAATGTGTACTTACATTTACGAGTCATTAAATCATGTTTAATTTTGACTTCTCTGTGCATGCTCTTAGACGGTGTACCCCCATACCTGCATTATATGATGGGCAGACAACAAAGGTTTGACCGAAAAAATACTGCGGAAACAAAGACGCCAAATCTTGGATGCCCTTGAGGTAAGCTAAAACATATCAAAAATTAATTTCAAAGTGAACTATCCCTATAGGACATATTTGGTTCATCATTCATTCCTAAATGAATCAGTAGTTTGAACAGGTGATTCAAACAGTCACCTGTCGCCACCTACTGGTTTAAAGATGTAACCCAGGATGGTGTTCAACTAATCAAATATTAGGACAGGAACTAACTAAAACAAAAATTAAATGAACAAAATAAAACAAATAAACACTGATTTTAAAGAAAGATACATTTCTTAAGAAGGTATTGGTTGGTTGGTATTAGACTGTAAAACACTTAGTTATAAATGAAGAGGAGGTATCTGGACTTCTTTTAATGCACTTATGCAATATAAAATGAATATGAAATCTTTAACAGCGACTTAGATACTTCTCTGAGCCACTGCATGCTTAATGACTGAAATTGTACTACTGTACAGCTCTGTTGTCTTTGCCTAAACAAGAAATATCCATATGACAGAATTGCACTGTACAACCAAAACAACAAAAATACATTTGATTAAAAAATAATGTTCTATCATCTGTGTAATATATTGCTGCCAGAGATTGCTGGCTTGTAGTATTCAGCTAATGGAATAAAGCAACATTTGGTGTGAACTCTCTCGTCTATTTGCTCTATCAACTCCTTTACTATGGTCTTTCACGCTGTTACAAGTCGAAAAGTGAGAAGCTCCTCTTTGAACAGCAGATAATAAAAGCAGGCCAGAGACAGTTAGACACTGCAAAACATCCAGAATATTTTGAGACACGCTGCTGTGTAAAGGCCGATCATCAAGTCATGGACTCTTATCTGTACAGAAAATGGCCAGCAGAAAGACAACGTTCACAGTCCCAACGTGACCAATAGATCATAAATCAGCACTGACAGACATTTACGAGATAGTCTCAAAAGATTTATTGTAAAGTTATAGACATGAGTAAACCGGTTATACGAAAAAAGGCCTATTGTATCGGATGTTTTACATTGTGTTCATTTTTATTAAGCACATATATTTGTTTGAACGTCCTAACATTTGACCGTCTTCATCTGTTGCAAGTGCTGGTATTATCTGACAACTCCGTTGACACATACAGCAACGCCAACCTTGTTAGCTAGCAGAAGGCAAGACTACAGCAAGATGTTGTTTGTGAAAACTCGCCTAACAGGAGGTTGAGAGGTCTTGTTAGCTTCATACACTTAGTTTCCTAAAATATGGAGAGCTCAAGAAAGGAAAGAAAGAAACATTTCATGCAGATAATAACCAGCTTATGACATTACCCGTATTAATATACACTCCTGACAGACACCAGCTAATGTCATGATTTAATTTAGAGTGTTCTTGTGTAATTCCCACAAGACGCAGAGAACAGAGACCTAAATACCAAAATATCAGCTAAGATAAAAGGAGAAAACAGACCCAATTCCAGAAGCATCCCTCTGGGGGTTAAGTGTGCAGCCTCTCAATTTGGATCTCAAAAAGGCTTGTCCCGCCGGGAACGATATTAAGCGCGTGCACGTACGCATGTATGATTTCCACTAATGAGCTTGTATTGTTTCAGTTCGCCACCTTGGATAAAGTTGTGCGCTGAATGTCATGCCTTTGAAAAAAGGAAAATAATCCATGGCTCTTTGCTGTGTTGACATTGTCGTCCATTAATTTGTTTACGTTCTAGTTATAATAATGAGAGATAAACGAAGAGGACTGGTCGGGGAATATCAATAGGCTGTGAAACCTTCTCTGAAAATAGGCTACACGTGTCAAAAATGTACTCAAGCGGCAGGTCAAACGTTCGTGGAGATGGATGGGGTGGAGCCACGCTTCTTTGTCCCGTGTTATGAAGCAGGTGTTAATTGTCATATCACTGTCAGTTAAATGAGTACAATCATTTAGCTTGAAGGGTTGTATGGTAATGTCACATTAACATGGAGTAAAGCCTCGCCGCACTGATCATTAATTAGTCTGGCCTGTTTCAGAGGGCAGGAAGCAGCACCATCCAACATGGGGATCCTGCCTGTATAGTTTAGCACTAATGAGCCTTTAATGTGCAGGACTGAAGAAATGGAGTACATCTCACATCCAGAGCTTTTGTGTCTGCAATAACCTTTGATTTAATACATGGTACTTAGACGCTGCATCAACACTTCTCTTTCAAGCCTGTGGTTTACTGTGGTGTAATGGGGTAAAAATTATAGTCTGCTCTGAGAACATGTATTACATGCAGCAAGGTTGAGTCGAAACATTGTATTGCACATTGCACACTTAGAGTATAGTTTTAAACACGTAACCTTTATTTGGAGACTTGGGTCATACGCCTGTCAAGGAGAATGACCATCAAAACCTGCATGACCCCTTTGAGGCAGCTGGGGTTAGAAATCAGTGCCATCAACTGGTAGAAAGTGGAAAAGCAGGATGTGATGTTTAATTTAATATGCAAACAGAAAATAGGGGTGTAATGCATAAATTAAAATATGGTTTTCATGTCATTTATGGTCATAGGCAGTGCTTTAGAGCTCATAAAACAGACTACAATTCTCAGACAAAATTGCATCTAAAAAGTAACTCAAATGCTACATAACAAACAGAGACTGATCACACACAAGGGAGAAATTTTAGTACTGACTTGATAGGATCACTTACAGGCTTCTTGTGTATTCCAAGTCAACACTAGACCATCTCAAACAACATCTTGACCATAAGAACCTCCTTATGTATGATTATTCCTCTGTGGTCTTCAAGAATATGTTTGCATTTCATAACATAAAAGGAAAGCAGAGAACAGCAGAGAGAATTAATTAATAAAATGTATAGAATTAATTCGACTTTATTCTAATTAGCAGAGTCTTAAATGAGACATTTGCAGGATCCAGATGCACAGATTTATTTTAGATCATCGGATGTCATGCCAACACACCTGGATGCGGAATTAGTCAGTACATACTATCGTTTTGATTACGTCCTTTATATGGTTAGAAATGCTTCACAAATATAGATTGAGTGTTTGACTAATCAATTTATTCACATATTCTGTGGTTTTCTTACCAAAGTATGCATGTCTCTCCGCTGCATTGATCACATTACATCAGGATTGCACCCACAAACTCATAAGATCCAGTTAACTTTATGCTAATTATTAGGCTAATCAGTGGATCATTCATTTAGGAAGGTTAGATATTTCTTTTTCTATATGGCAATCACTGTAAGGGGAAAACGAAGTGGAATGGAACGAAAAGCAAACAAACAAACAACAACAACAAAAAGAAAACGAAATGCTATAGCACACATATGTAAGCAATTGGAGGGCATACCATCTATCATTCTAATACTGTAAACAACATATTATACAATATTGATGACACTACCTACAACAATACAATTTGCTCATCAGCTCTCAAAGAGACATGGAGGGTCATTGATCTGCCTGTTTTCCAAGAAGTTGTCCTCCGTATAT
>JAQIUQ010007358.1:0-167500 GCA_030378365.1 Hybognathus amarus | reverse complement strand
CACCCTTAGCAACCACCACAGGCCACCTCCAGGTGGTGCTTTTTTTCACCAATACCACCGTGTCGTCTAGCGAGGTGGCTGTTAGGACGAAATGTGCAGGGTTATAGAGGTCAAGAGGGGTCATTGAGCCATCGCTGAACTGAAGCCACGCGCTGACAAGGGACTCCTGAGAGAGAAACACAACATGAACAAATGCTCTCAGTAATGCCAATTTTCTTGAATCACGTATGCATGATTTTTAACTCCAATTGAGGATTGTTCAAATGCTTTAAAAGTCATCAAAATCACATTTTGAAAGTGAACAGATGCACTGATCAGCGGGAGATTCAACCAATTTGCCCGTTTTATGTCTATCAATGTGGAAAACCCCTGCCGACGCAGAGGATTAGTGAAATTAACCTAATCAGAAATGGTTTTTAACGTGAGATGACTCAGAATAAGTGAGCAGCCTCACAACATGCCTCGGAACAGCTTGATCCACTAACAAACCGTAGCTCCCCATCAACATGCGGCCTGTGTCAAACAACTTTGTCAATAACGACAGTATTTATAGTGATTGCACCTGCTCATGGATAAAACATTTCTGAGAAATTGACATGGAAGAATGCAATATTGTGACCTAAAAACCTGAAAACGTCAATGTGATTTCAAAGAGGAAGGATTTACCCAGGATTTAGAAATAGAAAGCAATTGATCAGCTAAATGAATGAATGAATAAAATATAAAGAAATAATCAATATGTTTATTGTTCAATCTATTGATAAGTTATCACTAATAAAACAATGATAATATCCAATAAACAATAATAATAACAAAACTTGTAATTAAAAAGTTCAACTACACTACCTGATTAGGATTGTGCATTGTCTCCTGTGTGGTAGCTGTGGCAACGATGGCCCTGTTGCTTCCTGGGCTGAGCTGGAGGTTCAGGAGAAAGGCCAGAGACCAGCTGCACACCCAGCTCTGTAATACTGACTTTATCATCCAGAACCCGGATCACCCTCTCCGCCAGAACCAAGTCGGACAATGGAGACATCACCTGGTAAAAAAACATAGACAGAAATGCTTCTGATAACATTGAAAAACAACAAAAAATTTTCTCGAAGGTTCTCATACAAACTTAGTGACATGACAAAATGATCAGGCAATGTACAATTTCAAACATCAAAGTGGCAGCTGTCCACCCTCTGCCATATAGCAATATCTGATGCACAGGCAAGGAAATTACTTTGATATGAAACGTGATGAGAAGACTTCTAATCTGGATCAATTAATGGCAAAGCAGCCACCTCCACATTTCCGCATTCATTAAGTTATAATGAAGTGTCAGAAGCCATTTACTTCCGATCTGTAAGTGACTTCCACTGTCACTTGCACTTGCTTCTCACCATCATTTGCAAACCATCTAAAATGCAGCCATGCTTACGTAGAGAAATTATTCTTATTATTCTTTTTATTCCACTCTTATTCCGAGCACATTCCTAATTTTCCATTTGAATTGAGACATTTATTAATTAGACATAAAATAGGAATAATCAAGGGGAGCCTCGGGCCTTACCCAATATTGCATAAGACGCTGCCCCAGTGATCTACTTTTTATATATATAAAAAGTTAGTGCTTGCTATGCTACTTCAACAAATCTTTTCTTCTAAATAGTCTACTTTGCTCTTTTTTTTAAACCACACGTATTTGCCCTCTTCTAATTGCAATAAATTAGTCATTCAGTTTAGTTTTCATGAACTGCACACATAGGTGCCCCTTTTGGAATGTATTTGTGAGTGTGGTCTAATAGGAAGGTAGACACTTGGTAATATGGCCATGGTTTAATGCTGGGTTTTGGATTTTGGGGATGCTGATCTATTAAGCAGCACTAGTTCTCTTACAAAAGGTTCTCTTGTATTGTGTAAGTTAGCTTATGCTACAGAAAGATGAATCTTTTTGAGATATTGAAGCCAAAAAATTATTTTGTATTCATTGAAAATGCAGTGCAGCAGCTAGCAGACCTAGAGCAGGCTGTCTAGTGTGCTCATTGGCTGCCCTGTGGCAACTGCAGTAGCCTATCACTGAGCCCGGTGTGACGTTACGTCCAATGGAGGGCGCTCGCACCCTCATTGCGCCTTAGCCTGCCAGAATGGGCGTGGCTTAGCATATAAGCAGGGCTCGGAGGCTGTCTTCATGATTTTTTATTTCTTCAGGTTTCGCTTTCATCTCTTTGTATTGCTAGGTTCTGAGAGAAGTCGCCGCCACCATTTGAGGAAGCGAAAAGCCAGCTTAGGACAGCACCAGCAGGAAGCCTGTCGTCTTTGCCACCTTCAGCCATCCGTGTGAGCTACGCTCATCCAGCGACTTATCCTGAGCTCTATTCTATGCGTGTTCGCTGCTGTGACACCACCATTCTGAAAGAGCAGCGAGACATCTTTTAAAGATGCCTTGCACTTCCTGCGGCTCGTACAAAGGCCTGCTCAGCGTCGGAGACCGCCATTTGATTTGGGTACTCTGCCTGGACCCAGACCACACAGCCCTCACTCTTTGTCGGGAGGCTGCGTCCACTGCGAAGAACTCCCTATGTCGAACCTGCGGGCTCGACTTGAGGTGTTCAACACCGAAGCTGTCGCCCTCTGTTTGACCGCGCAAGAAGAGGCGCCGTTCATGGAGACCGCCAGAGCCTATTGCGAGGCGGATTAGGAAAATGAATCCCACGCGCCCCGTCGGTTCCTATGTGGATCTTTTTTTGGTCCTCAAGGCCCTGAAAGCAGATCCCTTTGAACTGTTATATTCTGTGGAGCTAAAGTACCTATCACTCAAAAGCGTTTTTCTGACTGCTCTATCATCAGTCAAACGTGTTGGGGACTTACACTCGTTGTCTGTCAGCGCTGCGTTTCTTGAGTTCGGACTGAATAACCATAAAGTCGTCCTCAAAATTAGACCTGGCTAAGCCCCTAAAGTGATTGGAACTCTGTTCAGAGCGCAGGTCATTTCTCTATCGGCTCTGCCAGCATCCGATAGCAAGAATGATGTTAATCTCCTCTGACCGGTCAGAGGGCTTACATTACAGAGCTCCGCCCCTTTCAGGCTCTTGGACCAGCTTTTGTTTCGTTTGGTGGGCGCACAAAATGTCTTGCTGCCTCGAAACAAAGCCTTAGCTCTCCTGGTTGAACTGCACTACATTGGGTTTAAACGTTTTTGGCAGGCTAAGACACGATGAGGGCACGAGCACCCTTCATTGGACGTAACGTCACACCGGGCTCAGTGATAGGCTGCTGCAGTTGCTGCAGGACAGCCAATGAGCATGCTAGACAGCCTGCTCTAGGTCTGCTAGCTGCTGCACTGCGTTGACAATGAATAGTAAAATTAAGGATAATTTTTTGGCTTCAACATCTCGAAAAGATGCATCTTTCCGTAGAGTAAGCTAATTGGCAATACTCGTTCCTCTTCTAGAGAGAACCGAGTTTATGTTAGGTACCAATACGTTTTCAGACTTCATGTATTCTATCCCACCATTATTGGGCTTTTTATCTGATTTTAATTTTCAGCAAATTGATCAAATCGAAGAGCTCTCCAGAGTCTCTGCCATATTTCTTTTGCTGTCAGATAGCATTCTAATGGAATTTTCAACTCCTCAAGCAGGTGTATTATGTGTGAAAGTACATGTGACATCTATAAGAAAAAATGTGAGATTTTCACATACCAACACTTAATTTGTCTTAATAAAGGAGATTATAGTTTGTGATAGGAGCTGTGAGATGTGTAGATAAGACAGCACACAAGCTGTGACAAGAGTGAGAGATGCTGTCTATTTCTGGTCTGACAGCATACACGTGTCACATCACAACTTGGGCTGATTCACCTCTCATCTGTATGGAGAGATTGACAAATGACAGCCTGGCTTTTCGAATGAAAACAAGAACGTCCTCAGATTTTATTTATGCAGTATAAACAAAAAGGAACAGTGGCATAGTCAGCTGTAACTGTCAATTTTGTTCCTCCAACATGATCAGCTCTGGTCATGGTCTGTGGAAATTACATAATACGCTATAACACATGAATCATGGATCAAATTTTAATAATGCTGAAAATCCAAAGATTATTGGATTATTATAGTAATGCATACACCCACTTTCACACTTTCACAGACATGTTTTTTTTTTTTTTTTTTTTTACAGTGTAGGTTTCATTTTATGGTACATGATGGGACTCTTTTATAGAGACGATCACAATGATTTTCTTCCTATCTCTCACCTGAACTTTGGTGGTGCCAGTGTTCAGACCGATCAGGACCTGTTCCTCTGACAGCTTGGCCACGCGGTCATCCCCCACCCTTAATGAGTCCCTCACCAGCTCTGTCACGTCCACCTGCCAATCACTCCCCAAGAGAAAGTCTGACTGGCCCTGCCACTCCTCTGGCTCGGCCTCAAAGTGTGTGAGGACACGGACGGTGGTGCTCTGGTACTGTGGACCACAGCTCCGGTCCGTCTTGGCTCCTTCATCCCCATCATCCTCTCCAGACCTGTAGTAAAGATAGCAACCAATAAGTTTTACATCCCATTCTCAATTCTATTCTAGTACAATCAACTCATTTAATATTCATAAAAATAAAAAGTAAAACATTTTCATATATAAAAAGAAACATACAACATATATTTAAATCAGGTGGAAAATGAAATAAATAAATAATTGTAAAAATAAAATGGTTAGAAACAAATATGCTAAACATTAAAAATCTTCTGTGTGTGTGGATATGATATTAATGTTACCATAAGTATCGTAAAACCAGAACTCTGGATTGACAATGTTATTTTCTTGATTTTAAATGGTAACAATAAATCAATAAAACAGCATATAGTGTAGGCTATACAATCACTTAAGCTTACATTTACCTCAAAAGAAGCTATTCAATGTCCGTAAACACAAATAACTCTAGAGAAGAGCATTTTGGTAAATGTATGCTCTGTATTACACATTAATTATATATTTTACTTAACCTTTTAGTGGTCTTCATTATTTAATGTTTGAATGGCCTAAATATGTCATGAAAACAAGTTCTTTCATTTTATTGTCATTTAAATGTTCCTATTTCACCAAACAAACTAGAGTAGAAGGTTAGAAACAATTCTGTAATTAAAAAGTTTAAATAAATCCTGCTTGATGTGCAATTTAAATGTTTGTTCAATCAGTTTTAACTATTTGAGTGTTAATTATTAAATAGGTTTGATTATCTAATTGAATATTAATTCATTCTTTATTTTCGTTTTTTCAGAATCCTGAATTTTCGGTTTCGGCCGAGAATTTAGTCCCTATAAAACATGGAAACCCAGTCTGTATGTATGAGTGTGCATGTCTGTGTGAAGAAGGTGATGCTCAACTTCTTGTAAAGGAGCGAGTTGCTTTAAAAGGCTGTAAACATGAACCCTTTTCGCATTACATGAATGCATTTCCTCTCCTCACACAAAAAGTCCAGACCAGGTGAATGGCGGGGCAGCTCTGACTGTTCCATTATTTTTAATGAGTCAAAACCATCTAAAATAAAAACCAGCAGTGGCAGGTTAACACAGTGGCTCTCGGGGACGTGCACAGGGGGGGGTTGCTCAGGTTGCCTGAGCAACTGCCCACGTTGCCCTTCAGAGGGGGAATAAATAAGGGCAAACTCTGTTTACGTGGCTGCAGCGCTACACGCAACCGGTGTAGCAGTCGATTCCGTTCCCAACCGGAATTCATATTCCCTTTACGCAATATACTACAAATCATGCATTGTTGCCAAGTTACCATACGTACCATCAGAACTGAATACGAGCAAGAAACACAACTTAATGTATGAGAAGCCACAAGGTTAAAAAAAATTTAATTCACGAAATCTAAGTGTTGTTTTTTTGAAAAGCAATTTTTCCTCATTTGTCAATTTAATACAAATTATTTCTTTTCCAATTTCAAAAATAAAAAATAATAACAAATAATACAATAATAAGAGGAACTCTTTTTCTTATGTGTATTTTGGTGACATTTAACATATTTTTAATACATTTTGTATAAATAAACCTATCATCTCCAACATTTTGAGATCTTTATAAATAATAATAATGCCAATGTGAGGCATTGCATTTGTACTCGTTTTAATCACTCTAAGGCAATTGGTCTCCCTAGCCTAGGGGTGTAACAATACACGTATTCGTATTGAACCATTCGGTACGAGGCTTTTGGTTCAGTTTTCGATTACGCATTTTTGAACCGAACAGTTCACTCGGGTTCATTTTTACTGCCGACCAACATTTCGTTATTCAAATGTAGGTGCGTCGTGCGTGGCAAGCGCGTTACATTTCATTTTGTCCAAGGAGCTGTTTTGTTTTATATGCTCCTAAGAAAAGTCAAGTATAGTTCCATCATTGCTCAAAGTTAAAAAATATCATACTTTATGATGTTAGTTTTAATAAAAATAATTAAAAAAATTAAATCAAGGAAATTTCTCTGCCATTTCTTTCTTTTTGCTGTATTTGAAACGTACCGAACCGTACATCGAACCGAACCGTGACACAAGTGTATCGTATTCGAAACCGAACCGTGAATTTTGTGAACCGCTACATCCCTACCCTAGCCTGATCCCAATTCATTGCAAACAACTCCGACATGAGACGTATGAGTTCCCAAATGAAAGGGAACCACTTTATTTTTAAGAGTGAAGTTTCAGCCTCACACATCACTGCCACAGATCATTGTCTGAACATCTGATCCATAAGGCACATAAAATGGAAAAAACTTTGAAGTCGTCATCTGGAATTCTCCAGGATTTCTGGGAGATGTGTGTGTTGCGTTCTGTAACGGTTCACCTGGAAACAAAGTTGTTGTGATGCCAAACCCCCTCATGGAAGAAGAAAGCTGTCATTTACAACAGTGACAATGTGCACTTAAAAGGGTCAACTAAATACTGGACTTTGAAAATTATGTGAAGCTTGCTGAACCATTGAAGAAGAAGAAGAAAAATGCAGGTTCAGAATGATATGAGGCAACAAATTGTGAAGAATTTTCATTTATAGGTGAGCTTTGCCTTTAAGATAGTGGACAGCTGGTGAGTTGTATTCATCAAAAAGCCCATATTTACTCACATTCGTGTTGAACATTTGGCACCCTGGTTGTATCATATGTGCCCTTGGTTCGAGGTCATGTCTGTATCAGGTTGCATTTTGATTCCCTCTGTGAGAGCGGTAGACAATGTGGTTTTGTTGTAAGACTGGAGCTCATTACTCCAGAGACCTCCTGTGACCTGACATTCCTCAGCTGAGTGCCGCCTGCCCTGTTTATACAAGTGTTCTGTAAATGTCATACTGTTTCTGCCATTGGTCAGGCGTTGTTGCGTAAATGTATAAAGGAGCGTGGCCTCCCCACCAGTCAGAGCCACCAGGGACAACACCCTCCCCCTTCCAAAAAAAAAACTCACATGCTTCTGAGGAATAACAGGGTCTTTATTAAAATATACTGTATATACACAAAGAATTAAAAAACTGAAATACAGCACTCAATCACCTTAGCTACTTACTATTAATAATAACACAGCATAATAAAATGGTTCTCACACTCCAGTGGCATTCCGCGCCTGCCAGTGTGGCTATAAAGTGGAAACGAGCACGCACACACATGCTTTTTGCTTCGGAGCAGACCGGTTGTGTCCTCTGAGTGGATGAGCTTCAAGATTGATTTTTTATCTTCACGCTCTACAAGTCTTCTTTTTTCACTGAGACCTCGCTGTGTTGGTGTGACGGCGCTTCAGCAATCTTCGCGATCTCCTGGGTTCTAGCTGTTGCTTCACGCGATCTACCTTTTTTTCAAAGAGTTGATGTCACAGCTGGTATTTGGTTGAGTGCACTGAGTTGAGTTCCCCGCTGTATTACTGTGTTTATCCCTGTGTGCTTCAGCACAATAAGAGAACGTTTTTCTGTGAAAAGAGCAACAAAGGTGAAGATTGCGTTCTTTTCAGGATGACGTTTTACCAATGTGTTTCTGAATGTGGTCAACTTCTGCTTCCGGCTGATGGTCGTGATCGCTGCCTCTTGTGCTTGGGCCTCGCACTTCTCACTGTGGGAACATGACCGTTGCAGTGCTTAGGCTGAGACTGCAAACCTTCAACCCTCACTCCCCTCCAAAGGGGAGATTCCCCGATCTAGTTCTTCTTCTGGTTCACTCCGGCTAATCCTATTGGTAGTCTGAAGGTTACAGGAAAGTAACCCTGATGAATGACACACCGGGTGAAAGAACCCTGCAGGCTTCCCACTCACTCATTGGAGCCCCTGGAGGAGCGCGCTGAGGTCATCTTGTGTGATACCAGTCGTTTCCTTCCGGGCTCCACCGAAGGTGCCGGGGCAGCCGAGAGAGTCGGGCTCGAGTGGAATCCTCCACCACGTCCCCAACCTTCTGGGTTCGATGATTGGTTTCTGGGGCGGCCCGTTCTGGTTCTCAGCGCTCCGCCTTGGTTCCTTTCTTTACAGAGGTGCATGATGAAGTGACGAGATTGTGGATGGCCCCTGTGGTGGCCAGACACAGGTCGACTCCCTCCCCCTCCCTCACCGCTCTCGATAGTGGGGCAGTAAAGGGATACAAAGGCACCCCCCAGTGGAACGGTCTGTGGTGATGCAGTTGTGTCCCAAGGCCATGTCCACCAGGTGGGGTAACCCTTCGCTCCCCTCCAGTGCATGTAGGTTCTCTTCTAGTCTGACTGGAAAGGCTTACAGTGCGTGTGGAGAAGCTGTTTCTGCCCTGCATGCCATGGGACTCCTCCAAAAATGCTCAAAAAGAGCATCTTTGAGTGCATCCGTCCCAGGGATTGGTTTGCAGCGATCGACCTGAAGGATGCGTACTTTCATGTCTCAATTCTTCCTCGAAACAGACCGTTTCTTCGGTTTGTGTTCGAGGGTCGGGCATATCAGTACATGGTCCTACCCTTCAGCTTGGCCCTGTCACCCCGCATCTTCACGAAAGTCGTGGAGGCAGCCATTGTTCCCATGAGACAACATGGCGTTCGCATTCTCAACTATCTCGATGACAGGCTTATAATAACTCACTCGTGAGATCTGTTGTGCAAACACAGGGACTTGGTGCTCCGGCACCTCAGCTGTTTGTGGCTTCAGGTCAACTGGGACAAGAGCAAACTCTACCCCACACAGAGGATCTCTTATCTCGTTATGGGATTGGACTCGGTCGGTCAGACTGCGTGCCTCACCGAGAAGAGCGTCCAGTCAGGGCTCAACAGTTTCAGATCTTTTCAAGATGCGGAGGTTCTAGGTGGCCTACCACAGGGTGTGGTAGACACCATCATTTCCGCTGAGAGCCAATTCTTCAAGGCGCCTCTATAAGTTTAAGTGGAACCTGTTCGTCGATTGGTGTTCATTCTGCCGGGAAGACCCCAGAACTTGCCCGCTCAGAGTCACGCTTTCCTTCCTGCAAGATGGGCTGGAGTGAAGGCTGTCTCCCTCCACTCTCAAAGTTTATGTTGCCGCAATGGCCACTCATCACAATGCAGTAGAAGATAAGTCATTAGAAAAGCATGACCTGGTCACCAGGTTCCTTAAGGTTGCTAGGAGGCTAAATCTGCCCCGTGAATCTGCACCCCGCATCCTCTTAGGACTTAACTCCAGTGCTCAGAGTACTCCAGAGGTCCCCTTTTGAGCCCTTACCGATGGTTGAGTCAAATATACTGTCTATGAAGACAGCTCACCTGTTGGCTTTGACTACTCTGTTTGTAGATCAGGAAGCTAAGCTGGGCGCTTGAAGGGGCCAGCACCATGGCATTTATTAGGATCCCAATTTGTTGGAAACTCCTCTGACGAGACGTAGGAGTTCCTGAACGCAGTGATGCAATAGAATCACCATTTTCCATGTTCCCCAAAGAACCTTTAAAGGGACAATGTGTAGGAATTTCTCCCATCTAATGGTGAAATTTTATTTTGCATTCAAACAAACAGTGTTCCACAGCACCTCACTTTTTCAAAAGCGTGTTGGTTCTATGGAAGCCGTTATGAACCAAATGACAGGATGTCTTCTAATAGCACTTCATTGAGTTTTCCTTCAGGTGACCATGTCAGAGTGTTCATTTCAAACAAACTGCAACTTGACTCAACGAACAAACGGATATTTGATAGAATTGAAAGTTTCCTAAGGCAGAGAAGCGACCAGCAAAGAAAAAGAAATTGTTTAGACTGTTACATTGTTGAGAAGAAAACAGGCAAGTTCAGCATCTATTTTGAAAGCTTTCTCCTGCATTAATTCTTTCCACCTGTAAAAATCTATCCCGACATTAAACATTGTTTTTTGCTAATTTCGGTCTTGTGGCTCCACATAAGCATGGTCCTACATTATAAATAACGTGCAGTGAAGCCCTTTAAACTTGCCATGGCAGTGACAAGCATCTCTCAAATATTTTTGTCCAGCTGCTTTTAGTCACGTGACGCTGGCTCTGAACGAAAACGAGTTGTGGAAATGCGTTAACATAGTACTTTTTGTCCCTCTCTGCTATTATAGTTTATCAAGATGACAGAACGACATGGAAGCCTCTGTGGACCTACCCATCCCATGTATATAAAGATAATAAATTCTTAATTTATGAAGAGAAGTCAGATCATTGGCAGAGGTACTTATACACCATTGAGGACATATTTCTGAATAAAAATATTGATTTTAAATAATAAAATTACACAAAAACTACACATTGTCCCTTTAAGTGAACAGTTCTTAAAATAATCATTTTTTCCCCTAAATTGTAAAGAACATTTTAAAATTCTAAAGAACCTTATTCCACTATAAAGAAAATGTTGTTGAATGGAAAGGTTCTATGAATGTTAAAGTTTCTTCATGGAACCATCGATGCCAAGTTGAAAATGATGCTGCGAGTCTGTCCTCATTCAAGTAGATAGGGGCTGGATTTGCATGTCTATTGCATGTCTATTTTTCTTGCATAGGAAAGAGCTGCCCAGGGGCGTAACAAAGATGCCCGCCGAGTGAACTTGCCTTGAAGGATTTTGCTAATATGCAAGAAATACTACTGTCACAGGGACTAAAATATATATTTTTAATAAAAATAATGTAAAATACAGTTCCATGGCCAGTAAGAAATAGTTCTAAACTTTCTCAGTTCACTGAAAAAAAAAAATATTATACAGAAATATCAGAATGTTCAAGATTAGGTTTGGTCAGAGAATACATTTGTATCTTATTTTTTTAGAACATGGAAAAACGATCCACAGATTCCATTCCTGACCACCACACATGACTGATGACAATCAAACAACATATAGCCACACTTATTCCTCAGACTCATCAATGCCTCACAAGTTTTCTACTGCACATTCCATCTGTCTTCCGTCATCTTCTTCTTACTTATCATGCATAAGGTCAATCCGGTAGGATTGTTTATGGTGGAAGAGTAATTAAAAATTATCTTGTGGATATCTGCAGCATACGGCAACATTAAACTGCATATTGTCTGATGCTAGTGCGTCAGAGGCAGGTGTGCCTGAAGACGACCCAGTGGTAATTAAAAAGTCAACGTCCGCATCCTCCCCGCACCTCCATCATGCGTTCCGGAGGGAGCTCCGCTACACGTCTGGAGTTACCAAGAAACAACAGAGCATGAAAACAGCTGAGGTGAGGGTTGGTGCTGTGCAATATTGAGAGAATTATTAAAAGTAAATGCAAAAAAATGGTTAACTTTTCAAATTACCAGCAGAACCATATTGCATAACATGTGTGGGTTGTGCAGGATATTTTCTGCTCAGTTAAAGATTATAAAACCTGATAGAATGTAGTTTTCAGGCTCTTTTCATTTCAATTATAATTTATAGAAGTTATATAATAATCACTGAATTAAAAAAAGGCATTTAAAAATACACTTTTTAAGAGCTACAAAAAATAAGGAATAATGCAGGGCAGACTTTTCACACTTTACTGTCAACTTTAGGCTATATTATGGTATTCGTATTAGTAAGGTATTAGAAATATTAGTATTGACTGTCACTAATGTGCAAATGTAGGCAGCCATACATTCATGTGTTCAAATAAATTCAACTGTTTGATCGGAAAGTTATGGAGAGGGTTTTTAAATTACAATATTTATGCTTCAATAGTACAAATAGACTCTTTATCTCAAAATATAAAGGGAAAATGTGATTCTTGAAACAAAGGGTGCATTTACATTACATTGTTCAAGTGAACAAATTGGGATTTCTTTCCTCCCAAGTGGCAGAAATCGCATATGACCCACGAACGTGTGAGCAGGATAAAAGCACTTGGTTTCAGAAATTCTCAGAACAGTTTTAGGCTTAATTTATACAAGGAAATAAATCTGATATGAATTGAATATGAATGGAACCTGAGAGAGTTCTAAAGAGCTGCTGCTTCTTTGCATTGAAATGAGCCAGTTGAGGTGGTTCAGGCATCTGGTGCCTCCTGGGTGCCTCCCTAGGGAGGTGTTTCAGGCACGTCCAGCTGGGAGGAGGCCTCTGGGAAGACCGAGGACAAGATGGAGAGATAATATCTCCACATTGGCCTGGGAACGCCTCGGGATACGTAAAGCGGCGGACAGAACGGATATTCCCTTTAATGTGAGTCGTACGCCACTGAATGACGGTGGTGAATGACATCATCTCAGATGGACACCAACCGCAATCACTCTTTTCAATGCCAAGGCTGCAACGAGGGCTCTTCTCTTTTTTCTCCACCTTAAGAGACCAGTGTTTTGCTGACCTTTAAAGATGGTGCAGAAAGCAAAAGCTTGTATCATCATTTTGTTGGCGTCCAATTGCAAATTGCGCCATTTTTACTTCCTTTTCGGCCTAGCTTTTCTGTGTCAGTATGTCTACTTAGGGTTGTGTCGCCAAGTGTATAATGTAAATGCAGATATGGGTCACTTTTAAAAGATGATGTAAACTGGTCGTCAAAAAAATATAATAATAAAGTAGTCAACAAATCGGAATTGGGCATCAGGACCTGCAATGTAAATGGGGCCATAAATGTCGCTAACCTCTGGTTGGCAGCATCTAAAGGAACTCTCCAGCCCCTGATTTGGCTGAGCTCTGGATCAGACATCTCAATCTGCAGGGGAGTCGAGGCATCCACACGCTCACCTCCAGCTGAGCACTGAGGTAACTGTAGGTGAAGTTCACCATCATCCGCACTCTCCCACGTGTCTCCTTGCCATTGACATACACATAATCGCACCTTTCGGACACCTAAGAAGGAGGAATACAAATCAGACAGCAGACAAACAAAGCATTCAAGACAACACTGTATTCAAAGCAGCACTAGATTAAAGAAAATTGCAAGCTCTGGCCAAGGTATCAGCCTACTTTTCGCTCCAATTTCCTGGCGACCATTTCAAATTTTGAAAGCACAAGAAAAAATTAGGCCTCTTCTTGTGCTAATCAGCGCAATATGTGAAAAATAGTCTAGCCTTTGTGTGTTTTGTGCCGCTGTTATTCGCTTTCATTCTGCGCTTTAATGAGGGAGATGAGAGATTGGACAGGCTTTGACCGGCCTGTCCAAGTATTTATTTCTGACTACAGTCAGTGGGGGAGTCGTTGTCGTTGATAATGAGAGTGTTTGGATGTCTATATTTCTCAGGCTTTGGGTTGAAAGGAGCTAAGCAGATGGAGAGATGGAAGAAGTCAGAAAAAGCTGGGTGGTCAAGTCTTTCTACAGCAGCAAAGTAATTAATTTGTAGAACATCTATTGCTCTTAGGCAATGCTTATGATACCTGGCAGCGAAAATTGTATCTCATACAATCAACCCGAGGGCTTCTTTAATAACAACAGATGTGGAAGTGAACCAATGGCATGGCTTGGTTTCTGAGCAGCAGCCCATCAGCTCAAAATCCAAGATGACAAGAGTGTCAATTGTTTGTGAGATTTCCCTAATGTTGTGCCATATTCTAGAGCATCATGCTTGTTACATCTCAATACCAGACTGCTATTTAGCAGCTGCAATCAGTAGCCAAGCTTTCATCAAGTCCTCAATTGGTGAGTCTCTCAGGAAATATATCCAAAACTCCAACTTTTATTTTTGAATAGACAAACAGAAAATCTGAACTCAAAGAAATAACACTTCCTAATGAAGTTCTAGACTACTTTTTAGTTTGTGACATTAAATCAGTGGTGCATTTATTTAACTTTAGTTTTCAGTAACCATTATACAGTGTGCACCTGAACCCTGTGAAATAAACAAGTCATTTTGTGACAATGGCTACAAGATAATTATATCTGTGAACTCAAAATAGCATTGACTTTTATGACAAAATTGTGGAAAGGTGGATTTAACATAACAAATGCCAAATACATAAATTAATTAAATGACAAGGTTGTTTAGCATGGTTCAGTAGACGACTAACGTTGCTTTCCAATTTTCTAACAGTTGTTCTGTTGTGGACCATACTTGGAATGCCATGGACAAAATCCCATGTATAGTAGATGAAGGATGACAAATGTTTGTGCCTTGAGCACCAAATCAGAATATTAGGATGATTTCTGAAGGATCATGTGACACTGAAGACTGGAGTAATGCTATAAATTCCGCTTTGCCATCACAAGAATAAATTACATTTTAAAATATATTAAAGGTCCTGTATGCGATTTTTAGCGGCCTCTAGCGGTGATGTTTCAGAATGCAACAAGAGCGCTCGTGCTCGTGTGCGTGATCGATCTCAAGAGCGAGCATTCTCTACCGCCACACAGAGACTTTCAACGCAAAGGCGAAAATCACACAACATGCCGGAAACTAATGTAAACTCCCACTGCAGGTACAATAATAGCCTACTTTTATCAGCTTGACATTGAGCTAATGCTCTGTGCTTGTCCATGATAATGTTACAGAAACTGCATTTAGCCGACATGTGATGTTATAAAATAGCATAAGCCATTTCTCTAACTGTATTTGTGTATCTTTCACAATCAGAAATGTCAACACAGGTGAATGTATAATATGATAACGGAAACGGTTAGTGAACTAGACTGAACAGTTTCAGCATATCAGTAAGATCGTAGGAAGTGACATTACTGTACTGAACGTGTCTGGAAATGTGTATTATAAACAATATGATAGTAGTGGGATGACGACGTTAGTCAGTAGATCTAGTAAGTTAATAAGTTACATCCTAAAGCACCTACTTTTTGTTATCCTGGAACATTCTTTTGTTTTCATGTCATGTTTCATGTAGTTTACCTTGCTATTTCACTAGAGTTTACTATGTTGATCCGCGCTTTCATCCGGAGTCGATCAGATTCACAGTTTTGCCTGACGAGCTTGAGCAGATAATACTTTTTTTTTGTTTTTTACATTTATGTGAAGTTTGTGTTGAGTCTGTGTTATGCTGGAGACAGGACGTTTTGGAGGGTTATCAGACTCTATGTCATCAGCTGAAGTGCCGTTGGTCGCATAGACTGTATATGAGGATAGAGAGGCTCGGGAGCGCGCATGCACGTCACATCTGATGGATTTTACAGGAAATCCGACCCGGAGACCTCATTTATAAATATGAATATCAGCCTTCAGAGGTAATAGCAAAACCCAAAAGTGGATCACTGCAATCTGTGATTACAACCCCTTCAAACACAGGCAATATAAATAGGATTAATTTTATAAAAAAAAGTTACATATAGAACCTTTAATATAGAAACCAGTTATTGTACACTATTTAAAAATAAATGTCATAAGTCACATAAAAGATTAACCTTGACATTTTGAACGATTGTGTGCAATAATTAGGTTGTGCACAGATGATCGTTTACTGTACTGAAAAATAAATAGTCTTTGCATATAACGTGGTCAGTAGTAGTAGAGTATAATCTTTTATGTCAAGTCAAAAGTAAAATGTAAAATCAAATATTAAAATTAAAACAAATAAATGTAATAGCACACTGAGTTACAACGTGATTAGAGGGGTCAATTCTTCTTGCTGACCAATTTAAGTTTCTCAAATGCACTCACATATTTAATGTGTAAACTTAAACTGCCACTGGTGGAATTTGGATGTACAGTAATTAAATAAACACATGGATCATGGACAACCCCTGTCAATGTAAGACGTATCCCTGCTGTGAGCTATTTAATAAAACTGTGGAGACCAAATCCACAATGGTAAAAAGTGACAAAAAGTAAATGATGCCTAGGCTTATAATAATGAACAACTGCAGTGAACCATAATTCCCCACACCAATTATATCTGTTAAACACCCTTTAAATCTGTTAAACTGTCTGCATCTGCCCATATAAATGGAACATAATGGAACAATTTGCAGTTTTACATCGACAATTGTATTCTTTACTTCCTTACTTACAGATGGTTAATCTCCCACAATAGTCTGAGAACCTTGCCCTGGTGGCCCATGAAGGGTACTGCTTTGGGTGTACAAGGGCGACTGTGTGTGGAGTACACAGTCAATCTAACTTCACTGGCAACATGCCCTTCCCATGAATGTCTGTAAGCATCATAACTAGCAGGTATGGCAGGGCATTAATCAGGAACATTAAGACTGTTGAATAGAGGGACACTTACAGAGGACATCAAGATCCCCGCAGGGAACTGAGTTGGGTATTTAATGACCCATTCGACAGGCACACAGCAAGACTGGAGTTTGCTGCATGACGCAAGCACTGTCCATTTCTGCCTATCCATGTCTAACTGAAATAATTAGCAGAGTGCATCTCTGAGCAACTCTAGAACGTTCACAGCAAAGTGAACACAATGTTTAGGATTAAATAGCAAAAAAATAGGAACAGTTTCAGGTTCATTTGAGTAAATATTTTTAAATGGTTTACATTTAAAATATAGATTTTAATGGATATATTTAACATTGATGTGTTTCACTCCATTCCCTCCAAGTCATATTTCTTCAGTGTTTGCTCATTTATGTTATATTTTCAGAAGAATAGCTTGATTGTACTTTTCTACAGGGCAAAATTCATTTACTTTAACAGTTGATGTATGGAAATTCCATACTGAGGTTCCAATGGGTTTCCTCTGAATCTGAGCGTTAAGCCAAACCCATATCTGAAAGGACAAATTGTAGTCTAAAAGATTCAACTAAATATTGAATAAATGTATTGTGTTAACTGCATTTCGCCTTTGTAAGTTGAACTACCTTTAATATAAATAGCTTGTAAAATAACAAGCCTTCGCTTTAAAGTAGGTTTTCTAACACTGGGTGAAACGCACTTCCCTTGACACACGCATTTGCATGAACACACATCTAAAAGAATCAGCTCCAGCTCTACAAAATCTCCATAACTATCCTCACTTCTGTCTCTGTATTTTCCTCTCTCATTAGTCTCTCAATCTGTCCATACAGTATATCTGTCTGTGCAGAAGATCACCGTAAAATAGCCAAAGACAAGTTTTTTTTGTTTGTTTTTACATAAAATTGTTAAGCAAGAGTTGTTTTAAATATTGGATAAATGTAGTTCTGGGTTATTTTGTTTAACATTTGGCATTGTTGGTTTGGTTTGTAATCAATTGTATGGAGAAGAAAAGCTTGAACCTTCAGCTAAACATTTACATGTGTTCCACAAAGAAAGTCATACTGTACAGGTTTGGAAAAACATGATGGTGGGTAAATGGTGATATCAGGTTGAGTGTGGCCAAAAGTGATGTCGGAGTATAATACTAATTTATGCATTCCACGTTTTTATCTGTATCATTTGTCATGACGCAATGAAACGAAAAAGTAATTTTTGTCCAAGTGGTCATACCAAGCTTGTACTCATTATAACCAGTTTATACTTTAATAAATGACTATGTGGCTGGTATTAGCTATATTATTAGATGTTATTTTGTGGGTTTTCATGAAAATGGCCAGATGGAAGGAGCTCTCCAGTGCAACCAAGGAGTACTTTTTAAAATGACTAAATCTGGTCAGTCGATTTTGGATACTGCTCTTGTGCAGAATATGAATGGTCACAGAATGTCCATATAATTATTAGTAAGACCACTATCATGCAGAATGTAAAGTGCTGTGGCTGGAATGCTAGTATTTTGATGAAAAAGGATGAAAAAAAATCACCTAAATGTAGGACCACCTCAAAACCGCTTCTAAAGACCTGGGCCCATATTCATAAAGATCTTGGTGCAAAGAGTAGTTCCTAGTTTCAAAATTCTAAAAAAATTCTTAGAAATGTAGGCGTTTACTCTTGAAATTAAAGAAAAAAATCATAGTCCGACAAGTCAAAAATTTAGCAACATAGCATTGAATGTTGTTACTAGGAGACGACTAGAGTGTTTTCAGGACCGGCGCGTGCACTTCTGCCGCTCTAGGCGAAAACAATTGTGCCGCCCCTCTATTTGCAACGGATACCAGCAACAACACACAAAGACCAATATGCCATATACATATAACGCAAAACTAGCAACAACACAAAAGACCAATATGCCATAACGCAAAACTAGCAACAACACATAAAGACCAATATGCCATATATAACGCAAAACCAGCAACAACACATAAAGACCAATATGCCATATGCATATAACGCAAAACTAGCAACAACACACAAAGACCAATAAGCAACATAACGCAAATTGTGCGCAACATGCGTGTGCCCAAAATGTCAACAATAATACAGTTGCAGGAGGCAATTTAGGCAAATGCCTGCTGGCATTTTTCTTTCAGCAGTCATGACAGGACTTTTCCAAATAATCACATTTCACCTCCTCAAATTACTGTTGTTTGCAAATTTCTTTACACCACTTTCTGTGCGTAAAAAAACCCCCACACAAATGAAATGTCTGCAAGCACATTATATCATCAGCAGGTTCAGCATAAAATAACGACTAAAGAGCAAATAAAGCTTAACTTATGTTTCAGAAGCGCGCACGGCGGGCCTTCATCGCAGCAAAGCTCTTCACTGGCATCCTCTTTATTGATTCTCTGAGCCAGTTCACGCTCTATGAAGATTGTTGCCAGCCTTGTTTCATTGTACTGGTAAGGTAGTATTTTTTAATTAATTTCAACTTTGAGAAACTGCTTTCTCCTGAAGCGATATCGTTTCGACGACGACATCATGTCCCTGATCGGTGATTAACGGACGATCTGTTCATTATGTGACACAGTGAATGAATGGATCACCCAAATGAAAGTAAAGACTCGGAATGTAAAGTAATTATTTATGTTTACTGCATTATGATTTCTTAATTCAGAATATAATCAACATTGCGTAGGTGGATGTGATCAGGGAATTTGTCTGTTAAAAGAATAACATTTAAAGCCAAGCCACTTACGAAATGACTCGAATGACTCAAGAGAGTCAGTAAAATGATCTGAACTTCCCCTCACCCAGTCATGACACGTAAGAGCGGGGGCTCGCACTCACCGGCGCTGTGGGGCTCAGTAAATCATATAAATAACCTATTTTTTTAATTGATCATTCCCGGTTTTGCCGCCCTTACAAAAGTGCCGCTCTAGGCAACTGCCTAGATCGCCCTATACGGACGCGCCGGCCCTGAGTGTTTTTAATGCCAATATGCATGCGCTGGCGCCATTAACCACAGCAGCTGAAACTTAATGGCATTGGGATAGCACGTGTTCGACTGGATCTACAAAATTGCTAAACACAATGTACCCTAGTTTGGAGGATCTGTTTAGGGATCTAGGGCCGCATTCACAAAGAATTTTATCTTACCACTAGGAGGACTCCTGAAATCGCACAAAAGTATTTTAGCTAGGAGTTTTCTCTTCACAACTTTCAGACCTACTTGTCTTTTTGTAAGGAAAAATGAGCAAGTCCTAAACTACAGAGTGAGTCTTCGTTGCTATGGATGACGTTAATTCCCATTACTCACAATGATCACGGTAATTGGTTGTTAAATGGCAGGGCCAGACCATCATGCGGAACATAACAGACGCAACAAATCATGGAATTACAACATCTAAATATGTATGTGTCCTACACAAATAATAATTGTAATGTCATCGAAATGACATGTTTGTGCAGGCTCCAGTGAAGTGTAATTCTAAAAAGGTAGAGAGAGAAAGAAAAGTTGTGAATTCAATTAAATGAAATCAAGGTAGCCTATACCCCAATGAAAACCGCCACTTGCCTAATTATGAACAACGACACTTGCATTAACTCTTGCTTGGTTAATCGATATTCCTATTAGTCTAAATAGACTACTTAAAGCAAGAAAATGCTGCTCCTATTGAAGTAATGTAATAGTTGAATGATGGTAGATTATGAACCCATTTATGAAAAATGGAAAAGAAAGACCAATCGCAGTTAATGCTGCTGGCCCAGTTGGTGCTGGAAAAAAAAAACATAATAAAAGGGAAATTCGGCACTGGGATTTCAAGCAAACTAAGCGTATCTTTCCTTTGTCCATGAAAAATGCTCGCTTCTCGATGACTGGCGCTTCCACTCAGCACAAATTTGATATTGTTTTAAAGCGCAGCATTCCAACTTTATGAATATTCATAGCGAATTCTCCATGGCATGAGTCTGTACCAATGAAATGTGATTTTCAAAACAAAATCTTACTCGCACTGACTGACACATCCACCACTCGATGCACAATCCCTTATGTTATGTCTTAAGTGAACATTCGGTTAACTTTGTGGGAAAAACATCTGATGCGTTTCATGCGTAATATTATACTAGGTCCATGTGGTACAGAAGGTCTTAATATAGGATTAATATCGTTTCATTAATGTTAATCAAATAATTGTAGCATCCTGGGGAAAAAAGTTGGATATATATATTGTCCTATAGATATGCGTTTTGACTTGGTGTGTGCAAAATTTGGAGTTACTACCAGGGATTTTTTTAGGTATGGTTGCAAGGTGGTTTTGTTTTGGATCTTCAGAAAATGTACTCGGTTACAAACGTAACCTCGGTTCTCTCTGGAAGAGGGAAGGAGTACTGCGTAATATCTTGCGCTAGGGGAAAACCTCTTTTCCATAAGATAATGAGCCAAAAAATATCCTTAATGTTGAATTAAAGTAAAACGCATTGCGGCAGCATGTAGACATAGGCAAGGTGCCTGGAGTGCCTATTGGATGTCCTGCGGCAACTGCAGCCGCCTATCGAGAAAGGCCTTGGTGACGTCGTTCAGAAGTTTTTTTTTTTTAATAGAGAATGTTAATTTTAACAATAACTTGACTCATTTTAACAGAAACTTGACTCATTTTGCCAGCTCACGCGTGGATGTCATTCGCCATCTACACTGAACAATAACAAGGTTTTTTAGTTTATAATTGCTAAATAACTCACTATGATGCACATGCACTGTATGAACTCTGTATCATTGAATCATTTTCCTATTATCATTGTAAAGTTGCTTTGAAACAATCTTTACTGTATAAAGCAATAGGCCAAAATAAATAAAGGTGACTTGACACTAGGGGTTTCACAATTACTGATTTTTGCTAGTCGACTAGCTTTGCATAACAGTCGATGACTAGTCGACTAGTCGTTAAATGGTTTATTCGAGGGGTGTGCAATATCACGAATAGTAAATGTCTCCACGATCTGCTTTTGAAGAAATATCGTAGTATCGTGTTACAGTGCATTCTATCAGTTCAGTTCTGGCGCCTCTGTCTCAACTGTACAACGTGACACAGCCTACACATCACACGTTAATGAAAAGGTAAGGGACACTGCAATTCACAAAAGTTCATCTTTTGTATAAGCCTTGCTGGTTAAACATTAATTCACGCGCTGTTCTAACGTGCGCTTTCCTGAGCGCGCGGCATACCCCCGACGCTCACAGGCACTAGGAGCCTGTCAAACAGCGCCTGAATACTGAACTAAGTTATCTATCGATGTCTTATTATGCTAATACTGTTAAATACACACAATGTTTACATAAACAGAATTGGCCATGTCTAAAGTGAAAGCAAACATTTGAGAGCAAATCTGGTGTAATATGCGTCTATATTAAACACGTCACGTGCTGGTCTAATCCTTTAATTTTCTCAAAAAACGACAGCCTTATAATCAGCGCCTTATATATGGATCAATTGCTCACGCTCGTGTCCACCTTATACCCGCTTTGTCACACGGCCAGTTCAACCTTGTATAAATCAGGTTGTGTGTGTAAGTCACATGCCCGCTCACGAGCGCTCACTCTTAACACACACACGAACAAGCACACTGTCTCCGGTGCTGCTCACGCGTCACAGAATGTTCATAAAGCACTCCTCGTTCACAGTAACCGGGTCGTCTCATTCAAAACAGCCAACTGTTGCTGTCAGTGAGCCGCTGCACATTGAATACTCACATGAGTCAGGCTGTGAATGTAAGTTACGTGTCTGCCCAGCGCGCTCACGCTTACTAAATAAACGCCTCACCTCCGGCGCCATGCACTCGCAACATTCCCTTTAGCATGCACATCTAGTGGATGCATTACGCAAACCCAGTTGAAACGTTTGAAAAATGTTCTAAAATAGGTAATTCATTAAAGGTGTGCCCAATACGATATATATAGTACTGCCGCTTGTACTTAAAGAGATAGTTCAGAATTTAAAAAAATAAATAAATAAATAAATATATATACATGTCATATATATGTCATCATTTTGTTTCCACCAACTAGTGGTTGTGACAGTCGACTAGTCGACTAGTTGATGAACCCTACTTGACACTACAGTTCGGGTGTTCGTATATCGGTGACAAAACATGTAAAATATACAATGGCAAAGTGACTTTAGATGCTCTTGAATCCAGGGCATCAGTGCCCATGTGTGTATGTGTGTGCGTCAACTATGGTGGGGAAGGAGAAGGATTCCTCTCCAGAGGTCAGTGTTTCAGTGTGGGGTGCCAATCAGATAATTAAACCCGGAGGGAGTAAATCCGCACACATTGTCATTTTCTCCCTCATAAAATGCTCTTATATTTGTTCCCAAATGGCAGAAAGCTGGAAGGCACAAGCTTGTTCAGAAAAGCTTGAATTTAACATCCCTTTTATTTTCCGCGCTCGAGCTTAACAACTGACAATTGACATTCCTTTACAGCGGTGTAATGTATGTGTATGGTGCTTTAAATCAAATCTAATATCTGGCTGTTTTAATACACTATGTGTGCCCTCCAACAGTTCTTTTGTTATCCTGGTTACACAATTATACTCGTGTGTCTGTAGGTTCTTTCAGCTCGTGTGTCTTGATGAAAACCATCTAAAATACAGTAAATCACACCACATATATATATATATATATATATATATATATATATATATATATATATATGTATATATATGTATATAAATTATAATGCTAGACCTTGGGATGTGGTGTATGTATATATATATATAAAACGCACATTATATAAATAAAAGCACAACTTAATATTATTACAAAATCTTTAACACATTTTTATTATTTTAATAAAGGGTGAAGATGTACATTTTTGTATGCTGGACATCACTTTTGAGCACTACTGTATATATTTATTTATTTATTTATTTTTCCATTTTTAAAATGATTCAATTCTAAATGGTTTTAGAAATTAGTGAGACTAATTTAGAGTGAGACTAAATTAGATTATTATTTTTTTTTAATCCACAAGGTTAAACATGCTCATGAATGAATGAGGCATTTATATGATAAAGTTCAAAGTTCAGGAGGAACACGTTCAAATTGCCTATACAATCAGAACGAGAAGAGGCCTATGTATATATACACATAGAAATGTCACCTATGTTCCTCGCTGGTTACTATCCTAACCAGACATATGGGGAGCACTCTGCATTCGAGCCAGATTCTGACTCAGAGCCCTCCTCTTGGACAGCACACCAAATACACATACTTTTACACAATCTGATTATTTGTAAGTGTGAACTGGTGAAAGTAGCTGAAGAAACATATTTTTTCATGTAAGTGACCTGTGCACGTCCCTTCCCACCTTAACCACGTCCTCGTCCGTCGAGCGACATTCCACCGACTCGGTCACATCGGTCACAGTACCTTCGGTTCCAGCGGTGACCACCTTCACTGGCATGGCAACTGTCTTCCCAGTGAGCACAGCGGTGTTAAGAATCTCCGTCTCCTGCACACAGAGGGCAGATCAATCAGACTGCGTTAACTCAGGAAAATTCACCAATAATTATTCACGATAATTCGTCATTCTGTCAGCTCCAGCTCTTCAGCACCACCACTGAGTCCGTGCTATTAACCCAGTGAGTCATATCATTCAATTAGAGTCATCAACTCTGGAGAGTCTCGGAGTGAGATGGAGAGGTCTGTTTAGAGCAAAACAACACATCCTGTTTTTATGAAACTGATACACTCTCTGGATAATATTCACATGAAAAACACATCCAAGAATACATTTCACTATGAAGCTATTTCAAAAAGAAAGAACAAATATTTTCACACATATTCATAAGAAAATATGAGTGCTTGTCCATGCAAAAACTATCTGCCGTGACAGGGAGCTGTAGGTGATTGCCAGACTGTAGTTTTAAGATGTTCTTAGGGGTTGCTAGGAATGTTCAGGGTAGTCTGCAGGATTTGTTTAGTCTCCTTTTAATCAAACTGGCAAAAATAGTATGTTCTGTAGTAGAAGTTCTGATTAATAAAAAACTAACTAAAAACATACATTTATATTTATTATTACATGTTATATTTATATACTAAAAAGTATTTATGTACATATTAAATAAAATATAAATTAAAATAAATGCATTTAAAAAGCTAAATGATTAATAACAATTAACAATTTAACATAATAGCAGTTTCAAATGATGCTTAAACATCAATACCACTGTGGCAAGTTTCTGAAATATACATAACAACAGCAGACTGAAATTACAGCTAATTATTACCATTTTCTGCAAATTCATTCTCTGATTATAATCTTATCTGAAGCACATCCATGTGTTCAATCTACAGTTTAAACAAACCAAAGAATGAGTAATTAGATCATTTAAGTCTGACTTTTTCCTGCTGGCTGGGGCTATGGGTGAGGAGACGGCTCACAACTGTCCTTATCATAAACCATGTGGATAAACCAAATATAAAGAAGCTCTCTGCCAAGGTTGTGTTCTTCATCATAGGGTCTTTTCTTTTTTGTCACAGCTCTCACCATTTTCCTTTAGAGAAAACAGATAACATTATTTAATCCTGAACTGTGGATAATGAAATTTCAAGCTTGTTAATAAGACTGAGGTCTTCTGTTACTTTGTTTTTCTTCTCCAGGGTGATCCCACATCAGGCTTCACTTGGCAGCTGATTCCTATTTCAATCATTTTCACTTTAATGCACCACAATTGCGAGGATAAACGAGCCACTTCCTTTCTTTCTCTTTATGCATTTAAGCCGATCATTTTCTATCTAACACAGGCTGTGCTTTCTACTTCCGAGTTAAGAATTTGAATACGCCGTTTCCCTTGATTTCAAAATTATGTAAATGTACAACAGGAATGTAGTCTGAGCAGCACACGCTTGGTATTCAAACCATACGCTCAGACATTTTGACAGGGAGTTATCACCTGTGTTTGATTTGCTGTCAAAACATTAATTTATCAAGACCAGGAAAATGACTCTGATAAATATTCAACGGGATGGGATGGGTGAAGTGTTTACAATTTACTCTCCCCCTTTCACTCACATCAGAATTCAAAGAACTCAGCGGACAGTGTTCGGCAGACAAGGTGCTTTCAAATGTCTTTCAATGTGTCCATTCACCGGCTGTTAAAACCGAACAATGAAATTTTCAGTCAAGCCTGAAGATTACGGAGTGAATTAAAATCAGAATTCCAGAGTAAAACAGGCAAAGCGGTGGAAGAGTCTCATTGTGATGCCACAGACTTGGATGGGTGGCTATTCTGTAAAAAAACCAAACAAAGCTAAGGTGAGTTCAGTTCAGCGAGGGAGGGAGGGACAATTTCAAACCGACACAGGTCAAATCCATTGACCTTTGAGAAATACATACTCGCCTCTACCGTCTGACTCGCATAGCAAAAGCAAAAAAAAAAAGAAAAAAAGAAATCATATTTGAAACTTATACCCAAAGATTCTAACGCTCATTCTGTCAGTATTACTCACCCCTCATGTTCCAACCCATGAGACCTTTGTTCATCTTCAGAACACAAATTAAGATATTTTTGATTAAATTTGAGAGCTGGATCACTCCTGCATAGCAGTCCATAGGCTTCTTGAGGAATTGAAACTGCCGGCCTCGAAAAGTTATTAAAGACATCGTTAAAATAGTCCAAGTGACTACAGTGGCTCAATCGTAAGTTTATCAAATGACGAGAACACTATTTGAGCCAAACAAACAAAATAACTGACTTTATTTCAACTATTCATTTACTTCTCTCTCTACCTCTGAGTCAGGTTACTAGTTTAATAGTTTATAAGCTTCTGTAATTGTACGTCACATCACACACATGACCAGTGTCGGGCAATAGTGAGGCTACGTGTGACGTAGCTCTACGCTAATCACACTTCTGTTAACTGACTAGAGGCGCATAGAGAAGGAAGTGAGTAGTTGAAATAAAGTTGTTATTTTTGTTTGTTTTTGCGCACAAAAAGTTTCTCGTCACTTGATAAAGTTAAGATTGAGCAACTGAAGTCACTTGACAATATTTAACGATGTTCTTTTAGATAACTTTTCCAAGGCCGGCAAGTTTCAATTCCTCAAGGAGCCTATAACTTGTATGCAGGAGTGATCCAGCTCTCAGATTTCATCAAAAATATCTATATTTGTGTTCTGAAGATGAACGAAGGTCTTACGGGTTTGGAACAACATAAAGGTGAGTAAATACTGACAGAATTTTCATTTTTGGGTAAACTATCCCTTTAATGTTTGCACAGGTACACAAGGATTACAAGTACTCTACCCTTCCAATATTCCAAAAAGTAATATAGACCAGATTCTGCAAATTAATAAATACACATACAGTAAGAAGCAAATCTTAATCCAGTTCAGTCACATGAAAGTCCCATAAGTCTGTGTAAAATTCTCTCAGTCTTGTGAAGAAAATGTGATGTGTTAAGAAGACCTGACAAAAATGAATAAAAACACTTTAACAGCACACTACTTCTTGAATTAATTTTAAAAAGTAAAAAGTCGAATATTTTGTGATATTAAGTGTAACTTCATACAAAATATAAATGCATTATTTTAATTATGTGTATTCACACATTTATTTATTTATTATTAGATTTTTGTTGTGTGTATTATTTTATATATACATTGGGGAGAACAAGTATTTGATACACAGCCGACGTCACAGGTTTTTCCACTTACAAAGAAGGTAGAAGTCTCTAATTTTTATCATAGGTACTCTTCAACTGTGAGTGATGGAATCTAAAACAAAAATCCAGAAGATCACATTGTATGTTTTTGAAGTAATTCATTTACGAATTACAGCTCTCACAGACCTGTTAGTTTCTCTTTAAGAAGCCCTCATGTCCTCCACGTATTACGTGTATTAACTGCACATGTTTGAACCTGTTACCTATATAAAAGACACCTGTCCACACACTCAATCAAGCAGACTCCAACCTCACCACAATGGCCAAGACCTGCAAGGACATCAGATAAAATTGTAGACCTGCAAGGCTGGGATGGGCTAAAGGACAACAGGCAAGCATCTTGGTGAGAAGGCAAAAAACAGTTGGTGCAATCGTTAGAAAATAGAAGTTCAAGATGACGGTCAATCTCCCTTGGTCTGGAGCTCCATGCAAGATCTCACCACATGGGGCATCAATGATCATGAGGAAGACAAGGGATCAGCCCAGAACTACACGGCAGGTTCTGTTCAATGACCTGAAGAGAACTGGGACCATAGTCTCAAAGAAAACCATTAGTAAAACACTACACCGTCATGGATTATATTCCTGCAGCACATGCAAGGTCTCTCTGCTCAAGCCAGGGCATATCCGTCTGAAGTTTGCCAATGACCATCTAGATGATCCAGAGGAGGAATGGAATAAAGTCATGTGGTCTGATGAGACAAAAATAGAGCTTTTTGGTCTAAACTCCATTCACCGTGTTTGGAGGAAGAAGAAGGATGAGTACAACCCCAAGAAATCCCAACTGTGAAGCATGGAGGCGGAAATATCATTCTTTTGGGATACCTTTCTGCAAAGGGGACAGGACGATTGCACCGTATTGAGGGGAGGATGGATGGGGCCATGTATCGCGAGAACAACCTTCTTCCTTCAATAAGAGCATTGAAAATGCATGGCTGGGTCTTCCAGAATGACAATGACCCGAAACACACAGCCAGGGCCAACTATGGAGTGGCTCTGTTCACTCTTAGAAGAAAAGGTTCTATATAGAACCTTAAAAGGTTCTAAAGCCCTACATATTTGGAACCCCTAAAATGCAATGCATGAATGATCACAAAATTCAAGATATGGGGGTTAAAAATGTAATTAATTACAAGTTTTTATTTATTTATTTTTATACAGCGTTATTGTGTGGAATGATGCAGAGCACAAGAAAACAACAGTTTGAAGCTGCTCGTCTAAAAGACCTTGCTCGCCTCTCAATTGTCCAATTTCAAAATGGTTTTCACAGGATGAATTTTGAGTTTGTAACCTTTCGAATGATACCTAATCTATGATGATTACTAAAATATGTGATATGAAAAAAGGCAATAAAAAAAGGGAGGGCCAGTCGTCCCACTAGCAGGATGTGACAGTTATTTAAACCAAAATTCTGTTTCTGAAAATCATAGCGATCAGGCGACTTCAGATAACCATAACTTTTGTTACAGACAACCGATAAAATAAATAAAAATATATTTGGAAAGGGCTTGAACCCAGCTTTAATATGGTCTCAAAACCTGTAATATGTCAAATTTCACCACGTGGTGGGTTTTCCCAGATCGCATCACATAGATATATATAGATATATAATGAAATATTTAGAAATATACATAGAATATATATAGAAATTAAATAAAAATCTGGCATGATGTTGGGATTGCTACGTTTGCCAAGCGCCACAGTGCAAAGTACAGTTTTCTGAAGCTATTGACATTAAGGGAGAAAGAAAGACTGCAGGACTGATGTTTGTGGCATGAGAACCAGCAGAACTAATATGCCACTAGTTCACATCCACCTAGACTCTCAGCCCTCCCCCAATCATGATGCTCCAGTTGTTGAAACACACCATCCCTCTCCTTCCCCCAACCCCATCTCTAGAGCTCCTATGAGCTGATGTTCCAGAGGGAGGGCGATGAATCCAAGCACAATGTGTTATTCATGCAGTCTTGTCATCCGCTGCTGCATGGCTTATCGGTAAACATTGCTCCCTGGACCGCTGACTGATTAGTGTTCGCTATGCGCGGATGCTGAGGTTTCAAGAACAGGCTGGGCTGGCATACGCTCTCCTAGAGACGATCTCTATGGGAGGGCAGTGCTTCTACAACACACACTTACTCTTAAATGGTTTCACACTATCTTGAGAAAGAAAAGAGGAGGTGGTAAATCGATAAAAGGCCATTATACTTTTTGGGCAGCATTTGTAGGGTCTAAAGAAGTATTGCAGGTCAGGGAACGGAGGGTTAATATGAGCACAGGTGATTGCTTCAGTTTGTGGTGGACCTACGCCGGCTCACACGGGGTCTCACCGCTCAAGGACAGGCAGTACTGAACGTATTGGCACCCCGTGTGGCTCCTCCCGGCTGATGCCGCAGACATGCTATTACAGAGCCATCGATCGACGGCTGTATTCTTTTCAAGACCTGTGGTTCCACCCAGCTCTTCAGCAGCAAGGGCTGAAGCCTTTTTGCCTCTGAGAGTCTTGCTGACAAAGCCGCTGATAAAATGGCACAACAGTACAGACAAACAGGGAGCAAAGAGGAAGATGGCTATTGATTTCAGTAATAGCGCAAAGAGATGAAGCAAACGCTTAGCTGCCTTGAACACATTACAGCCAATGGGTCAGCCAAGCATCCCTCAGTAGCCGCTAACATGAGGATAATCACAGTTGTGTGCTACCGTTTCCACATTAAACCATTATCCAAGGCCTCTCCACCTCACTGCTTGGTTAAAAAGGCTCTCTTTCTAGGAATTATGAGACCCATTATGAAAAGAGGACATGATCTCCTCTACCATTGCTAAAGAATTAAACATTGCTCAAACATGCATGACAGTGCATGTTCATAGAAACAGCATGATTTAGTAAAGTAGAAATTGTTTCTGGATCAAGATTTTTGTTGGTCCTGGAACAAAATTCTTATCAAACAATTATAGGCCAAACACCTTCCCTAACACTTAGCTACCCTTAAAATATATGAAGAGTTCAGATGCAAAAGCCTCAAAGTGCCATTTGAAATTTTCTTCTAAAATGACCATTTTTATCAAGCTTGTATATTTAAGTTCAGTAATTTCACTTAAATGACAATTAATAGGTAATCTTCATTGCCATTTAAGTGAAATTACTGAACTTAAATATACAAGCTTGATAAAAATGATCATTTTAGGAGAAAATTTCAAATGGCACTTAGAGGCTTTTGCATCTGAACTCTTCATATGAGCTAACCTCTTTCATATGAATGCCTGTTCCAGGAACATGTCCTCCTTGAGTCATGCCAAACACAAAGGGAGGGAGCAGTATTGCATCTCAGTAATAATACCTTTCCACTGAACCAACAAGACAACCTCTACTGCTTGGTAACTAGAGACCAACATATTAAAAAAAAAAACTTTTTTTCAACTGTATGTGTGTGTTTAAGCATATGCAAAACTAATAATTCTGCCTATTTCTCACTTGAGAATTAATGAATGAATGCTATAGTACATAAAAGGCTTAAGCTATGTCTACATTAATCTGGATACATTTGAAAACAGTGTTTTCATAAAGTTTCTTTTCCACACTGAAATGTAAAAAAACGCCTTACATGTAATTTTTACATGTGATATGAAGAGTGTGCAAAGTAACATTTTAGCAACTGTGTGAAAGTTAATAGCACATAACAGGCACAATAGCGCTATAAACATGAATATCAATTGGAACAATAAGCATCACATGATTAAACATGCGTCGTCAAATCCCTCCATTTTCACAGTCTACACTACAAAGAGAAACGAAGTTCCCTTTTGAATGGTCACTTTGTATTGCGTAGCTATAGTAATTTTTCACGATTTACTGAAACCTATATGTAAAACACATTTGCAGCTGCACAGCTAGCCCATGTGCTGATTTTCAAGCAGCCGCCATTTTGAAATGGCTCTGGTGGGAAGAAAACCGGAAGTGGCTATTTAATCACAGGAGAGTCGCAAATGCGATGGCGTATTGTTGTGTTTAATGTAGAAATGTGATATTCTTAAAAATTTACATACATTTCTTTCATATTTTAGACTAAATACAGTGAAATGTATACATTTATAAATACATTTTTTTAATATATATTCAGAACATAAAAAGAAGCAGGAACGTACTATATATATCTCCTATATGGGATATTAACATCCAATTGTTTAAATCGCGGCAGCAGCTTTAGGTTGGTAGTCCAAGACACTGTTGTCTATCTGTACTTCTGGCTTCTGACGAGCGACCAATGAGATCACTCCACGTCATTACACGTCATAGCTCGTAGAGGGGCGTGGTCTATATAGCCTATATTAATCCCCAAATTCGCCATTATAGCAGATTTTACTCCTTCAGCGACAACTACATGTCCCTGACTGTTTTACTAAGCCTTCGCCATTTGAACAAGTCCTTCAACCTGAGCGAGCATTATCTCAGTGGACTACGCCGTTTTCTCTCAATCAGTTCTCCGGTCGACTCATGGCTCCACATGGCTCAATCAGAACCTCAGGGGTCACCACGTCTTAGTCCGCACAGACAACATGTTAGTAGTGGCCTACAAAAATCGCCATGCGGGCGTCAGGTCAGGTGACCTGCATGCTTTAAGAGAAATCTCCTCTTATGGGCACAGAACAATCTGAGCTCTTTAAGAACTGCCCATATCCTGGGCGTCCAGAATTCGGGTGCGGATATGCGCTCACGGGGCAACACTTCTCTCAACAAGTGGTCCCTGAACCCACAGACAGTCAGTCTGATATGGAAGTTGTTTAGCAGAGCCAAAATCGACCTGTTCGCCTCGAAAAACAACACCCACTGCAATATGTTCTTCTCAAAGGACATGGATGCGTTGGATGTCTGGTCTCAACCATCCCTGTGTGCTTTTCCCACCATCTCGATGATTCCACAAGTCATCAAACAGGTCAGAGAGAGTGAGTGCCCAGCCCTTCTGGTGACATCTCTCTGGAAATCCAGACCGTGGTTTCCGGAGCTGATTCTGTTATCGTACACAGCTCCATGTCTCGATGAGAAAAGACCTCCTCATTTCAGGCGAAGGGGACGATGTGGCATCCGCGGCACGATCTATGGGCCCTCTACGTGTGGCCCCTAAAAGGGTATCCGGGGACCTTCCTGTGAAGGTGTTGAACACTATATGCTGAAGCAAGGACCCCGTCGACTCAGCCTCTATGCTATGAAATGGGCGGGGTTTTTCGAGCACCAGCTGGCCAATCACTGGGAAGAAACGACCTGATCGTGAGATTTCTGAAGGGTGCTAGGAGGATTAACCCCTTCAGACCTCCCCCTGTGCCACCTTGGGATCTCTGCACTTTCCTGGGGGGGCTTTGAGGGGTCCGACTTTTGAACCGCTCTTAGTCGGTCGCATCTTAAACCTCTCTCGCTGAGAGACCGCTCTCCTGTTGG
This sequence comes from Hybognathus amarus, assembly GCA_030378365.1. Taxonomy (NCBI): domain Eukaryota; kingdom Metazoa; phylum Chordata; class Actinopteri; order Cypriniformes; family Leuciscidae; genus Hybognathus; species Hybognathus amarus. The sequence continues at coordinate 134,858 of JAQIUQ010007358.1, read as the reverse complement.
CAATGGCATTAATCAGAGCAAGGGGGGATCTGCAGGCTCTCTCTGTGAGCCCGGAATGTATGGAGTTTGCTCAGGATAACTCTAAGGTCATCCTCAAGCCCAGGCATGTGCCCAAAGTGCTCTCAACACCTGTTAGGGCACTGCGAATTTATCTTGAGCGTTCTGCATTGTTTGGACAACCAGAACAGCTTTTTATCTGCTTTGGTGGTCGATCCAAAGGGGATTCAGTCACTAAGCAAAGACTGTCTAAATGGATAGTGGATAATATTGCAATGGATTATACCTCAGTAGGTCAGGTTTGCCCTATAGATATCAGGGCCCATTCGACCAGAGGCATGGCCTCATCATGGGCATGGTCATTTGGCTGTCCCATTCAGGATATTTGTGATGCGGCCGACAGGGTCTGGGTTTATTAGTGGGATATTTTGGTGATTGACTCGGATGTATTATTTTAGGCCTGACGGTGTCTGGTCTGATGTATACATGTAAGGATTATTAATCTACGCTGAGGCCACGTGCCATTGGATGTGCAGTTGCTGCAGCACAGCCTATGAGCGAGCCAGACGCTCAATGGGCTAGCAATGAAGCTGCAAATGCGTTTTACATATAGGTTTCAGTAAATCGAGAAAAAATTGGTTTTCCACTGCGTAGAGCAATGCAATACTTTTTTCCCTAACTTAGGGAACTGAGGTTACGTGAGTAACCAAGTAGTTTTCTAATTTTTTTGAAGAGCGTTTTTAAAAAGTTTTGTTTTCATTCATAAAAACGCAGTCTTAGTGTGGACGGAAGGTCCAAATGGAGAGAAAACTGTTTTTTGTTTTGTTTTTGTTTTTCAAACAAAAATGTATTAGTGTGGACATGGCCTTAGTAATTTAGGCAAGTACTACAAAAATGACTACTTTATAATTGAAGGGAGGCGATTCAATATTGCGAGACTCGATACTGAAGAACCGATAACCGATGATAAAAATGTAAAATGGTTAAACCAATCATATGTCTATTTCTATTGCAACCTGCAGCTCTTAAGGTTTTGTGAGTTAATATCGAAACAGTACAGCCATATAGGAACTTGGTTGAACTCCTTCACCACTATTTTAAATCAACACTTGCTAAAAACTCAAAATTAGATGCAATCGCCATCTAACCTTGCCTCTCTCGTTTCCTGCATCTCTGGGGCCGACAAATCTGGAGGTACAGATATCCATATGCCCTGCGTTATGTGCAGGCCTCTCAGGTGAGGGATAATGAAATACATAGGCAGTTTCAGATAAGTGTGATAAGGTGGCAGCGGTCGTGTGCCTAGTGGCAGTGAAGAGAAGGGAGGGAGAGAGTGAGATACTGATAGTAATGAGGTAGTGTGCAGCGAGGACCATCGATCCCCATGGCTCAGTGGTAGGGCGCAGGTTTACCAAGGCCAGCCACCACACACAAAAACATGCTTCTGCATTCTAATCTCTCAGCAGTCACAAATCAACTTGCATTTCTCTTTAGACAACAGCACAAATTTTTTCTATCCTTTTCTCTTTCTGTTCTTGCAAGTGCCATGCAGTCCTGTGCAGCAGGTTCTAGAGAAACACTTGCATGAACAGTAAATAAAGCAATAATACAGAAAAAATCTGAAAATACTGGGGTACAGTGAGCAGTCTTTTAAACTGCAGTTTTTAAATTACTTTTCTCAAAGACATTCTCATAATGAATTGTTTGGATCACAGTGTAAAAGGATAAAATACTTGTTTTGTGCTTGGATAAAAGGTCGCTGTTCTCAGACAAAGATCACAAATGTCAACATTGCATTCTAAAGATCACAACTGCTGAAAAGAACAGCTGAGCTATTTTAAGCTGGTTAATGCTGGTTTAGTTGGTAGACCAGCCTCAATTGGCAGGTTTCCTTAATGTGTTGTATTTTATTTTGACAAAATTGGGAGGGATATTTTAGATTTTAAAGTAAACTTTTTCCCAATATGGTTGAATCACAGAAGATAGTTACTTTGCCAAGAGACCCCTTATTTAATAGTTTTATATGTGTCAGACATACAGAGAGAAACAGGCATCAGAAGAGGGAGTGTTACAGACCAGATGGTCTACATTCCAGATTTCCCTGTTTCCATTTCTCCGTCCTCTCTCTCTATCTTATTTTCTCTCAACCCCTTATGTTTAAAATGGAATGTATACCTCATCCTTACACATGGCACAATCCACTTTCCATATTAAGAAAACTGTCCTTCACTGTATACATTTGTGGTACATTTGCATCAGTGAAACATTTCTTGCCTTGTAAAGAATATGCCAACTGTGCATATTTGAATTATCAAGTTACATCGCACACAAACTTACGCAAAATATAGCTCATCCCATATCTCTCCTCAGTACACATAAACAACATACACTGACTTCACAAAATTCATAATGAAATTAATTTGAAAATTAATAAAGAAAAATAATACTGAAAAATAACATAAAACAGTAAATTTGTAGTCTTTCGATAAACAGTATCTACTATAATTTGAAGATATTCAATAGTCAATGTTTAATACATTAACTAACATCGTTCAGTTAGTCGTTATACATTAACTAACTAACATCGTTAGTTGCGATAGTATATTCGCAACTAACTTCGCTAGTTTGCAACAGTTCTCCATGTAAATGTGATGAGTCGTTCAGAAAATGTTGCCTGATATATGGCCTACAGCCTATAGAGAACACAAAAGAAAAGGAATTACCTTGTCCTGTATGAGGTTTACAGAGGACACTGTTCAAACAGACTTGAAGGAAGACAAACAGCAGGCTAGCGACGCTCAGAGAGACAGGAGAAACCCATGAGCTGTGAAGTAAAGCCTGACACACACCGGAAACTCAAGACTAAGGCCAAAAGGCTATGAAAAACCAAACAAAACAATTTTTTTCCCCTGGAAGGAAAAAAAAATTCAGAGAAAGGGTTTGAAGGGAGATGCCTCCAACTTGGCAATTTATTTGATTTTCCTTTTCTCTGAACAAACTCTCAGAGCACTGAGAGAAGGCATGGTGGCAAACAAGAATGAGAGCGCTTTCAATAGTCAACAAAAACAAACACAGCAGGGACCCAAATATTCCTTCGAGAGAGGCTGAACGGCCAATTACAAGGAGCTTAAGTAAACTTGATTCAAAAGTTGTGAGGTATAGAATCAGAGATGGAGGAAGACAGACACACACATTATAAAGGGAGAAAGACACGCTGATGCATCCTAATGAGCCAGAACAGATTTCCAGCATTTTGAGGGTATCATGCACTGCCAAATCCTATTAGGGCATCTCCTCATTCAAAAAGTTGAAAGTGATGTGATTACATTGATCCCCTCCTGCTGTGTAACACAACAATCTGCTCTCCCAGCATTCCGAGAGAGCTCAAGACAAATGCGCTCTGTCAGAGGGCCAGACAACACAAGTGATTGGTGGCTGCTGTCTCGCTGTCTGCGGCCGTGATTGTTGTGTGAAATGCACTGGTGGGCAAAGAGGGCTTGAGCTGGGGTGTGTGAGCTCAGGCTGTAAGGACATCATTTTTACAACATTATTACATCATTCTCCGCCTTAGCCACGAGTGTATGGCTGGGCTATGTTTACAGTAATGGGCTGAGACAGCACAGCTCTCAAACGCCACGGATGATGGTGGTTGTTTGGCCATCGAGTGGGGATCAGGGCTGTCCTCTCTAATGAGGCCGATGAGAACAGCTAGAAAGCCAGAATTAGCCGGTGTCCGCGAAAGGGAAAACGGCTAGGTCTAATGGAGCAGAACCCTCCGACGGGAGAGTTGGAGTCTCTTGCCTTTGTTAACGTATGCCATTGTTCCTGTCACACCAATCTGCGTGAGTTCCCCTACATTAGACAGGTAGACAGAGGGAGAGTAGATCGCAAAGCTCTGGGTGATTAAAGCTGACCGCTGACTCTGCTGCAGGCTTAACAAAGTCTTGATTAAGTTTAACAAGGTGTGGTGATGGCAATGTCTTCGTTATGGCCAAGTAGAAAAGCTGTCACAAGGTATATGTGTGTGTGTGGGAGAGAGAGAACGCCGCACTGTAAGACACAATTAAAATGCTTTGCAAAAGAGCCAGGTTGATGTAATTCAAGCTGCTATGCAAAAAAGAACCAAAGAGGAGAGAAAGATAAAACGTTTTAGCTAACGAGAGTGGGCATTCAGATTTCATCTGTTAGTGAGGTAACAGAAAATAGACCAACCTTTTCACATCAAAATGAAATCATCTTCTTCACACCGCCCTATTGAAAAGAAGCCGATGAAGAGCAGACGTGCAAGCCCATCTCTAATCAAAAACTATTTTTCTTCTTGGCTCAGCCTCTCGCTTTATTTAAAAAGATGAAGCTCATACTCAATTTTTTTTTTCTCATTTGGGGTATATAGATGGCTCTCAAAGCACAAAAAATCAAATCAGCAAAAATGCAGCAATATATAAATAATCTATATACTGCATATCATTGCTTGTGCATTTCAATAGTTTAGCAAATGAAAGACATCATCACACAGCAGTAGGGGCTTCGTAGGGACGCTTACAGACATGTCCCTATACCCATCGAACTACAAAATCATGCCTAGCAATCATTTTGATCAAAATGTGAAAATAAATAAAAAGTGTCTTTATTACAGCATTACATTTATCTGCCAAGGTTGCATTATTTAAGGTTGTGGATTTCTTTACATGTTTTTAATCAGTTTTAGGCATTTAAATTAGCCACAGGTTCAGAAGAAATTAGCTGAAAACTCTAGAGATCAGCGTGTGCTGAAGAGGTGCAGATACCATGTACTGTAAGAGATTCATTGTGCAGTGTAGTCAGCTTCGTTGATCATAACTGGGGATTTTGTGAGACTGGCTAAAGTCATTGATGGTTTCAGTGATGGGGAATGTCCTTTGCTCACTTTCTGTACATAACTTATTCCCAATGTGAACCGTTTGATTTTTCAGGTTAAATAAGCACTGGTTTTCAGTGTAAAGATAGCCGCTTAGATTATTGTATTGGTAACAGCAGGCATCTCATTATTTACCTTTTATTTTTTATTTATTTGTATTAATTGATTGATTAAAGTGAAGCATTTGACATAAAATATGACAAAGATGAATTGAATATGGCAATTATGAAAAAGCCAATTTATGATTGTTTAGATATTTTATCATGAAGCTAAATTGTAATGCTGTTGATTTACATTATCAAACGTGTTGCAATGAATGTCTCAGGAACATACTGAACATAATGACATATAAAAAACTCAAATTATGAGTCTGTTGGCTATTATATTTATAAATAAAGGCTTTATATGACATGAAATGGTGCTCTGCTGACTACTTTTATGACCACACCAATGTCAAAATCAAAAATATGCCCAGCAGTCTTATGCTGTCCGTGTTCTTACTTTAAGCTACATCAACGTGTGTAGGATTTAATGGATGCATGGCTATAGAATCCAACTTAAGTATGACTGTGTCTATGGTAGATACCTGTACCACTGGTTTTAATATAGCAAAGATTAATGGGCATTAGACAAGAGACTCATACCAAGAGACCGGATACCATGCTTTGGTAGTCAATTCCAAAGCATGGTAGTCAATACACAGCATGGAAAAAATATGATTCTGTTTGTTCAAATTTAAAAACACTTGGAGATGGAACTTAAGTCTTTCTAGAACTCGTAAGACTTTTGTTGATTTTGGAACACAAATGAAGATATTTTTAACAAAATCTGAGAGTTTTCTGTCCCTCCACTGACAATATGTGCAACTACCACTTTTCAGAGCCCAGAAAAGTAGTAAAAACATAAAATGTGCAAAAAAATATTTAAAACTAAAACTTGCATTTGGACATTTTTGACTATTCAAAAATTTTGGGATTTTGTCTGTAAGATTTTTTTTTAAATAGTCTTTTAATTACTATTATTTAAAATAGGGGTTAATTTAGGGTGGTTGGGACACTTTTTGCCATTAAAATGAACGAATATTTGCGAGTCATTTCATTTGAAACTGAAAAAAAAGATTTGCTCATTTTGATAGAACGAGTTTGAACAGGAGAGTCACAAACGTGCATCCCAGAACAGAGCAAGGGGAGCATTTGTGCTTATAAAACTAACTTTTTTATTATTTTTTTTTAATGACCGAACGTTTCGCTAGATAAGACCCTTATTTATAGTCTGGTGTCATTTAAAGCCCTTTGAAGCAGCACTGAAACTGTCATTTGGATCTTAAAACCGTTGGGGTCCATTGAAGTTTTTTATATGGAAAAAATACTGGAATGTTTTCAATATTATAAATGTCTTTATTTATCACTTTTGATCAATTTAATGCAACAACAAAACCCGCAAAAACCTATATAGTGATTTTACATTGTAATTTATATTGTGATTCACTGAGTGATTCACACTCATGTGATTCTCTAATGTGGTTTATTGATTTGTTTGCTTTCAGGTGGGTCTTGTTTAGCCATTAGTCAATGTGTGTATATATAGCCCTCTTGTTTTACATTGCCTCATTGTCTAACTTTGTGTCAAGTGTTTGTTTATTTCTGTTTCATGGGATAATAAACTGCACATTGGCTCAATCAACTCGCCTACATTGGATAATACACACAGACTTCTCTGTCTGTGACTGCCCAGGCACCACATAGCTTGAAATAATCCTTATTATCTTAGTAGTTCAAAATTATTTGTTTAAGGCCATTCACAGTTTCTTCTCATTTTAAATAAAATCCTTTTGGTTCTGACCCAACTGCCTGTTTAAAAAGCAAACTATGCTCAATTAAAAGTGCAGTGTGTGATTTTTAGCGACATCTAGCAGTTCGGTTACGAGTTTGCACAAAGGGCTCAGCCCACTGCTCACCCCTCCCTTTCGAAGAAGCTACGGTGGCTAAAACAGGACAAACACATTGATTGACTGAGACAGCAGAGAATAGCCAGTAGTAAGCCAAGCAGTGTGCAACATTGTCACTGTTTCTGTACCACAGTCCATTATAAACCACATCATGGATAAAGTTTACAAAGCCATAGTCAGGTGAGGATCAAGGGTCTTAATATGTAATACAATAATAGTAATCAGCTGATTGTCTCACAAACGTAACCAGCACATTTCTTCCCACATGGCAAACCCATAATACAGCAAGGGAGAAGAACCACATGAAAATATGCAACTATATATTTTTTTCTAACAGGGTAGTAAAAGTTTAGTGAGCCTGTTACTGTGGCTGAGCTGGTTAACGCGTGCCGCATGAGCCCAAAGGTGAGCGCGGCAAAAAATGACATGATTGATCTATTTCTGTTAATAGATACTCAAAAATGTTACACATTGCACCTTTAAGCAAATAAGAGCTAACTAAAGTGCTCTTATATTATGCCTAAAAGCAGCAATGATTTATATTATATGCAAATAGTAACCTTAAAAAGACAAAAGAACAGCATTGCATGTTTGGAATAGTTTAGAATGAAAGACATGAGTTGATCAGAACTCACCATAGCCAATGGCACGATGCCGCCGAGAGTCGTGTGGTGCCAGACGGATGAGGGTCTGAATCTCGTCTGAGAGGGTCCGGGAGATGGGGTACTCTATCTGCCATGTCACTGAGCGACTTCCCAGAGGATCCAACAACCCGTTGACCTCCAGATCCACCTGTAAAACCTTCTGGAAACCGGCCTCCACCCTAACAAAGGAAAAAGAAATGGTCACGACTCACGAGTAATATCAAAATGTTTGAATGCAAGCTTAAAGGCATATTTTTGTGCATGCTGCCAATGGATGAAAGGGCAGTCAAGCGGCCGTTTATTGACCCTTTTGTTTTTCTATACCTGGTGTGTGTATGTGGAATGCGACGTATGTGGGTCTGTGTGTGGTGGTTTACTCTCATTATTTTAGTTCAACAAAAACGCATCCCAGCAGCAACCGAAAAAACAAGACAGCAAAAAAGCAATTTACTTTTGGTCTACCGCCACAGCATATTCAGAAAAGATTTCCAAAGCAGAGCATAACATTGTCTCTGCTGATTGTGATGCAAAGAAAGCTAAAAAACAATGAATAAAACCAAAGCCATTTGATTTGCCCAAGCCTAGGTCTGATCAGCTTGGCTGCTCCAGGCCTCACAGTACTTAGTTAAAACAAAACGGCATATGAAAAATTCCTAATATCAAAATACAAATGTGGAATATGTGGAACTGCAATTGAATTCGCACCTGGTAGCATGACAGAAAAACAAAAAAAATAAACTATTCTTTTCTCAGAATCAGAACAGTGTAGTCCCAAAAATACTCACACATCCACAACAAAACTAAGGTCACCATGTTATTCTCAATGCTGTAATTTCATCAATACGAAGGAGAAATATAATTTAAGCTTTTTAGTTGACATTACCCACAACTTTCAGAAAGAAAGACAGGGTTGGTCAGGGTTAACAAGGTAACAGCTTTCTCCATTGAATTTAGCAACTTTTTTACTGTTCCCATGAGAGATTTTTTTGTCCTGTGGTTTGAAGTTTGACATGTTACACAAATTAGACTTGAATGCCAGAATTTCTGACCAACCAACAGCCAATCTTCTGCAAATAAAAAAAGGTAAGATGGATGCTCCTTTTTATGGAAGCAGACAGGTCAACTGTGGTTATGATTACAATGCAGTAAATGTATCAAGTGAGAATCAAAACTGACAGTAAAAAGATTTATAATGTTGCAAAAGACATTTCAAATAAATGTTCTTTTGAACTTTCTTATTCATCAAAGAATCCTGGATTTTTTTTTAACTGTTTCCACAAAAACATTACACAGCACAAGCATTTTTAACATTGGTTTTAAGAGTTTTGATCAACAAATCAGCATATCAGAATGATTTCTGAAAGATCATGCGACACTGAAGACTGGAGTATTGATGTTGAAAATAAGCAGATATTTGTTTAATTATACAATTTCACAATATTACTGTCTTACTGTATTTATGCATTTAATAAATGAAGAGTTCAGATGCAAAAGCCTCTAGATGCCATTTGAAATTTTCTTCTAAAATGACCATTTTTATCAAGCTTGTATATTTAAGTTCAGTAAATTCACTTAAATGACAATTAATAGGTAATCTTCATTGCCATTTAAGTGAAATTACTGAACTTTAATATACAAGCTTGATAAAAAATGATCATTTTAGAAGAAAATTTCAAATGGCACTTAGAGGCTTTTGCATTTGAACTCTTTCAAATGGTAATCACAAATGGTAATCATAGGAGACTAAAAAAGGAAAAAACATTACAATTAAGCATTTTTACAATAAAAACAACAACAACAACAACGTAATAGTAGGCCTACAAATAAACTTAAATAACCTAAACAGTCCTAAAATCTGACACACATTTTGTGTTTTGATACTGGACTGGTTTTATTGGTCATTGGGCTGTTTTTTGGTTGGTCTTCGCAACACTGACATGATGTGTCTGAATCTGAGAAAGTCTCTTTTAGAGGCAGAGATATACATTTATCCTTTTTTTATCACACGAAATAGAATAAATACCATCTCCCTCAACTGAATCTTCAGGAAAACGAAACAAAACATCTTCATCCTGTCACCAGCAGTTCTAATTAGTTTCATTCCAAAAAGCCCCAGATTCTCTGATTTCAGTGTCATGGAAACAGTAATGGCAGGATATCTTTAATAAGCAAATCTGGATGATCATATCAGTTCAGATCAGTTTCACACGTTCTAATCTGTGACTTCACATAATAAAAGGGGCGCAACTGCCAGTTTCTACCAGATCACACATGGTGTAAGTTAATTTAATTTCTAGATTCTTAAAAGAGACATTATCTGTAAGTAGCAGAAAAGTGAACTCAAGACTAGAAAAGGCTTTTGTACAAGACTTAAAGTCTTGTTATAAATCCTTAAAGGAATAATTTCGCTCCAAACCTGCATGCAATTTTCTTCCACAGACTACAAAAGGAGCTGTTAGAAAGGATGTGCATGTTGTTACGCTTATAATGACTGTGTAATTGACAAAAATGCCTTATAAAAGTATTATAACAGTGCTCCCCACTTTTGCACTACATTCAAAATCTTCTGAAGTCCAAATAAGTCCCTGTTCACAGAAAATATTCTTTAACACTTTAGTATATAGGGTCCTATTCTCACTATTAACTAGTTGCATATTAGCAAGATATTAGCTATATTATTTTTCGCACTTAAATTAATGACTTATTCTGCATCACCATATTCTACATCCCTTCATCAATACCTAAACTTAACATCCACCAAACTAACTATAAATAAGCAGTAATTAGGAGCTTATTGAGGCAAAGGTCATAGTTAATAGTAACCAAATAATAGTGACCAAATAATCCTATTGCTATGGATATTTTAACTCTTTAAACAATGTAATTGGATTGTAGTGCACAAGTAACTTTTTTAAAATATGAAGTTAATATCACCATTTACTTTCATTGTATAGAAAACAGCATTGTAAACATCCTGCCAATCTTCTGCTTTTGTGTTCCACGAAGAAAGCACATCAAATGGGCAACATGTGGATGAATAAAATATAATTTTTTAGGTAGACAATTCCTTTTACAACTACAGACACATAACAATGACTGACCCTACAACAACTACTGCAAAAACAAAAGTCTTGCAATGCCAAAAATTGACGCTTACCAGTAGGCAATTGATAAAGCACTTGTCATGATCACACAAAAAGGCTATTTAAAGTAAGTAGCATTTTTGTGCTAATGTGGTGTTGCTGAAGGAAGATGGGCAGCTGAAAGGCTCTAGTGTTAGAAAGGCATTTTGTGAGAAACACAGCTGACAGCTTTGTTGCACTTAAAAATAAATGTATCCATCTTGCAAACACTGGTTTCCATGACCTCAATGAAATACTCTGAAGAGCCCTGTTAGATCAAACACTGTAATGGGACATTGGCAGTTTTCTCATTCAACGCTAAGAGATCAACCCCACGCAGGATTAGGACTGCCATTATGGCTCAAATGTAGATGTGTCAAGATGTGTCCAGTAGAGGGCGAAGTTTAGTATATTTTCACCAAGGTGAACCTTTCCACATCATCAAAACTAATGCTGATTGATTCAAATCTATTTCCTAGCAGATGGAATCTGGGAAATTCTCAGTATTTTTGCAGCAGATTTTGTGGGATAATTAGCTAAATGGATTTAAAAATGGTGAGATGTGTTAAACCAAGCATATTGGTAGCAGATGTAGCCAAAATGTTCAAGAAACAAACATAAGTGGGAAGGCATTTTGTGAATGATGTGCATTCCTGCAGAAACTGCAGAACTTACGGTGAAATTCTGAGAGTACTTAACTAAGTCTAGTGGGCATTCTACCTGTTAATAGAGTGTTCTCGACAATAGTATGCTATGCATTAGAGGTTATAAGGGCAGTAAATATGAAAATCATCTCAGACGCAGAAAGCCTGAATGCATATTTTCAAACCACAAAGAAGAGAACTTTGTGAAAACAGGAATGTAAAGTGGAACGTCTCAGCGGAGAGTTTCTCTGTGAAGTCAGAGACAGGTGCTCAAGAGCTCATTGCTAGGATGAATGGATTGTTATGTCAAAACATATCAAAATGCAGAGAAAGCAAGAGGAGCGCTATTCGTCGAGATGAGACTCACGCGTAACCGTCAGAAGGAGTGAAATTCTGCGGGAGTGTATAGGTCTAATGACAAAGGGCTCGGCTACAGGCAGTGGAGAATTAATATTGAAAGTGGAGTATGTGAAATCCCAATCTTCAAAAAGGTTCTTCGGCTGAATTTCCTGAAAAAGAAGCTCTTCAAAGAGACTGCGTGCCTCCCTCATTTTACACAACCATGTAAAAATGGCGTGAGAGAAGAGAAAGAGAGAGGAAAAAGGGTAGAAAATGGAAATGGCTTTCATTGTGGTGACTCTAGGGTGGATTATATTCATGCACAGTGGTGATCTGTTTAGCACTGACAACAATGATACATCGAACGAATGGAATCAATTTTTACTACAAAGCCGCTGTGGTTGGCACCTCACGGCTGGGGAAGTGACAGTCAAAGCCGGGGAAGTAATGGCAGTTGGCGCGTCAGCTTTGAGTAAAGCTGTGGTGGAATTTCATTTCACAGGTTGCAGAAGAGGCTGAGTGAAAGAGCCACGCCAAAGGCTCGCCCTCCTGCTGGAGGATTTGCCAGCCGCCTCTTCCACTCATTTCCCTCTTGAAGGCAATGCTGGACACTCAGGAACCCCAACAGGCTAAGCATGAAACTCAATCACAGTGCTGGCATCGGGGCCCTGACCTGCATCATGCTGACTAAAGAACTTTATGGTCTAAAGATGGAGTTCACATGGTCAGAACAAAAGAGGAGAATGGGAGAAAGGAGAGGATCAGCCTTCAGAAAATTGTTAATAGAGCCTATATTTGTGTGTGGAGGGAAACAGTGGTGCATTTATAAAGTATTTGGCTGCTAAAAACACTGTGATAAAGAATCAGTCACTAAGGTTTACATGGTTTGTAGCGCCAAGTCTTCTAAAGATATTCAAGAATTCTGTATTTTATTGCAAGTAATAGAGGTATCCCAGAATGTCTGAAAAAATTATTGCTTTTGATGAATGCTGATCTATCTTACCCAAATACATCACATAAAAAAGTAAATGCAAGTGTAAAGAAGTGGTTACAAGCAAACAAGAGAGTAACATCAGTTGATGTGAACTGCCGGTATGCAATAATAATCCCTGGTTTTGGTCGTAAACAAATCTTAAAAGTGAAAAGTTTCCCAAAAGCATTGTAAGCCCAGGTAGACTGTAGAAGCTTTCTGGAAAACCTAGCCCAGAACTTTAAATGGATTCATCTATTAAGTGAACAAATATTTTCAGAAAATTAATCCTTTAAATTAACAAATCTTTTTTTTAATCCTTTGTAAATATTATGACTGATTTGGTTGATTTTACGTGCATATAAAAAAACAAAAAACAATCATTTTTTAAGTGCTTTACTGAAAACGTCTCGGGTTGTGTGTAACCCCGGTTCCCTGAGAAGTGAACAAGACCCTGCATCAGCAACTGATGATGCATGGTTTTCCCTATGAAAGGGAACAACTTGTGCTAACTCTGGTTTCCTGAAAATGAACGAGACGCTGCATCACTAAAGTTCCCATAAGAAAGGGAACCGTAATTAGATGGAGGTTGGTCTATGTTGACATTTCAGCCCAGAATGCAGTACTGCAAATAAGAAATATTAGCTAAGACACATAGCTCAATGATTTTATATAGGTGTATTGAAGTGTGTGTGGAAGCAAGAACATAGTATGTATGTATGTACATGCTCATGGGTTTGTCAATCACAAGTACCATGGTGTTGTCTTTTAGACCTTAAGATGTCATCTTACTTATATACTTTTGCTGTAATCTAAAATGGTAAATCTCAACAAACATCATGAGAGCGACAGAAAACTCTGCCAAGCAGACAAGTGCAGAGTGCAGACAGTTCACAAACCTCTACTTTTTAGTGTTAAACTATTCTGGGAAGTTATCAGGAGGATTTACATACAAAATATATATACTTTTACCACAAAAAAGCTGACAAGTAGAACTGATCTATCATCTAAGTGTATAGGTTTTTATTAGAATAAAAAATGTAACATTTAAATGTGCTGTCTGCAATATTTAAAAAAAATCCATTTTTTTCAGGATGATAAATAGTCTAATTGTATAGACCTAAAAAGAACAGAATACAAAGTGTTCAAGAGATACATTAAAGTTTGCTTTTATTGTACAGTAGGTTCCAAAGCTTAGCAAGACGTTAAGTAATGATGATCCAATATTAACATTTTGATAAGATGATCATTTGTTTCAAATTATGGCCAGTAAACGATAAATGAACACTGAAAGTAAATTAAAAATAAAACATTTCTCAATAGTATCTGCCAGTTTTAATGACATTCCCTGTTTTAAGGTGGAAGGTGAACCCAGGCGCTGACAGGACGCAGTGACACAAAGTTTATTATAAACAGAAAACATGAACAGCAAAAGAAATTACACGACTCAGACTAGAACAAACGGTAAACATGGAATAGGACTTTCTCTCAGGACAAACCAGTAGACTAATACTCACAGGATATAATGCTCGAAAGAGATTCTCACAGTGAAATCACACACTATCAGAGATACAACGATATACGACACACAATGAACCAACACAGGACAGCAAACACCAGGAGATTTAGGCTATGTTTACACGGAAACGATTCTGAAGAGAAAACGCAAAAGTGGCGTTGCGTTATCACTTTTATTCTGTGTTTAGACAAGCGTTTAGACAAGCATTTTGGGTGGGAAATCGCGTGCATATGGTGATGCAAAAGTGTGTGCAATGTAGTATGCACTCCAGGCTGCTAGGTGGCAATGTGGAGCACTGGCACTCAACAACACCAAGTCAGCACTGATTTTTGCTTTTTTACCCTTTAACGTCATGAGAATCATGACATTCCCATGATGTTTTAAACTTTGTTTGTGTAAAATTTAATTATATTATATTATAATATAATTATTATATTATATATATATATATATATTATATTATAATTAATTATATACAACTAAAATGGCGATTGATGCATTTCATTAGGATAATGATATGACCATTTAACATTTTACATATGTTGGTATATATGACCGTTATATTTTATTTTCATATGTGAATGGAACTTTCATGTTTTGCAGACAATATACAAAAACTATTTTGATTTCTGATCCCTGTCTTTCTTATATCTTTATATTTATCTTTCTTATGCTAATATTCAGCTGCTTAAATGAAGTCGGGCATACTAGAAAACGTAACAGACCAACTTAATTTCTGCACAGAATGCTATAGTTTAAAGCGATATGAGAGGAAACTGCGGCTTTAAAGAGCTCAACGGCTCTGGCCGAGCTGATAAACTAAACGCTATTGGCTTTAAAAAAATGGGTATGGGTAGTTCTATATGTCCCGCCCTTTCTTTCTGTTGCAATGAAAAATCCGTCAACACAATGAATAATGTGCCTCACGACTAATGGCACCCTAAGCAACTTTATATTTCGCATATGCGTCGAAAAGGCCCTGCTTAAAATTATGGATGAGCAGCATTTAATGCAAAATACCACTGACAAGTGACAGAAAAAAAGGCAACCTTGCCTGACTGCGACCAGCACGATCTCGTGAACCTTGAGGGAGTGATGTAATATTCATTGCACTCTGCAAGTTGATTTGCTAGGTGTTGCTTCCGCAGGAACACACAAGGTTTAAGAAGAATGCAAAGCTGTTGGACCGAATGGAAGCTGAGGAAAATGGCTGCCCTTAGGTGAGACATCCAGCTGGGAACATCATTTACATCCATTAGCCAGATATCATCAGACTTACCCACTCACTTAGTAGCTACGTTATCACCGCAGCAGACATGAAGTGGAATGGGAAGCACAGAGTGAAATGGATGCCCAAGACGGCAGTATTTCACACTAAATTACCTGAACCAAGCCAAAGCCTCCTCAACACGCAGCATCTCATGTCCCAGGCTCAACTTTGAAGTACAAATAATCATATATGTGCTAGATACAGCTGGGTTTAGGAGAGTTCTGCTAGAAAAAAGAAAAGGAAACAAACTGAAACCGATCAAGTGGTGAGACATACCGAATGATAAATGAGATGTATTTAATAGTGGCTAAACTACCAAAAGAAATTGCATCTGCTAGTGTTTATGTGCAGGTACATTTCTTTCTCAACAGGCCTCATTGATTAATACACAAACTGAAGCCATTCAGCAGCACACATCTGCTGTCTCATGGGCATAGTAGCATATACGACCATGGAAAACACAATAATCGAAAAACACGGCCATATGAGGAATCATTTTCATTGTGCTACAGTGATGGAATCAGAGCAGTCATTATTGCCACTAATTCATACTCTGCATAAGCCAATATAATTAAGTGTGTGAAAATGCAATCACATGGGATACGTGTAAACGCTAAGCACACATGCACAAGGCATGCTAATGTCTTCATGCTCACGAGAATCACTCTAACACTCTGGTTCCTACGCCGGCACTTTGTTTGATTTAACTTGATTAACTTCCTTGCCATATGTTTCCTATTATTTTTTCAACATTAAGCTCCATCGCTCTCCTTCCAGTCATGAAACAGGAGATCATTCGGTTCATTCAGAATGTGGGTTGAATCCAAATGATCTGAGATCTGTTTTCTGACTGATGAATCTCTCATATGCTGCACGGACTAGATGTCAATCCGTAATTGGAAGCTCTCAAAGAGTAACATACTCAGACTAATTTAAAAGAACCCAGAGCTAATTGCAAAACACACAATATTGTGCAGTTCCCAAACAGGTTGTCCCTGGTACAGGTCATTTCAAGGGTCATACACTCATGCAAACAGTCCATGGATCCTTTGCTGCATATGCAGATATATGCATATGATTTTATTAACTATGTTGGGTGTTTGGGAACCTCTGGTCTGGTCACTGTTTGCAGTCAACTAGCTGTTCCCAATTAGATCACTAAAAATAATTTGCATGAAAGACTTATTAAAAACATCCATTTCGACTACAGTTGTTTAAAGGGTCAATGTTTGGCTGAATAGCATGAAAATAGATGGTAGATGCCATAACAACACTATGTGAAATCTTTCTCCAATTACAGCCATTTAAAAGTAGCCACATATTTTAATTATATTCAGCAAGGTTGCATTCAATTGCTAAAAAGTGTCAAAAAAAGACAAAAAAAATGTCCCAGAATATATTTATTGGCATTCTGTGGACATACAACGTCTTGTATATATAAAAATGAAATAAACCACAGCTCTGCTGTTCTGCCCAATCCCCCATTAAAAGATTTTCTCTCAAATAAATTTGGTTCTTTTGAACATTAATTCAAGAGCCCTGAAAAAGGTATCACAGTTTCCAGAAAAATTTCAAAGGTCCACGTTCTCGCAATACTATTTTTTTTTTTTTCAAACTTTAGTTAGTGTGTAATGTTGCTGTTAGAGCATAAATAATGCCCGTAAAATTACAAAGCTGAAAGTTCAATGCCTAGCGAGATATTTTATTTAACAGAATTCCCCTTTCAAAGCCTACAGCGAACGTCCGGTTTGGACTACATCCCTCTGCTTCCTTTTTTAATGACGTAATTAGAACAGTTTTTTGATTAATCTCCGACCACAGGAATACCTAAAAAAGCAAATTACTAATCAAAACTCGCCCACACATAACTAAGGTAGGAATAAACACCATTTCTAAATTCAACAGACGGAAAAAAGCTTTTATAATAGTTTGTAACATTAAAAATTGCAAATAACCACATAAAAGGATGACAACTACTAAATAAACAGCTTACCACTGTGAAACATCCTGCAAACGTCATGTTTGAACAGGTTCTAATCGATTCATCTATGTTCTCCGGGTCTGATTTAGGCTCAAATTGATATGTTTTAAGTTTGATATTTTTACAATAACAATCAGCGCATGCATCTCCGATTTATGGTAAGAGGCGTGACCTTTCCGGGCAACGTGCGATAAGCTGTTGTTGAATCACAACACAGGAACCGCTGGCACAATCAGAACTTGTTACGTTTTTCTGAAGGAGGGACTTCATAGATCAAGGAAGTCATCGTCCTGTTTTTTTTGGAACAGTGAAAACATCGTATCAGTTCAGTCGGTTGGTCTGGGAACGCCCCGGGAACGCCCGTCAAGTGATGTGAATTTAGCCCGTGGGGGAAAACATTGCCTTGGTGCTCATTGAAATGCATAATGATAATCATGCCGAAGAGGTGCTGTGTTGTTTTCTGTACCACCAATAAACTAACAGAATTATAAATTGAAGTTCTAAATCCTTTCTAATAAACATACAGAGCCGGATAGGAGGACAAAATGGCTAAATTAATCATAATTTATCAGATTATTGTGCGAGTAGATCCCTGTGTAATATTGTAGTAGATGTTTAACTCCTAGGCTGTGGGCCAGATTTGTCTGACGTTACATCCCTTACGAAAAATAACTATAGTAATCCTATGGCTATAAGTATTATAGTGTATAATACTTCCGTGATGTTCTGTAATAACTCTGTACTTCTATGCTATGTCCCAAAATACTATAGTATTCCTATAGGATTAACATTACTATAATATTTTGTCTTAAAATACTACAAGATTCCTATAGTTGTTTTTCATAAGGGATGTCTCATTCACATTAGCGTTATCTGCAGTCTGTGAGAATTCGGATAACTGTCAGCAAAGTCCCTCTGCAACTTCATCTACCACTACTGATCACCGTTTCACAAAAGCATTAATAGTTTGGAGTGAAGCATACGTACAATTGGTAGCAAGTGACAAGGTTTTATGGACCTATGGTAACTTATACGCACGTTGATTTCTGTTACCGGTAACTACCGCGATGTCTTACCTGGAGATTCAACCAGATAACAATAGTCTGGAAACGACACCTCCGGCCATTTGGTTGGGTCATTGACCCAGTTTTTTATTAAATAAGGGCAATCATAACCTATTACAGTTCATTTTGCAATGTACCATTGCCGGTCGGCAGGCGTCAATGACTCGCAATATGACATTTTTGTCATTCAAATACATATGATGGTCGCGCTGCTTTCCCCACGCCAACCACGCCCCCCAACTATGACGCGTTGCCGACTGTATGTATACAGATTAGTGAATTGTGTGAAAAATACTGTTTTTTTTACACGTGAAACATGAACACGTTATACTGACAGTGTAAACACAATCAAAGCTTCAAATAAAACATGAAGAACGGGACCTTTCAGCAGCTGTTTTTAACATTGATTTCTAAAGGATCATGTGACATTGAAGAAAATTCTGATACATTTCATTTTAAAATAAATAAAAATCTAAAAGTTATTTTACATTTTTATTTTGAATAATATTTCACTCTATTAGTGTTTTTGCTTGTTTTTATCAAATAAATGCAGCTTTGGTGAACATAAAGGACCTTTTTAAAAACAAATCTTATTGACCCCAAACTTTTGAAATAAATAAAAAAACATTTTAATATGTTGTCTATTTAATACATTGCTGCTCACACAGGACCAGTTTACATTGAACGTTTTTAAACTTATAAAAGCGAGATAGCATTCTGTTGCGTTCAATTGCAATACTTCCAGCTGTTTTTGAATGCAAGAACATGTCCTGTGTGAATACCTTTCTTACTCATCATGCACTGACTGTTTTCTGTAAATGTGGTTTGGGATGTTATGTTTAAAGGTGGTACTTCATGCTTGAATTACTCAAATGGAAAACATCTTATAATAGAATTTATGTACAGGTCAAGTGGTACGTTTAATTGTTTTATTTAACCCTCCCTTTTGTCTTTTCTTTTACATATTTTAAATTTAGAATATTCATATAATGTTTAAATAATTTTGATTTCAAATTTTGAAATATTTTGAATTATTTTGAATTTTATTATTTAAAAATGTACGTTGAACACTTCCAAAGCATTGGGATGTTTTCAAATACCACACAAGACACTTGATATATCTCTTTGTCTCTTGAGGTGTGACCTTCCTTGATTCATCAGCTGTTTGGTGGAAAAAATGGAGTGTCTCACATTCAGATTGGGACTGTTTCTCCCCTGATTAATGTGCTCGTGCAAAGTCAAATGTAATTTGGGGATTTGTCTTTTTACATATGCAGATTTCTGCAGCACAGCCACACTGCAACACCGTATTCATAAGTGTGTTAGGAATGTGTACGTAGCAGTAGCACAGCTTGTACAATTTAACCCAAATTGATGGATTGTTCTCCGGGTATGCTAATCAGTGGCCAGAGGCATTGTTATGGAACGCAACACCCGTGCTCACGGGCTGGAGGGTGTGTTCCTTTATCTCCCCTGAGAGGAAACAGACAGTCAATAGAGCATCCAGGATGAGCAACAGCACCCCCAGCAAAGAGAGAAAGACATTTAATATATTACAGTGTGCATGTTTTATTACAGGAAATGAGCTCAGGCTGCCAATGAGGAGCACACAAGGCCATGTTTATTTTAAGAGCTGCGCAGAACACAACATCAAAAAACTTTCCTATATTTCAGTGCAAACATCATTACTATAATAGCACACAAGATCTTTTTCAAGCTATCCTTAAATAAGAATATGCATGTGTGGAGATATTAGAATAAATGTACACCCACGATTTTTAGCCTTTGAGATGCCGTGTCCTCCACGATTTAAGGGAAGAGCCCAGTTCTCATTTACACAAATCCTCCAAAACTGACATTCAATCAATGACAGCGCTTATGGTAAAGGGCCAGAGGACAGTAAATTAGGTTTAAATCAAGCAGCCCAAAGTGCAATTCAGGCCAAGTGCAGATGAAGGAAGTTTTAATCACCATTTGGAACGTCAGTAAAAGAAAATTAACTGTCAGAGATATATTGAGAAAATATGTTTGATTGGAACACAGCCATAATCTCAGCAATATATATATACAGGCAAAAAGTCACACGAGAACATGAGTGTGATTGGTTGAATTCAGGATAATGGCTGTGTTGGAAACCAATCTGTAAATCTGCAAATACAAGGGGGTCATATATGTGAAATTAACTAAAATTATCAATAATATCTAATGATTAATGACTAATTATTGGTAACACTTTAGAATAATGTTCTGTTATTAATGAAACACAGGATGAACAATTAACATAACTCTCTAATGACTGAAGTTTTGAGGATTTTGCTAGGTTTTGGATGGTAATTCTTTCTGGCGGATTTTGTTACACTTGAGTCATTACTAGTAACCATGATATTCACTTTAGAACACTGGTTCAAATAATTAGTAATTAATTTAAAAGGAAGCAGTAACACTTGAGTCATTACTAACTTTACAAAAACATCTTAAGCTTACAATGACTACAGACAATATTCAAGAGTTATCATGCTTTTCACTTTAGAATGCTGATCCAAATAATTAGTAATTCCTTCTAAAGGATTTGGTAATACTTGTGTCATTACTAGTGGGTTACTATGATCTTTACTTTTGTAATAATTACACATTATGCAGTATTCACATTAATTATGATCCTAGTAGTTCTTCTTAGTCAGTCTGGGAGGTATAAAATAATATTAGTTACGGATTAGCTAATAGTGAACTACCTCATTGCTATTATTTACTAATTCATTAATCAGAGTTTCTTGATAGTTAATAGTAGTTACTAGAATATCCCTGTTATTCATTAATGATGGAACAGTATTCTAAAGTGTTACTTTATTTAACAAATCCACAGTGTTGTGCATATTGAGGTTAAAGTCATGAGATAAGTGTGTAGAGTTTTGAAAACTGTGTTCAAGCACTGAAAAACGAACTCAGAGTTTGGTCCACATGACTGTAGTTTTGCACATGTAGGCTCCAAAAAAAAAAGTATTATATGTTTATTAATGCATTATCATTATCATGATTGCTGTGCATCATCCAGAACTAAATGTATAATGTATTTTCAATGCAGTTCTGCAATTCTTAAATTTGAACTGAGAACAGAATGCAGTACAATTGAAATCTGAATGTAAGGAAGTGGAATAAACTCAGTGGCGGGCCTTGCATTCCATACCTAGGATTTCTGTCCTAACTGAATTAATAACTTTTGATAGTGTATCAGCGCAAAGACTCTCTATAGGCTATGATTTGATATTATAGAACATATATTCTATTTGTAATATAGAACATGATTTGATATTCAAAGAAATGTATACAACAGATATTTAAAGAGAAAAGCAAAGTTTGTCAGGACAAACTATGAATGTTTCTTAAAGTCCCCCTTAGTCAATCATCATCAAACTCATCTTTGATCATCAAAATTACACTGTTTTTTCCTCCAAAAAAATTCGTCATGCCTTAAAATAGAGTGAATGTAACTATGCTCTTGCCTTATTTAGTAAAAGTGGTATATTTTATATGACCAAGTATTTCATAAATAGTATGTTAAGATAACTTCTAAATATTGCTGCATGTATTTGCTGCATGTTCATAGTCCCAAGTGTGAGGTAATTTCGTAAGCTTTTTAACTCACTGAATATCCGTGAAAGTGTGTAAACAGAACTGGGGTGGGAAAAAAAAGAAACTTCAGAGGGAACATTGCCTATACTTTTCAGAAGTTCAAAACATCATTGGTCAGAGGCAGGCTTTAGATCATCTGCAGGCGACCTGATATTTTTCATCTCTGAACATTACAACATAAACACAACAAACTAATTACCAATATACATTTACACATTAATTCTCTTTAATCTGGCTTCTGCTCTTGCCTTCTGCAATCATACTTGCGTTATTTATGCCCATACCTTCACGGCACACTAATGCTGAGATGACAAGCACTCATCCACGATAAAAAGGGGGATTTGTAAAGCATGGCGACATGCACGCAATCATTGGATGGATTTAAAGCATCGATCACGCGTTATTTAATTTGTGTGAGTGGCGTATGAATCTTAAATGCCTTGCGTGGCCTTGAGCAGTTATGTAATCGTAAATGAGCCATAACGGTTGCCAGGCACAAGGCTTCAGAATAAATTAAAAAATGGGGGAAATGTATTTACAGGCTCTGTCATCATTAATGAAAAACAGAAAATGGCCCTCCCACCCCTTAATATAATGGAACAGTCTAAATCGCTTACTATGATTTATTTTGGCTTCTCTCCCTCACCCCCAAACTCAATCGATATGGGGATAACGCCGATTTCTACGGGTATCCTCTCCCTCTCTCCACAAGAGATAGGTGCCATTTGAAATCAGCTCTCTTACTCCAGAGCATCTGCCCCTCTCTAGCTCTTATCGGGCAAAGAAACACCAGGGTTGGTAGCAGCTTTGCCAGCCGAGAGCCTGGAGACAGTAAAGAGGGTTGTCAGTGAGGCCGGGCTGGCCTCATGTGATAAGACGTAGTGTACAAATCCAGGATGGCAATTTAATCCGAACCATCCTGCAGCACTTCATATCACTAACACCAACTACTGTAAGAAGTGCCGCGGTCTCTGTATTCCATCATAAACACAGATACACAGCAAGACCCCATTGGGAGAAAAATAAGACCCGTCTGTTCTTAAAGGGCATTCAACTTTTGACATACTCAGAGGACTTGGGTATGCAGGAATTCAATGTCAACAGTGATGATCCTTCAGTGATGAATAAAGGGCTTTTACATCATAGTAAAACAATAACAACACAATGGCAATTTGGAAAGTAAAAGAATCATTCTGAGATGAAGCCGTAGCAACACATACTCCAGATATGTTGAGCTCTTGCGCTCCTATAAGATATGTAGGTTTGAATCTTTCCAGCGTAGTACAAAACACGTGGTCAAGGTTTGGCTGGTGATGTTTTAACTACTCTTGGCTGCAAAAAGCATCTTTATTGACATCTTTACTGTCCGCCATTCAACAAAAAAATCTACAATTTGTGCTTGTAAAATATAAATAATATTATGTACTGAATTAATCATAGAATCCTGAAAAAAGTATCATGGTTATCTTGGAATCTTTCAGTAGTACAACAGTTTTTAAACTTGATAATAATAATAATACATTTTTCTTAAAGGTTCTCTAAGCGATGTGGGGCCATAACATTTTTTGTCACATACAGCAAACGTCTCCTCACTATCGGCTAGCTGCCTGTCCCCTAAACACACTGTAAAAAAACGCGGTCTCTGTAGACACCACAGGCTCCACAAACGGCAACAAAAACAATCATGTCTCACCCGGACCACGAAACCTAACAAACAGTGTTCCAGCCAATCACTGGCAAGAAGTATTTGAGGGTGGGTCTGGGGGGTTAGTGCGCGTGCACATGAAGTGTGTGTTTGAAGGAGAGAGAAGCGTCAGAGGGAAGTTTTAAAAATGACAGACACACGACCAAAGAGACGACGTTCTGATGAACAAATTAAAAAGAAGAGGAATCGGATAAAGAACGTGTGAAGTTCCGAATTTACATCGGTAAAGCTTTTGAACGATGGCGAGAACTCCGGCGGCAGAAGGGCTTCCAGTCCGACATTCAGGTTGCTCTGTTTTTGCTGGACAGGTGGGTAACGTTAAATTATTATTTTTTCTTCTAAATTGACGCTTATGTTCGCCAAACCCACACAATTCACGTTCACAATTATTTCAGGAAGCACGGAAGGGAGGGAGGAGATGAGATGCGGAGGAGGGAGGGTCTAGCTAGCCTCCGATTTGTTTGAAAATATTCCGAATGTCAACACCCAGGATCGCTTAGAGAACCTTTAAGCCCCAAACCAGCATATTAAGAAGAATCATTTCTTGAAGGATCATGTGACACTGAAGGCTGGAGGATGATGCTGAAAATTCAGCTTTGTCATCACAGCAATAAACTACATTACTGTTCTTACTTCCCCAACTTTTGAGTGGTAGTGTATAGAATATATTTGTATGGAAATTGAGCTCTGAAAGTATGAACAGTATGTTGTCATAGCAAGTGTAAACTTGCGTTCTAATGCCCCAAACTCCGCATCCGACTCAGCACAGTCTTTTCTCATGGCAAAGTATTTTTGATTAAATGCAATACATTTTCTCGCTAATGAAAAGGTTTTTTAATGATATCTGTGCATCATTAATATAAGGGAATGCTTGAATATTCCTTTTAATTCACTAATGAAAATAATGTCCATTAGAATAAAATCAAATGTTTACAATTTATTATGTCTGGTAATTTCATAATCAATTCAAAGATAATCAATACAAAACATCAAATGCTCTGGAATAAAGAGAAGAGATATCGAACCCGACATTAGGAATACATGAAGGCTAAAGGTTTTATTTATTGATTTATCTGACTTTCCTGAATACCCCTATTATTGGATTTTGTCTGAGGGATGGATGAGATGCGTGATTTATGCTGGTTGGGGGGTGGATATTTTGTGGTGAATAGTGTTGTTGTTGGGTGTGGATGGGTATTGGGTGGGTGGATTTTTTTTCTTGTTGTTAGTGCTGCTGATTCTTAAAGGGCCCTATTTATAAGCCAGGATTTGGCTTCTGGGAGGTGCTTTTTTCCAGAATGGTTCTTCTTTAAATCTGTAAGCATGAATTTGTTGTGTCCTCTTCTGTGAATTAATAAATTAAATGAAATGAAGCTGAGAGTCTCGGCGACTCAGGATTCACGGGTTGATTTGAGGTACAGAAGGACCGGAACACCCTTGTTACATTTCATTATACAGAAACTTCTTTCACATGGAAACATGTGCTAACAATGGTTATCTGCATTCAGAGGTTACACCTTTTGAGAACAGGAGGGTTTAACCATCCCACCCTCCTTTGTGTGTATGTTATTTCTAAACTCTTAAAAACCTTATTACCTTTTGTTTTACTTATTTGGAAATGAGACCTTTGTACCAGTCGCACTGAGACATTTCAAATGAAACCAAACAGTATCCTAGATTCTTGTGTAAGTTTGGGTAATCTGCAGGAGTGTAGGATGCAGTGTTGTGCATGAACGCGTTCAATGAACGACGTTCACTGAACTTGTTCATATTATCGCCGAACGCTGAACTGAACGAATCACTTTTCATACCATGAACGCGAACGAGAGCGTCGCTCACTCTGTCCGGAATGAACGAGCAGCACGCGCAGTTCACGTTCACGCTCATTTGAAAAGTCAGGTTTTACCTCCAACTCCCGTTTTGAGTCGCCGAATTCAACCGTGTTCTACTTGTGTTTGTGTGTCATATGAATATTGAATGCCCCTTACATGGAATCAGAGTGCCTACTGTACGTAGTAAGTTAAGTTGTTCAGCTGGTAGCTGTTCATTTTCTTTAGACAAATATAATCATGAAGATTGTTTTATTATAAATGAATTTAAATGGCATTTTCATCGTTTACTCACTGTTTACTTCCTTTTGAAGGTGTGAAAATGTGTTGGTTGAGTATTGCACATTGAGCAGGGTAAGCCCAAGCTAATTTGACATTACAGTACATGACTACTTTGGTCTGGTTTACATAGTTACTGCCGTTCAAAATATGCTGGATTTTTGTCAGTAGACTGATCTTTTCCCCATTAACCTGAATATACCTTTTTAAAGTCCTGGGTAATTTGGTTCATGCTGGCTAAATAAAATTCACTGAACATACAGTATACCCTGATTGCACCTTATTTCCAATTGCTACATATCATGATTACACATTATTTAAGGGGTAATACATTATTTTTCTCCTGGCTATAATAATTGTCTCTTGTTTATTGGTACAATAATTTTGATTAGTTTTGGAGTGGCAGTGATTTGCAGCTGGTAATGGATGGTAAAGAGGTTCTATTGAGTAAGATAGTGGCCTAAAGAATTTAACAAATGAACGTGAACTAGTTCATTTTTAGATATGTGAACTTAGTTCATTTTTAAAAAAATGAACTATGAACGTGAACTAGTTCATTATAATCTGTGTGAACTGAACTTTGAGCTAGTTCTTTTTAAGTATGAACTGGCACAACACTGGTAGGATGTGGGGAGAAATGTAGAGAAAGGGGAGAGACCTTTGTCTCAATAGTGCACTAGGGGGAGTTTAAATGTTAATTTTCACCAAGGTCCTCTGTCCATCTTAAGTTTTTCCAGTCTTACACAGGTTCACGACCTCTTTAAATCAAGAGATCGATAAAATTGTGATTCAACATGAAATGACCTCTTTAAAACACCTCATAAATTACAGTTCTTCTTGATTGCTTATAACCAGGCTTTCAAACTAAAATTCCAAAATCATTTATCAAAAAGCACATTTCCCTAAAACTATAAACACCATTCCCCAGTTTTGACACAAGTCAGATTTGTTGACACTCCAAAACTCTACACAAAAATCCCTTCCTTTCTCATTGCATATACCATGTTGTCACAATGTTGCACAAATGTTACAAAATACACAATGTTGTAATTTAGAAAGCTCTAAAATTCAATATCATTTACTCAAGTCAGCACAGCTTCAGCTCAGTTAGCACACAATTACCCAAGTGGAAACACTAAGCGTCAAAATTGATCACACACCAATCAGAACCTTCAATAGATAAAAGGGCCAGAGTCAGTTCATTCAGTTTTGGAACAATGGATCCAGAAAGACATGAAGGAAAAGGTCGAAGACACTGGAGTGGTGGAAGCGGGTGTGTTACAGTTACATTAATCAGTACTTCTTTTTTTTCTTAGACACAGAGATGATGAAATGGAAGAAGTCTGACAAAATATTTCAGTTGATGTGTGCCAGCGGGGAACAGGCATGCAAGAGCATTTTACCCCTGCTGCCTGGCTAGGGCCAATATAGCCTGTGATGTGGATGAGATTCTCTGGCCGGACGCAGAACAAAGACGGGATGCTGAGGCAGAATCATTTCAGAATACTGTGTGTGTGTGTGTGTGTGTTGTACTGTGTACTACATACATGAATAAAAATGTGCCAATGTACCAGTTTTGGAAATGTTGTTTTGAATTTATTGCACCTGTGTGTAAGACTATGGGCCCTATTTTAATGATCTGAAATGCAAGTATCAAGTGCAAAGCGCAAGTAACTTTGTGGGCTGGTCTTAGGCGCTGTTGCTATTTTACTGGTGGGATAAATGACTCTAGCGCCCGACGCAAGTTTAAAAGGGGTTAGTCTGAAATAGCTTCATTATTCATAGGTGTGGTTTGGGCGTAATGTGAAATAAACCAATCAAAACGTCATCAACATCCTTTACAGTAAGTAGCACGTAGAACTGAGCTGAGAAAAGCTCAGAGCATCTCTAACAGCTAAAATTTTCCAAGAAAGACTACTGTCAAGAATCCAGAAAAACACGTCTGTGACATCAGACATATCAAAATGCACAACAAAGACATGCTGTAAACTACACCAAAAAATGCACTAAATTTTTTTTTTGTCCTGTATCAAAGACAGACCTGACATCTTAGGAGTATCTGAAAAATAGCCAAGAACTCACAGCACCTTAAAAACTGTACAAATGAGGTGCATAGACCAAAAACTCCAAGGTAAATGATTAAAAAATATGCACACTATTAAAGAAGGAAAAAAAAATGCAAGATAAAACGGTAATGCTTCCTTTTACAGTACAGTACAGTGTACTTACCTAGAAAGTACTGCTAATATAAGGTAAGTACATGGAACAGGGGTAGGTTTAGGGGTAGGTTCAGGGTTAGTACTAGTTATTACCCAGTAATTGTAGTTACTAACATAAGTACATAGTATTTACATGGGTAACTGGACTGTAAAAAGGAAGCTGTTACCGATAAAACCACTGCTTTAATGGCAAACATTTCAGTCACATGACCATTCTGAATTGTGATCTCACATTTTCAGTTTTTTTTTTTCCCTAGATTTTAGGACTATCAATATGTAGTAGTGGTGATTTTGATTTATTAATGTAATCATTTCTTTTCTGTTCATCGTTTCAGTCAGAAAATACTTTTTTTTAGGTTTTATCAAACTAAACAGTCTTCTAACTATATCACTTAAAGAGTTTCGCTCAAATAAACTTATTTATTTGTTGTTGTTTTTTAATAGACCATTTTGCGAGATGTAAACAACACTGGTCCAGAAGCACTTCCTGTTTCAGTTTTTTAACACTACATAAACGTTGTAATAAAATACAACCAACAGAACATATGCAACTGAATCAAAAAGTTAAACACACATCTTTAAGATGTTTTCTTTACATTTGAAATAAAGAAACCATTTACAAACTGAAACAGGAAGTGTTTCTGGACAAGTGTTGCAAAATGGTCTATAGGGACAGATATAAAAAAAAACATAGATTATTTCATAAAAACCAATCCGATGCCTGTATCACAGTGTTTATAGCCAAGGCTAATTCGCAACACCTGTCTCGTACAGTGAGTGAATACAATAAAATGTCCAGAAACCAGTTAGCACCAATAAAAGTTAGTGTAGTAAATAAACACATTCACTCAAACTCACACAGATGCACACCTCACATACACATGGATAAAGGACAGTTTAGTTAAAGTCTTTATATTTTAAGAAGGACAGTTCCACCGATTGGCTCATTTCACAGAAACAAAACTTTCCACAGGTATTATAAACCTCCTTGGCTTCAGAGAAATGTGCACAATAATTATTATCTGTCCTAAAAGATGATTAAAAAACAAACACACACACAAAAAAACAAACAAAGATAAGTTTCCCACCAAAACACTGGCTATATCAGAAACACTTTATACTTGTCCGTGTTGCCCTTTATGTGACTGGGGTTTCTGACAGCACAATGAGAGAGTTTGTTACAAGCAGATACTAACAGAGCTCAATAGTGCACTGACCTGTGGGGTGAAGCTTCTGACAAAGAGCTAGCAACCTAAGTGCGTGTGTGTGTGTGCAAGCATGAGGAGAAAGGAACTTCACTAGTGTCCTTGGCACATTAATGAGGTAGAAAGACAGAGGGTGAGAGGAGAGGTCACATCAGGGTCAACTCTGGATCAGCAACCCGATTAAGTGGTCCAGACACACTGCTTTAATGAAATCAACCAGAGAAAAGGCCAACGGCAACCAGGAGCTGCTTTAGAAATCACAGCACAGCCTTATATTTATTCAGAAATGGTTAAGTGAGATTGGCTTTTTATGAAGAAGCCTGATTCTTTCATTAGAATACCCTTGCCTTGTGAATGGCTGATGGGCGTGTGTTTGTTCCTGCACAAGTTTTTCTTTCACTGTCCCTCATCATGAATTCACCGGGTTCGAGATTTCTTATCTAAACAGAGGCAGGCAGCTGACAGATGGATGCTGACAAGCATGTTTCGAATTTAAATCCAACATCTCTGGGGAAAGGGTGTAGTTTGCATTCAAGCCAAACTATGTCTGATGTCTTTAAGGTGTTGAACATCTTCTCTGTGAGTGAAGTGCATGGGCAAATCAATTGCATTTGGCTGGTGCAAGGAGGGAAAACAAGTTGTTTAAAGAAATAGAAGACAATGAAGAAGGAAAAGACAAAGAAGATGACAACAAAGCAGAAGAAAGGGATAACTTTACCCAAGATGTCAAAGTGTAGGTGGTTAGCATTTTGTAAGAATATATGAAGTAAGGAACTGTGGCCATAATTAATTGGATATATAATGTACAGCCTTATACAGCTTTTTAATATATATATATATATATATATATATATATATATATATATATATATATATATATATATATATATATATATACACACACACATATATATATATATACACCACCGGTCAAAAGTTTAGGGTCGGTAAGATTTTTTATGTTTTTAAAAGTCTCTTCTGCTCACCAAGGCTGCAATTTTTTGGATAAAAAATACACAAAAAACACAGTAATATTGTGAAATATTATGACAATTTAAAATGATTTTTTTTTATGTTAATATACATTAAAATGTAATTTATTCCTCTTAAAAAAGCTGAATTTTCAGCATTTTTTTAGTTTCAGTTTATTTAATTTCCAGTCTTCAGTGGCACATGATCCTTCACAAATCACTCTATGAATGATTTTATGCTCCAAAAACATGTATGATTATTATCCATGTTGAAAACAGTTTTTTACATTTTTATTTCAGGATTCTTTGATGAATAAAAAGTTCAAAAGAACAGCATTTATTTAATTAGAATCTTTTCTAACATTATAAATGTCTTTACTGTAACTTTTGATCAATGTAACTCATCCTTGATGAATAGAAGTATTGATTTCTTATTTATTTCCCCTATTGTATTATTATTGTAGTGGATCTGACAAGGAAAGGGAAAGAGTGTGAGTAGGGAGCGTCAGTCTGTTCACCTGAGACTCACTCCACCTCTCCATCGATCCAGCGACAGGCTGAGAGAAGAAAGGACAAACTCAAAACAAAAGACAAGATGGCTCAATCTAATCCCCGCTGTGGCACTCCAATGAAAAGAATAAATAAGTTGATGAAAGAGTATCTTGTTCGTTTTATGCTGGGAATCATCCCTGGCTCTCTGCGCCACTGACGGTACGGGGATTATAGCCTGCCCCATTGAGCAGAGTCCCAACCCAAGGATTAGACGTCTTGCTGTGCCGCTTCAAGCACCTCGATAAGTGGCCTGCCCAATGCTAAATCAAAACCATCACCAAACAGCAAGCAACACGTCCAAACACGGCACTCAAGGCCCAATTACAGCCTCTTTACCCATGGCAACATGAGCCAGCAAACTGACCTTCTGGAACAAAAACAAAGTACTTTGGGATAAGAAACAAAATTTGACATGTTCTTCACTAGCGAAGAGGGTGTCTTATAAAGATATTTTGTTGAGTTTTACCACGCTGTTCTAGTAGGGGAGTGGAGCTTGTTACTTTAGGGATGGGACAGGGTTGGGGATTCCGCATAAGAAATTTACTGGATGCACATCTGCTCCTTCCAGGAGAAACTGATCCTCTCATTTCACACACCGTTTGAGAGGAATATGAAAAAGAAAAATTTCCTCCACAGTCAAGCTGAATTAGACAGACAGAAGATGAGTGAGAAAGAGAGAGAGAGTGTGTGTGTGAGAAGAGAGTGGGCACAATTTAACCTTCATTTAATGTTTAGGGTCTGAATCTGATGAAAAAAAATGTTAAAAACAGATGGTTTGCCTGTAGCTAATCTAAACTGGTCCATCTCTCCCAATCTGAGCAATAGCTAAAAAAAGCTAAAATATAATACATATATACTTAAGTCTAAAGAAAAGTGTTACATGACTAAAAATACATATATACACAATACATACAAATACTGTACATAATACATATATATATATATATATATATATATCACATATACATATATATACACATATACATATACATAACATATACATATACATATACATATACATATACATACATACATACATACATACATACATACATACATACATACATACATACATACATACATTTTTTTCCACAATGTTACTGTTTTAACTGTATTTTTAATCAAATAAGCACAAGAGGCTTGTCTGTAATGAAACAGTCAGTTAAAGGTAGGGTAGGCGATTTTTTCATTAACACTTAGGGCCCTATTTTAACGATCTGAAACGCAAGTGTCAAAGCGCAAAGCGCAATTAACTTTGTGGGCGGATCCCGGCGCTGTTGCTATTTTCCTGGCGGGATAAATGCCTCTTGCGCCTGGCGCAAATCTAAAAGGGGTTGGTCTGGAGTAGCTTCATTATTCATAGGTGTGGTTTGGGCGTAACGGAAATAAACCAATAAGAGCGTCATATCACATTCCCTTTAAGAGCATGATGAACGACATGCGCTTGTTCCGTGGCGCAATTCTATTTTAACGCGCATTTACCAGGCGCGCTTCAGCATCGGTTCACAGCCGAGTAGAACGATGTTCTCGTCAGGGCCGTAAAAGAAAGAGAAGGGACATTGGGGATAGGACAAACCCACCCAAATTAGCTTCGGGTTAAACATGCATATAATAATTTGGGTAAATGTGTAAGCTTTATGCCTGTTTTTCCCATCATCATGGACACAACAATGATTTCCCTCATGTTTATATATTTTTCCGTATAATAATGCATCATTTGCAAAAAGTAAAATGCATCTGTGTTGATGAGAGAATCATCTACAGTGTATCCGTTGTTCACACTCTGTATTATGGCCAAGCATGCACGCTTAAAATAGCATCTAAATATACGCGCAACGCGCCACTGACTTTAGACCAGGTTTTTTCTGGTCATTGGCGCAATTGTTTTCTGGAACTGCAAAATAGCACCAGGGACTGTTTGCGCCGACACACACCTCCTTTTTGCGCCAACCCGCCCAGGAAGCGCAAGTTTATTTGTTAGTTTACCGACGTGCGTCTGTGGAGGAAAAAAGCTGGATTTGCGCGAGTGCAAAATAGGAATGATAAATGCGTCAGTGTATAAAGTCATTTTGCGCCGGGTGCAAGATAGAGCCCTTAATGTTATTCTGGATAAAACTATCTTCACATCCTGACAGGAACCAATAACAAAAGTGGTTGTAATTTAACCACTTAAAAAAACAAAGAATAATTTTACATATATCTTCTGAGGAAGTCTCAGGACCAAAAAGTGTTCGTCCAATTTTTGCATTTGGTCCGAATGAGTGTTTTGAGACATGAGGTAATTTAATTTGATTTAATTTGAGACATGAGGTCTTAATTTGAGTGGGGACAGGCCGAAACATGTTCCGTCATCTCCGATGCTGGAGCCAGAACCTTTTTTATTGGTGTCACAATGGAAAATTAATTGCCTTAAAGAAAAAAATTAAATGACTGTTTCTGTACTGTTCAATGTTCTTCTTTTTCATATGGGGTACCAGAGACCCCTATGCTGAAAATATTAAAATAATACCAGTCATTTTGAAATAAGCCTTTAATAACTTTTTTTGGTGTATTCTTCAGACTTATAGTAGGCAGATTTACTTTGAAAATTAAAGGTATCTGATAGGCAATGTCCAGTGCTTAATTTGTAAAGTGGGAGGTCCCGGAGAGCAGAGAGTTGGTGGATCCGGCGACTCAAAACAAGCGTTTTAGAGACCTAGCTCAGATCTGTTATTTGCCAGCTTTGAATTGTCATCATACAGTGCGCGTTCAAACAGCGCAGTACTGCTTTGCTTGACAGAGACGTCTTGAGGACTTGTGATATTCCCTGAAGAAACTAACATAATTTCTTTTTTATGCTTCTTCTTAATCATCTCCAGCTTGAGACGACTATCAACTTCACGTCTTTATCTGTGCGACGCTCCAGTATAATTGCTCTCATATGAGTCATCAGAGGCTCTGGCAGTTAGTCATGCCATGTACCGCAAGAATGTTCAAACGCAAAATGGATAATTCTACCATTTATCCTGTAGTCCTTTAATTAAGCAGCCCAAAATACTGGTTTACCAACACATTCAATTATCACCTACACAGTAACTGATTGCAAATTCTTTCAAATTGACTAAATCATAACAATAACTGTTTTTTTTTTTACAATTACTGATTGTAAATTACTGATGTTCCTCATTGTAAGCTTTGGATAAAAGCGTCTGCTAAACAAATCAATGTAAATGTAAAACACCTTTATTAAACTCAAACTCGAATACATAAACACATTACATTAGGGCTGCCTTCTAATAATTGATCAAACGTTAGTCGACGAGAAGAGACTTAGCCCACCAAATTTTGACCCTGTGAGTTTAAAAAGAAAAGAAAAATGAAGACAGGCAGTTCTGGGAACGTTAATTTTTGGTTCTCAGAATGTTCCCAGAACGTTCCCTATTGGTTCCCCAGGAAAGTTATCTTAACGTAAATAGAACGTTCCCTTAAGATTAGGGGAACGTTCTCGGAACGTTTCTTTTGGAGAACCTAAAAAATAACCTACAGGGAACGTTCCCAGAACGTTCTCCTTAGGTTATAAAATTAAACCTAAAAATAACCTACAGGGAACTTTCCCAGAATTTTCTTATTTGGTTCCCAAAAAAATAACCAAATAGGAACCATACAGGAACATTAGTGGAACGTTAGGGGAACATTCTGTGTTTGCTGGGACGTGGTAATTATGTTGGGCAGGAAATCCTTACGATCACCAATCATTCGTCAACCTCAAATATGGCTAATCATTTTAAACATGTAGTAGCATAACATTAGCCACTAACATAGGTGCTCTCTCTAACGTTAACCTATAAATGTGTGCTGTTATTAGGCGCATATTCAAGTGTTTGTGCATAAGCAAAATTACCAACGCATTCTCATCCTTTAGCGTCATATAGAACGCTATCAGGACAAAACGGCTCTATACTATGCACATGGCACCCGTTATCGTTAATATAACACACGCTGTGATGGGTAGGTTTAGGTATGGGGTAGGGTAGTCTCATATTACGCTAAAGGATTTATGACGACTTGGGTTCGTGTGTTATATTAACGATAAAGGGAGCCATGTGCGTAGTATAGCGCCGTTTCGCGCGTTCTATGTGACGCTAAAGGATGAGAATGGGCACAAAATTACAGTAGTACGAACACTTACTGCATGATATTGAACTTAACGTGTATTTCTCTCTAGGTGCATGCCCTTAATTTGTGCGCTTGAGCACTTCATTTATATTTCTTAATTTACTTTTCAAAGGCTCATTATTATGGTTTTGTTAGCAAAGTTACACATTCTTTCTTAGCCCTGAAACTCCAACCATTTACCGTTGTATCAGCATATACATTTAAGTAATTAAATTAATATCATAAACATGCAACTAGTCGACTAAAAGCTTAAAGGGGTGATGAACTGAGAAATCAAATTCCTTGAGACATCCAAGATGTCATCATATTATAAGAATATCCTGTAAGTTTCAGAACTCAAAACGTCCTTGTTAGTTCAATAAAAGCTTTTATTGACACCAGCCTCAACAAACGACTCGTTTTTCAAAGAGGGGAACTATGACGTCAAAGAGGATAAAACACCACCCCAGCAGAAGAAGATCAACACCTACTTCAACACGGCTGGTTTAGCCCCGCCCACCGATTCCGCGCATTACACGCATAGCTAAATAACATAGGCCTACCTCGTGATGACAAACCGGATTGAGTTACCGAGCAATACAAAATATTGTGCAGTGCCTGGTTGTGGATGAAGACAAGTCGCTTCAATGACGTTCCAGCTGATGAGGTAAAACATGCAAAAACGAAGCGAATGCAAAAACGAAGCGAACGTCATAAGTTGACCTCAGACAACAATATAATAAAATTTAAAAAGCCAGTTCATGCCCCCTTTAAAATAAAAGACTAATAGTCAATGAGAAAAATCTTTTTTTCTGGGCAGCCCTAATATTCTGTTCCAAACCTAGTGAGCTGCCAAGTCATTTTATAGTCCCTATGAAATAGCAGTGTCTATCCTGTGTTGGCATATTGCAAACAGATAAATAAACTCTAGAAATCATCAATATTTAAATAGACTATTTAACTCCATATTACCCAAATAGATTTTTGAAGCCAACGTTGCAATTATGTGTTTCACGCAGTTTCAGCCTATGTAGAGCATTTCAAATCAGTCACATATAAGGTTATATTTTAGTTAGAAAGCTGTCTTTGTAGCTACCAACAAGATTTTGCAACAGAGCTCCCGTCTTCCCAACTTTGTAGATGAAATATGATTTAATCCAGACATTATTATGCAGAAAAATCATAAAATCAACTTCTGTCAGAGTGTATAAAGACCCATTAGTGATATAGCGGAGAGTCGGAGAAATCTTAAAGTCTAACTCATTATCATACCAATCTGCCCCCTGTGGACTGGAGCTAGCACATGTTCCTGTATCTCTCTCACTATCACCTCCTGACCTCTAAAGAAAAAGAATAGACGAGAAAAGGTTATCGGGAAAACATCCCCACCTCTGTACTCTAAGAAAATGTGTGTTTTTAGGGTATTCTAACTTTTTTTTCTTCAGAGAAGTGAGTTTTATTTAAATTTTGGTGGGTGTTTTTCCAGATTTCTAGTGGTCAAAAGGATTTCAGTGAGTGCTTTTGAAGCAATTGTAAACTACAGCTCCCTTGTGCATGAATCATAAAACTATAAAAGGCCCTGTAAACCCAAAATGTAAATTTTTTCAGTTGCCAGGGACAAAAATTACAATTAGGTAAAGCATGTCAGAGTAACAAGAAAATCTTCTCGAGACACCCACACATTAAGTGGGATAGGAATTTCAATGAGGGAGCATAATCAAATAACTGTACGTTATTGGAATATGATTTATATAAAATTCTACAGGCGAGGAAAGAAAATTCTGTTAATGTTCATTATTTCTCTCTTTAGGCTGAAAATGAGTGCATGAAAGCTTAGAGCTCTGTCGATACCGCTTACCACCCCACACTGTGTGGCCATTATATGAACTGACGCATTTGAAAGTAATGGATTTCCAGGCTTGAATCGGACTTAACCAACACAGATATTTTATATCCCTTTAAGGCAGCAAAACAAACAAAAACTTTCTTTTTTTAATCAGGGGTTGGAATGGGGCGTGTTTGTGGGATTCATTTGCATATGCAAATGTCACCAAAGAAAGGTGGAAGAGTTGAGGGACCTAAAAGGGCTGAGATCACAGCTGTCAATCAACTTTCTAATCTAGAATCTAAAAGTGAAAAAAAAGCAAAAAAGAGTTTTAAAAAAAAATCTGGAACAAGATTACGAACATAAACTGCAGAGTTTGCGTTAAAGAAAAGAGATACAAACACCGACAATGTGAAAGGATATAGGTTTAATATCAGTCCTGGTGGGAGATTAAATATAAGACTATTCAATTATGTTTTAAAGGGATACTCCACTTTTTTTGAAATAGGCTCATTTTACCACTCCCAGAGTTAAACAGTTGAGTTTTACCG
Source organism: Hybognathus amarus (assembly GCA_030378365.1). Classification (NCBI taxonomy): domain Eukaryota; kingdom Metazoa; phylum Chordata; class Actinopteri; order Cypriniformes; family Leuciscidae; genus Hybognathus; species Hybognathus amarus. Next base: position 97,563 of record JAQIUQ010007358.1, on the reverse strand, counting down.
TTTTCTAATGCATTCAGCCGATTTTTTGATATTTAGAAGAATATCAGTAACCAGACAGTTTCTGGTCTCATTGACTTCCATAGTATTTTTTTTTCCTACTATGGAAGTCAATGAGACCAGAAACTATCCAGTTACTGATATTCTTCTAAATATCAAAAAATTGTCTGAATGGATTCGGAAACAGTAAAACCCAACTGTTTAACTCTGGGGAGTGGTAAAATGAGCCTATTTCCAGAAAAAGTGGAGTATCCCTTTAATTTATTTTTGCATTTCTATTTTGTACCTCAATTTTAAGCCCCTTTTAGAATGCCAGCTGTGTGAACGCAAACACCAAGCGGGATTGATGCTGGGTTGGGGACCTAACATTCTTGTGTTTAGTCCCGGAACGCACACTATGTGAACGAAAGCTGTAATCAATAGCTTAAAATAGATAAAGTAGCTTGTAGGGAAAAGGTTGCACTTTGAAATTATTTCAAGTACTGTAGCGCTTTGAGAAATGTAGTAGCACTTCTGTAGAAATGCACAAAACATGCTGCAAGTACCAGAGGGCCTGTATATGAAAAGAGCAGAAGAGTTTAGAGAGAAGAGTCAGGCGGCAGAGATGCTTGTATTTCATAGCTAAATGCCAAAGGGCTGTATGGTGCAGGTCACAGTATATGTGTATGCGTTTGAATCTTTCTTGGCCAAAACTTTATGAAAAAAAAAACAAAACAAAAAAACTTGTTTTTGCCTGTAGCATTGATCTTAAACTTTGAACTTCTGGGTCATTCAAGTAACCAGCAGCCTTTTGATGATAACATCTTTGATACCATCCTTCTCTAATAGAGCAGACAGATTGAAGGGTTACTGACCTTTTTCCAAAGTTGGCTTCCTTCCTACGGCAGTGTAGAGTGACCACTCTGTGTCCCTCACTCCTGACGTCTTGACTAACTGTCCACTGAACCGGGTTACTGGCCCTCGCCCCCAGAAACGCCATACCATCCTTCAACTTGACTCTGTTAGAAAAAAAGAAAAAAAAGTTTATAGATCATCTTTGATTTATTTATTATGTTCCTTTGTGCAAAAAAACTGAATAGATTTACTAAAATATATATATACAACATGTACACTCTAAAAAATGCTGGGTTGTTTCAACCCAAATTTGGGTAAAATATGGACAAACCCAAATTTGGGGTTACAAATGTAATTAAAAAAAATTACAGTTGAAAGTGAAAGTTGAAGTTGGGTTAAAATTTTAAATTAAATTTTTAACCCAACATTTGAGTTAGTCCATATTTGACCCAAATTTGGGTCTGAAACAACCCAGCGCTGTTTAGAGTGTATATACCTTTATTGCATTTTCCATGGCACACCTCTTGGAAATGGGATGATTAACAAAAAGTGTTTCCAGTTCTTGAACAGATTGCAGTTGTTTTGCTTTATGCATTATACAGACAAAGGGAGAGATTAACCAAAAGCTCATGTAATACACAGTAGGCTACAGATGTGCTTGTATAACCTCAAAATCAGTTTGAGTCATTGTGTTCTGCTTTCTTCATATACAATTATAATTGTATGTGCTACAAAAGATCTCTGTTTGGAAAATGTTTAAGTCTATTATATGGAATATGATGCATGCACCCCAAAAATAAATTCTGTCATTATTTACTCACTTTCATGGAACACAAAAGGTGAAAATGTCAATAATTCACTCTTTTGTCTGCAAATACAATGGGGACTGGAGATATTCAAAATTCAAAAAGGACACCCAAGCATTATATAAGTAATTGTAGTCCATTCAAATTGTGAACTATATTTAAAATCTATAAAGTCATTTGATAGCTTTGTTTGACTACAGTTCGTAATTTATGACGATATTCACTGAATAATCTTCACCAACTGTTAACCGCTCCCAATGGGACTGTCATTGAGTTTCTCAAGAAACTGATCAATCTAAATCATAACCAAATCCTTGTGAATAAGATCAGTCAAATTACTGAAAGAATCCAAATTAAAAGAACATTTTATTTATAAAAGACACATAATTATTTTTATTCATAGAAAAAATCTTGTAAATACTTGTTCTTCTGATACAAATACAGCTCAGCACTTAGATGTTGAGCTTTCTTATGTCATGTCAAATTCAAACTTGAAATGTTTATTTAGTTATTTATTTATTTGTGCAGCAATTAGCTTGGTGAAATTACAAGCATCATTAAATTGCTATTGTCTTTAGTCATTATTTTTGAATACATGTAAAACTGCTTAACTTTGTTGAGATTTATAATTGATAATTACATAGTTAAGGTAAACATAAAAATATATATAATCTCTTTTAATGTACAGTAATGTAGAAACAGGAAAATGTGACAAAATTAAGTGTGACTGGGAAATTAATTTACATTTGCTATATACAGTATATACTTTGAAACTCAACAACCTGTCATCATTACCATTATTTTGAAGAGAATGGCCAGGATTTTCTTTAAAATATCTTCTTTTTTGTTTCACAAAAGAGAAAAAGAAATATATCCCTTAATATCCCCTCTTGGGTGAACTATCCCTGTTGTCTGCAGTGGTAAAGAAAATGGCACAATGTATCCTTGTGCATATCCCACGTTGTTCTAAATGTCCAACACCAGCATTCAGCCAATCAAAGAGAGGATGCTAAAGACGGGCTGCAGTGCAGTGCAATTCAAATGCAGAAAATAATGGAATTGATGTTATCACTAAGACCCAGACCAAATGCAATTAGAAACAGTACTGACGATTGTTTTTTTTTCTCCTTCCCTATCTTTTTGTTTAGCTTTCTTTTCTATCTTTCTTTCCTCCATTTGTATCTAAAATAGAATAACCAATTAGTACGTAAAGCCAAGTGTTGTAATATACTAACCTGTACACAATTCAGGAATGTGATATTAAAGGCTCCACTGTGGTAACAAATGTAATTGGAATCCAATTGGAGATTAGTTTGAATAAACAACACTAGAAAAAATTCCCTTTGCAAAAAAAAAAAAAAATCTTTCTTTCCGTTTTAAAATACCTCTTTAAGCACACTTTAAATTCTAAAGCACATCTAAAAAAATACATATGGTATGTCTTTATACTTAAAGGTCACTCTGTGCCTCAACTGACAGTGACAAAATTCACCACTTCTGAAACATTTAGTGTGTATATCTGTTTGTAGTGTTGTAGTGAATATTGAAACCATAGCTGAACACCTAGAACACTTTACATGGTAGTGCAAAAGACTGAAGCACGTGCACCTTCTATATTCTCAGTTTCCTTTATGTATTTCCTGCTGCTAACATATCATCTGTAACGGATAATTTGTTAATACTCTTGTGTATCTATTCAGATTGCTTATACAGTGAAGCAGTTTTATCACAAGTTTATTCGAAACATCATGTGTTTGGCGTTTGGGATATCTACTAGCTTAAAAACACATGTTATGTTTTATAAAAGCAATATACATTTTGTTTTGGGACAAAGGATCAAATCCTGTTTCTCCGGAAAGACAAATAATACAGTTAATCTTAATTTTAAATACTTTTAAATAGATGCATCAGCAGTTTTTATACTCTTGAATGTGCGTTAAATGAACTAAGCCTGCAAAATACAGTTTCTTTAGCATCAGCATTTTAGAATGATTTCTGAAGGACCTGTGTGATTCTGAAATACTTGAGAAATGGCAGTTGAAAATTCATCTCTGCCATCACCGGAATAAATTACATTTTAAAATAAATCAAAACACAGAATAAGCATTTTAAATGGTAATAATATTTTTTTTTTACCATATGTTATATACCAAATATATAGCCTAGGCTATATTAGATAAGAGCATGACTGGAAACGGACCAAGTTGGCTGCTGAACGACCCTTCAAAAAATGTCCCCTTCCCTTCAAAAGAAAATTCGCCCAATAACTATAGCAGCGGTAAGCCAGCATATAGATTGTGTCTGGTTAAACTGAACTGTGGGTGGTTAATGAATAAGATGCAGGTGTTTTTTTTTCTCCTTCTTCCTTTCTGATCTGTTCATGTAATACTTAATGTGCATAATGAAGATGATTTTGTTCTCAATTTAATTGTTTTTTGATTGATCAAAATGAAAATCCAATATACTCAACACAAAGACGTATTCAAAGAGACACAAATCTCTAATATTTCATCTAAAAACCCACAAAAAGTGCTGTTGCAAGCAGCATGAGAAGGCATTGAGGGTTAATTAGGGAATGGAAGATTTAAATGAGATTGGTTTGGCTAATATGATTTCTGGAGCGCAATAAAGGCTGCAAAGCAATTTAAAGAGAGATGTTCTTTCCCTTCACATCAGCACATGGGTGCCAGCTCATTAATTCTAAAACAACCTGAGTATCAATTAAAGTAGTATTTACCAATGTGATAGAAGTGTCAGCGCTTGCGAGATGGCTGGAGAGGCAAGGAGCGGAGGGAGATGGATTGTAATATCAGATAGAGGAGATCTGTCGAAATCCTGACAGTTCATCAACCCTGTGGCAGTTCTCCAAAATAACATGAGTAAATTCCCCAGATTTTCTGACATAATAAAAGTGAGGGATGCACATGCTCTGACGATTACGGTATTCGTCACAAATCACATTCCGTGACAGTTTTCGGAGCTAGGGTTGTGTGTTTCTCCTGTGTACAGGCTGCATTCAGCCTCCCTTAACTCTCCCTGCAGATGTCTGTGATCTATATTGACCGGGCTGATTAAATCAACATTGAGTAAGAATTGAGTAAGTAATTGTTTTTTCTTCCATGTTGTCCACTGACATCAGGGATGGAATATCTGATTGTGGAGAAAGAGATATCAGTATGTAAGGGATAAATGTATAGTCGGTCTGTCATTACCACAAAATAATACCACAAAGGTATCTTTATGAGTGAGTAATTTGAATAAATCAACCGATTTGCTCACAAATGCTGATTCATTCATTAACGAAAAACAGTATGTGACCAACTTTGAGAGCGAGTCATTGAATAATTCATTTCAACAGATTTGTTCAAAAATGTAGATTCAGGAACAAAACAAGTTAATGCTTTCTGAATAATTCACTCTTTTTTTATACCAAAACACTGAATCATTCAGCACATGAAAAACAACTGTGCTTCTCAAAGATGCACAATGGCTTTGATGTGGCTAACCAAAATTAGTTCTGTTGTTTGAGCAAAAACAGACAGCAAGATTGTGTTTAAAAATGCAAATGACTCAATATTAACTTCCTTTTTTAAATGTTTTATAAATGCAATATAAAATACCTGCGTTGGCTCCTTATTACAATAACTACAAAGTAAGTAGTTCCACACACGAAGACGTGTTTTGTTATCCTTCCTTTCTTACATACTTGTCTATGGAGCGAATTATGTGCCAAAACCTAACACACACACAAATTGTGTTTTACTCACACTCAATGGGTCTCATTCATGAAACATTCGTAAGTATACGAGTAAATGTGAGAATGATTTGCGCGTAAAGAGATCTTCCCGAAACTCTTCTCCTGATTCACAAATACTTTGTAAACGTCAGATGTGATAGTGAAATGTGTGTGTGTTAGTGAATTCCAACCAGTCGTAAATGGGATGCGCGTGCACGTTCGTTCTCATAAATACCATAAATTATATAAATCCCGCCCATTATATTCGACTGACATCTATATAAAGGCATATAATAACATGAATGCGAATGAAAAAGAAAGATTTCTCGGATGCAGAAGTTTTTGTTATCAGAATTTCATTCAAAACGGCAATTTTATTTTCAAGCGTACATAGTGGCCAATCAGGTACTAAAAAAAGGAAGCTTGGCAGCATATTACAGATGCAGTTAATGGAGTTTCATCTGTTAATTGAACGGTCCCAGAAGTGAGAAGAAAATGGTTCAACATAAGCTAAAAAGCAAAAACCAAATGAGTTCACTTCGGAAAAATCGTATTCAAACTGGAGAAGGACCACCATCGATCAGTAGATCTGCTATTAGCCTACTTATGGAAGCTTGTTACCGCCATAGAATGAAAAATAAAAAAGGTAATTGCGCCTTTTTATCTCACAATTCTGACTATTTTTTCTCACAATTGCGAGTTTACATCTTGCAATTCTGACTTTATTTCTCAGAATTGCGAGATGTAAAGTCAAAATTGCGAGATATAAAGTCAGAATTGGGTGACTTAAAGTCGCAATTGCGTGATAGTCAGAAATGCATGATATAAAGTCAGAATTGTGAGATTTAAACTATTCTGAGGGTTAGGAAAGTTAGAATTAGCCTGATAACTCGCAATTCTGACTTTATATCGCAATTCTGACTTTATAACACGCAATTGTGTGATAAAAAGTCGCAATTATTCTTTTTTTTATTCAGTGGCGGAAACAAGCTTCCATAAATTACTGGCTCTCGTAATAGAAGAAAAAAAAAACGTATGTAATTAGGCTACTTTATAAAATATTTTTTTCTAAATGCTGTTTAAATATGTAGCTACCCGAATTAAGGTGAATTAAAATGCAGCCTTATTAATGAGTGAAACGTTCGAATGTTAAGCGCACCATTTACGCGTGGCTGGGAGCAGGTGTAGATTTCTTGCGTAACAACTAACATTTGGAAAATACGAACATTTTAATGAATCCAAAAATTTACGCCAGAACCACTTTACACACGATTTACACAAAAATTCGTTCTGCTCGTGTTTCATGAATGAGACCCAATGATTCACAAACAAACTCAGTGTGGTTTGTAAACACAAAACATCACTCACAAACTAATGCATATTGTTCTGCAAATAAAAAATGTACCTATCAAACAAATACAGTATGTTTTACACACAGTATACATAGAAACGTATTTCTTCATTGACAAAAATATCCTCCAAGAACAAACTAAAACCTTTCATGTACAAAAAAACAACAACTTTTTTCTTTTGTACTTGTAGAATTCTGCTTTGTACTTGAAGGTTTTTGTTTTACTTGAAGTCATTTTTTGTACAAATTTTTTATTTGCAGAACAATATGCATTAGTTTGTGAATGATGTTTTGTATTTACAAACCACACTGAGTTTGTTTGTGAATCATTGGTGTGAGTAAAACACGTTTTGAGTGTGTGTGAGGTTTTGGCACATAATCCGCTCCATACCTTGTCCATTGACGTGTTGTATACATTTGATTCTAATTGGTCCGTTATGGCATAATGTTGGCAGATATTAAAGAAATATCACATATAGCACACATAATACCATGACTTAGCAATCAGAATCAAGTATTTCAGAAATGTAGTGGAATGATAAAGTATCTCAGTATATATTTTTTTCCGTATATCAGGATTGATTTAATCCTGCAGGGGTCTTGCTAGACTGAGTCAGTAGTGAGCTTTTTGGCAAAATGCTGATCCCTAAAAAGCTGTATTATGAAAAGTAGACATGCATTATAGTAGATAGACGTGTGAAAAGAGAGACGATGCCAAACATTGACTCAAATTTAACACCTGCATGAGTCTTTTTACCCCTGAGCTGCATATAAACCCCGTGTGTGAGAGGAATCATTTATGATACATTACACAGACACAAACACACACATTTATTCCAGGCCAGCGCAGATAGCCTGGGGTGACGATTAATCCAACACCACCAAATCAGCATTTAATTGCTATAAAAGGCCAAATTAGCAAACATTGTGTTAAGTAGTTCACAAAAGACCTGGAGAGAGAGAGGGGAAATAAATGGGGGTGAGGGGAGAGGAAGACGGGATAGTTAATCAAATTATATTCGTAGAAATGCTCTGGTGTTATTTGGCAGAAGATTGTATTGAATGGTATTGTTACATCCCTAGGGAATGTTTAGAGTGTTTTTGGGTGTGTTTGTGTTTCTTTTTTCGGTTCCTTTTGTCTCTCTTACTTTCACCTTAACAGGCCATCGCTGATTGGCTGTTTGCCTGTCAGTCATCAGTAATGAGCATGCCCTATGAGGCGGGATCCTCATCATCCTGATGCTTGACACCTGGGGAAGCACTACTTAGTGGACATGCAACTGCCAGCACGAAGAGACCCTGCATTCCAATTCGCTTACTTATACTACGCCCTAAAAGTATGTACTTTTGTGAAGAAAAAGTACATACTTTTGAGTGTTTAGCAAAAGACTAGGCAAGATTTGGGACATACTATCACGTCATCTTTAACGGACAGCTCTGACGAGTGCTGCATGCATCCTGTCACCGTAAACTAACTGCCCTGTCAATCATCTTGTCACAGTTAAAATCCTCCATTCAATCTAATTAGATTTTCTACCGTTTCGGAGAGCACATTGATCTGCAAGTCGTGGGTCTTTTTATGCAGATACTCTCCACGTGTTTGCAATTTGAATATGATGATGCATTTAAAAGGTAATGGCTAAATGTATCTTTCCAAAAGTTCACAATGCTGCTGCGGGCAATATAATGTGAACAACATTGAATAAAATTTCATTAGGTTAGATACTGATAATTATTCACTCAAAGCTCTTTATTTAAACCTCTCAACATAACCGCGGAACTCGCACGTCCTCCATGTCTAGTTTCTAGTCTAGTTTGTAGTTCTAACCGAATCCTCGTCCAACGCGCGATGGGTTGTGGGCAATAATAGCCGTTAGAGTGTGCATTGATCTACACTTCTGACTGGAAAAATCTTTGGGGTATCTTTGAATCACTCATTTCAACATACTACGATTTGGGACGTACTAATTCTATCTTTGAATACTATTTAGGAAGGATAGTATGCAAAATGGGACCGCAGCAGACTTTTTGGTTTTGATTTTGCCTTGTGATGTGTTTTGTTTCTCTTTGCTTGATTTAGTTTTGTTAAGTGTTTTGTCTGTCAAGTAATCTTTCCCTTTGTTTTGAGTGCCCAAAAAAGAAGAGAGGATCTAAGGCCGTCACGTGACATACATTTACACATTTAGGTTGATTTTTGAGTATACACACTAGGTTAGGGATTTGTCCCACCCTCTGTATTTTTGTTTTTCGTTAGTTAGTTTAGTTAGATAGTTTACGACGTCATAGACATTTTTGTTTGATCTTTCTTTTTTTTAGTCCAGTATTAGATTGAAATGGTTTAGTTAGTTTCTTTTTGATTGTTATTTTGGTTTGTTTGGCACAATCCAGTTTTTACTTTTTACTTTAAAAAAGTTGAACTGAACTGAATTCAATAAATGGCAATTCAATTCCTGATTTGAATTGATTAGAATTGAGATAACAAGGATAAAAAAGTATGATTATAATTTGAATTTAAAGAGTTAAACTATTTTTTTAATTAATGATTATGAAAAATGGTTAATTTATTTCCTGGCAGCGCCGGGACCAGAGACCATGCTCTTGCTCTGCCGGCCGTGGGCCCCGGCAAAAGATTGAGATAAACCCAGAGGCCACATAGTCTTCCTAGCCCTCCTAGGAAAACGACAGTGTTTAAGTCTCGCTGGGGCCAGACTTCTAGCGAAACATTTCACTCGTTCAGTTCCAGAAAATGTGACTGTTCCAGTATATTTTGCAGTAAACAAGCTGGTACCGTGGTACCATTTTTAATGGGTGTGTTTTGCTGAGATGTAAAGACAGGATGTTGAAGACTAACATAAAGCATGAGTACATTAACCTGGCTTGCAACAGAGAAGTTTTTTTTAAAAAAGGCCAACATCAAGATCCCCAGCCTGCTGGCAGACAGTGGGTAAATGGATTGACTGAAAGGAGGGGAAGGAGGTCACATCACAAGCTCCTTTCTAAGACTGACAGACAGGCTCTTGAGTGCTTTTCAATACCAATAGGGACTGACTAGTGTCCCAGTGTGCCAGAGCCAGACCATGCACAATGTACCAGGCTCTCCCCCACAGCTACATATGTAACATCGGTTCGATTACAGACGTTCCTGCCACTCAAGCTTTGAGCAATTCCCTTCCAGTGAGCCAGGCATACTTTACAAGAAAGGCCAAAACTCATTCCCAACAGGTGCTGCAGCCTTAGATCTTGCTGAGATATGATGAGACATCCGCGCACGTCAAAGGAAAGAATGATATCAGAGGAGTAAAATGTCAAGCCTTGCATTTGAAAGAGGCCTCTTCTAACTTTTAACTGGGTTTTTCCCAATATTGTGTTTGCTCACGTGTTTCATGTCAAGTGTTTACAATCAAATAAAAAGACAACAAGCTTAAGACAGTAAGCTTACACTAAAACGAGACAAAAATTGTCAATATTTGGACAGAAATGTTTGGACAAGTTTTGTTCCTTAAGAACTGGACATTAGCCAGCAATATCACTGGTCGGGGAAGGCATTTCTATTCCATTAGTTTTCTTAGTCAATGCCGCATCCTCCCCCGTTTCCCTCTCTTCCTGATTTGTTTACAAGATGTAGCCAGACACCTAAAGCTTTGCATCGGAGCATTGTCACCGAATAAATAGTCGAAACAGTCAAACTCCCCATGACTTAATAGCCGAATGCATCTAGGTCCACCACATAATTGCTTGATTTAAATCCCAGGAGAAAGTCTCTTGTGTATTGGATCCTGTCAGGCTTCACAAACAAACAGACGCAGTGATGTTCAACACGATTGTCAAAAGGAGGGAAAAAAAGTCTCCATTGTTGGGCCTGATAAGCACGGTAAAACACCCATACACAAATTAAAGTAATAATAAATAAATAAAATGTTGTAGTTTAAACAAAGACGTTAACAATATAGGCTCCGGACAAACAAACGGACGCAGACACCTGCTACCGGGTCAACCTGCAATTGAGCTGTGCCAACTTAAAATTTATATTTCCATATCCCGTATTTCCATATGCCTTTGTTTCTAAATAAAGTCATGACCTTGGTGTTGCTAACACAATAGGAACACTTTTACACTTTAGATTCATCTGAACTTCAAAAGACAACTGTAAATTGTACAACTAATGTAAAAATACAAAATCATGACATACAGTACATGGCAGTTACATAAAAAAAGCTTTAAATAATGGAAATAAAATGAATGGGGAGAGAAAAAGAAAAAAGAAGGGAAAAAATTAAATTAAAACCCTCACAGCTATCTGATTTAACGAAGGGTGTCAAATCAGCTCCTGGACAAAGCTAACCTTTAAGAGAGGTATTTGAACGAGACACCATCTCACCAGCCTCACTATGATGGGAGCAAGGAGCTCATAGAGAGAGTTGGACTTTTCCAATTAACAATTCAGGAGAAGTTGCAAATTAGTAGTGCACACATCATAGATGAACAAAACTAAACTGGATGTTCTGTGTTGATTAGTGAATGTGATGTACATTAAGGTAGCATGTAAGCGCGTGTTCAGCGGCCAAACTGAAAAAGAAATGTTCATTTCTGCACTTAATTTGGACTGTTTACCCTGTTAAAATAATCAAGTCAATAGGGTGCATCAACTGTTTGGTTAGACATTCTTCAAAATATCATCTTTTGTGTTCAGCAGAATTAAGAAATTCATACAGGTTTAAAACAACTTGAGTTGGACAAGTTGAGACAAACAAGGATGACAAAATGATGACAGAATTTAAATTTTTCAAGTGAACTACCTTTAACTACCTTTGCTATTACAACATTTTCTATAGGGCACAGCTGACTGGTTCCGTCAGTAGCCAATAAGCTTGCCGCTCAACCTTGCAGAACAAATTGATTTTGATGGTTGCAACACAGCCCCCAAAAAGTTGGTCCACAATTACCCCTTTTCCACCAAAAAAGAACTGGTTCAGAACTGGTGCTGGTTCAAAGTTGGTTCGAAGTTGGTTCAACTTGCGAACCCGTTCAGAACCTATATTTGTTTTTCCACTGACTAGAGCGCCCAGGGAACGACGTCGTCACGTCACTGTGTACGTCGCTAGAAACGCTTGCAATTACAAGTAGTGATATGTAATCTTTTCTGATAAGTTATGTACCCCTGTCTTGTGTCTTTTTTCTTTCCATTTATTTGTTCTATATTGTGACTGTTTTCTTCTTTGCTTATAATGTTTTCAATAAAAAAATTACAAAATAGAAACGCTTGCACCAACTTCAAGCATAACAATTACAAAGGCGGACTCCATTGTGTTTCTGCAAATGTTTCTCCTGGCTTTGCGATCCTTTATTATGGTCAGAAAAGATGTTTTGAACACATCTAAACCCGCCCCAGCCCCCGATGTAAGCATGACGTGCTAAAAGAACGGTTCTAGTCCAGCAAAGAGTTGGTGCCGCTTTGGAACCAGTTCTCCTGGCCGAGAACCGGTTCTTTGTCTGTTGAAACACATAGAACTGGTTCATGCGCAGGCACCGGCTCCAAACCGGCTCTCAAAATACTTTGGTGGAAAAGGGTCTAATGAGCAGGTGAATTGGTAATTATTGAGGGTATCATGTTTGGGTGTAAAAATACTTCTCAGTCTTTTTAAGCAATGGGTCATGTCTCATCACTTTGTGCCAAATGTCTTGAGAGAATAGCCAAACAATTAAAGGGGTGATGAACTGAGAATTGAAATTTTCCTTCAACTTTTGACATCTTAAGGGGTCGCACACCGGATGCGCAGCGCGCGCCGCGTCGCGCAGCGCCACGTCTTTAAAATTCGAACACATTATTCTCTATGAGTGTACACACACCGGCAGCGCCATTCGGCGTCTGTCCGCGGCACCCAGCGACGGCTCAGGACCGTGTTCAAAACCCTGGCAGCGCCACAGAGCGCCATTTACATAGTTTTATATCAAATTTAAATTATTTTTGTCTCAAATCGTTGCTGATGGGTCCTGACTTCGCCCTATCCTGCAATATACATTTCGTTTTGCATTCATTTACAGAAATCAGCTGCTTGAATGACAATTGCTGATGTTATTGGATTTTTCAGGTGAGATTCTCAATTCATTCAGTTAACGGATGCTCTGAGGTAAAGTTTTCAGACTGCAGACTCAGCAACGATTGTATTTAATTGTGCAGTACAATAATTACATAGAACAGACATTATCTTCATCTCCTGTCATTAAACATTACAATATTGCTGGCCATACACTGATGAGAAAGTGCGCGTCCGGTGTGCGATACCTTGAGTTGTCCTAGACGCGATGTCGGCGCGGCGCGTCCGGTGTGCGACCCTTAAGAGGTCATCATATTACAAGAATATCCTGTAAGTTTCAGAACTGAAAACGTCCTTGTTAGTCCAATAAAAGCTTTTATTGACACCAGCCTCAACAAACAACTCGTTTTTAAAAGTGGGAAATATGACGTCCAAGTTGTTAAAACCCCACCCCCACAGAAGAAGATCAACGCCTGCTTCAACACGGCTGGTTTAGCCCCTCCCACCGATTTTGTGCATTACACGCATAGCTAAGTAGCCTAACACACATGCCTACCTCGTGATGACAAACCGTATCGAGCTACCGAGCAATACAGAATATTGTGCAGTGCCTGGTTGGGGAAGACAGTCCCTGCAAAGCTTCCTGTGGATTCCAATAGGACTGCATGGATAAACTTTATTTTTAATGACGTTCCAGCGAATGAGGATAAAACATCGTCGTCGTCATCGTCGACACTGCATGTATATAAATATTATTTTTTTTGTATTTAACTATATAAATCTTTATGTAAGGTGTGCACAGCACGTTTGTATGAATATTACCAAAAGGCAAACTGCTTCTCCTGCATTGATTTTTCCACAACGGGCAAGTAAGAAATAGGCTGGAACACGTATTGTGCATTTTAAAACACGGTCTATGTGGAAAAAGAAGACTTTAATGGTTTCATTTAAACAGGTAACAGGGTTTGGATGAATTATGCACACAAAAAGAAAATCTTCAAAAGAGTAAAAATTTCATTCGCTCTCCACAGTCTTTAATTTCCCTCTGGCTTAATCGGTGAGGCCCATGCAAACTAAACATTCTGCTCCCACATGCCCATAGGTGAATATTGTCTGGGCTGTTCCAGGCCTATATGACCTCCTGCAATCTACAGCAAAAGGGAATTAAAGAATGAAGAAATTGTCCAAGCCCAGGCAAATTGAAATAAAATTAACAATATCTGGCATTTGCCTGCTCGAGATCCAGAAAGTTAGACGCAATCAGAGCTGTGATAAGTGTACTTGAAGAGATGCACAGATAAGGAAGCTAATTTAATTAATGAGTCTAGTTCTCCTCTTTTCATTACCACCCTCGTTAAATGTATTGGGGCATGACAACATGGCAAATGGGAAATGAGATTAACGCTGTCAGATTCATAGCCTTCACCAGACTAAGCTAATCTCTACACGGGCATTTAGCATTTCCTTGTCTTACACTCAAACACAATCTCGCAAGGAACACACACATGTAGTCACATACCCTTTTTCACTCTCTGTGCTGAAATAATGAGGCGGTGATTAGCTGGGATCTCTGCTGGGATAGAGGTGAGGATAATATCTGGACCTGGAGCTCTGCTTCCACACTTCTGTAAAGCTCTGATAGAGACACATGCTGGGCTCAAGCCAAGCACATCCACCTTATCAGCACACAGGTCCTCGCTGAAATACAACTAGAAACACTAACTGAGGCTGACTGACATTGTACATCAACAAAAAGGTCTCAAACAGGACAGAATGAAGAAATGCAATGGGTCTCATTCACTAATAATTGCATGCAAAAGCAGCTCCACTAGAGTTTAAGCTACATCACAGAGTGCTGGGAATCCATTGATTTCTACGTGGATAATGTGTCAGAAGGATGCATTCTCACTATTTTCAAAATTCTTACGTGTGCAGAGAAGGTCCTTATGCAAATTCTCACAGAGATTTACAACAGATGTGGACGCACATAAATTACTTCTAACCATCATTCTAATATTGAATTTAGATTATTTGAAATGAGAGAGATCATACCTGTGGATTGTAATTAGCCCAAACCAAGGTGGGGAATTAATTTTGGGCCCTCCAGCCACAGCGATGTTGTTCTGGTTGGCTTCCTATCAGACTTCATTTAAAAAAAAAACTAAATCAAGTTTATTTAAAGAAAAGTGCGACTGAGCAGCAGAGCAGTTTGCCTCAGCTTTTCAAAAATGACAATAAACGTTTAACAAAAGTTTAAACTAACGTTAACTGTCTGTGTGATATGCTTAAGTTGCTTTACATCTATGGATATTATTGTAGCCAAGTAAAGTGTTGATTTGAGAGGCTATAAATGTATCAAACAAGTTTAACTCACCGTCGGGTGCTTGGTCGTCATTAAAATAAAACTAAACAAAAAACATTCGTCTTAATTAACTTTAGAAAGAAATGAAAATAAACTAAACGGTAACTACTTATTTGCCATTGAGAACAAAACATATCTGTTTAAATGATTGCAACATAGAGCAGACAGGGAATTTAATTTATTTATTTTTTAAATAAACGGGCTCGGGTCGGAATTTGATCCTGATCATTCTAATGAGCTGTCGGACACGGGCCGGGCTAGGGCCTGAGCGTCTCGGGCCAGGGCCGGGCTAGAGCCTGGGATTCTGAGGCCCGTGCAGGGCTCTACCCTAACATGAAATTTTAATTTTCTGAGGTTTTTTAACATTAATATGAATTCCCCTAGACTGTTTTTGGTCCCCTCGCGTCTTGAATTTTCAATCGGTGTAAACCGAACTTTGGCTATTTTTCTCTTCTCTGCATCTCAGACGTGCTGATCTTGAATCTACCCTATATGACATCATACGGGGGAAAGGTAACCTCCACTTTCTCTGCTTTGCCCGCCCGGAGAATTTGGCCGGACCATGAGAAAACGAGCTAGGAACAGGAAGTATGAACACGCAGGCGCGATTTGGGTTTTTCCTTGAGAAATTGCTTTGAGATTTGAGTTTTTCCTCGAGAGATATCGTGGCTTGCAAACGAGCGAAGCATGGCAGTTGCTCAGTGTTCGGATGTACAAATGAACACAAAAGTATTTTTTAGTTCCTTCATCCGAGCCTTTGAAGAAACAATGGGTTAATTTTATTTCCTCTGGAAATGCGCCGACTCAACTCCCAAAGATTTGTTACGGTCCAAACAGGCAGGAGACAGGTAAGTTATTCTTTCTCTCAAAATCGTTCGATCCTGTTTATGGATCAGTAAGTCAAGGTAGTGACTAAAATATCAACTTCACATCGTTTCTTTTGATGAAAATAATCGTATTTAAATTCTGAACAAATTATACAGAAAGCAATCAAAGAACAATCTTTTTTCCACACAGCGTGAGTTTATCTGAACAACTCGTTATGAAATCAATGATGCACTTTACACTGCACCACAAAGCTCTTACTGTATGTACATCATGTACATGCAAGCATGTCAGCCAATCACAGCAGAGGCCGGTTACACACAGCAGCACACGCCTCTTCAAACAGAGCAGTCAGAGCAGAGGCTAAAATCAGGCTAGTAAAAATGTCTATTTTTGATCTAAAAAACATACTAACATTAAAGGGCAACCCAGGAAACATTATAAAATAATAAAATAACAGGGGACCTTTAAAGGCAGCAGATTGATACATTTAGGTTAAAAAAGTACACCTTTTCAAATGTACAAAATACAACTCTAGACATATGCCACCTGTATCTCACAAAATCCTGTTATACAAACAGTATATATATATATATATATATATATATATATATATATATATATATATATATATATATATATATATATATATATATATAATATATATTCATTCTTTATATTGTCTGCAGTCATGCGTTTATGCCTGGTTAATGAATGAGGTGTAAATCCTTAAGAATCATTCTCCATTAATCCTTAAGAATGAGGAACAAGTATCCTTTTGAGTATTTAAAATGAGGCTCTTAATTATCTAAGCTTAAGCATATCACAGTATGGAGCCTTTGAAGCAGCAAGATGGATGAACGTACAGTACAGCTGGATCACACTCATAAAATTCAGTCCTTATCAGGCATCATACAAGAACAGCAGTTTGATAGCTTACATTGCTGGGATTCCATCCATTAATAGCACGTTCATGTCGATACAGATCTCTGGAATTGTACCGGTGGTTCATCTTGTGGCATCTTATGGCCATCATTTGCTAGAAAGTGGAGATGTCCACAGAATAGAGTGATTGAACAACTCCCTGGTGAGACTGCTATTAGCAACTTCCCTGAGAGAGAAGCGCTGTCACCCGCCTCACCAAGCGCATATGTGTTTACCATCAGACTAACTCAACCTCCCCATGCCTGGGGAGCCAAGCTAATGGAGCCCATTAATGAGTCTGATGCAGTAAAGCACGCCGTCTCCTCCTAATCAATGAGAGGAAAGTGCACTAGTGTTTCTCAGATTTGTCACAGAGACAGGGAGGAGGAGAGGCTCTCTGAGCGCCGCTGAAGACAGATGGCAGAGCGGGAGTCCCAGAAGTGGATGTACTACACCGGCATGAGTTCAAGGATACCAAGAACTGTGGTTTTATCTGATCATTATGATAATCGTAACACTGTTGGCATTTGTAGATTTTCTAACAACTAATCAATAAAATTCAAATTGATCATGAATGTGTATATATATATATATATATATATATATATATATATATATATATATATATATATATATATTAGGGCTGGGCAACGATTAATCGCATCCAAAATAAAAGTTTAAAAGTTTGTGTTTACTTAATATATGTGTGTGTAGTGTGTATAATTATTTTGAATATATAAATACACATGCATGTATATATTTAAGAAATATTTGCATGTATATACTATATATATATTTATACATAATTAATATTATGTGTAAATAAATATTTGATATGTTAAAAACATTTTTTTTAAATATATACATGCATGTGTGTGCATTTATATACTGTATATATAAAATAATTACACACTACACACACATATATTACGTAAACTTTATTTATATAAAATATATAAAAACGTATATTATTTATAATATTTATATTTGCTATTAAACAAATTAAATTTAGGTTGAAAATTAACCATATTTTAAATATAATTGTACATGTAAAGCAAGAATAAGAATAATAAGAATAATTTTATAAGAATAGTAACTTTAATGGATCACAAAAAAACTTACAAAAAAAAAAGAAAGTTTGTGTTCCTGCTGAACATCTAGGGTTAGGGTTGTACTGTATTATTAATAATTAAGTGATTTAACCTATATCTTGCTGTTAACTTATATTGATTTCTGCATTTTTTCATGCTATTCCTTCATGGACATACTGGGTTGTATGTCATTTGTATTCACTTTATCAAGAGTATAACTGATCGATATTTAGAGGCCCTGACATCTAAAGAGTTACGAAATATCTCAACTTGAATAGACTTCTAAACGCTCTTTTCCGTGGGAGGAAAAAAACTATATATATCACTGAAGGACAGCAAGCTGGAGCTTCCTTTCACACTAATTACGAATATCAAATGGAATAAGTGAATTTTCACTTTAACCCTATATGAATAATTTCACAGCCACGTCTAATTTCCTCTTTAAGCGCTTATGTATTATTCCTCGCAATCGCTACTCTGTGGCAGTCCAATTGCCTCACACAGCAAAACGAATGTGGCTGCAAGGACATAAGTGCAACTTTGAACCTTATGGTGATTAAAATCTTCTCTGACAATGACAGTTCAAGTGTGTTCGGCTCGGGCAGCTTAATGATTCTTCTCTGATCATAACCTTACCCGCATGCCCCTTATGGAGCAGAATCAGATTAACATAAACTCCACAAGTCATCAGTGCAGTCTTGGCACACCAGCACTACTGGCAGTCCGCAGCTGATAATGAGATATTATAAAATGCCCTGTAAATCCTGCATCTTGTGTTAAAGCTGGTTACTTAGGAGCATGCAAGATCCATCATTGCTTGCTAATCAGAGATGGAATGAGTTAGGATATGAGCTCTCTTTGTACAAGCGCCATCAAATCTGACCATGACCATTTTTAACAGGACAGTTGATGAAAAAAGAAAATTTCTGCCATTCCAAACCGCATGCTATAATTTTTCTGTAGTACGCAAGAGAAGTTTAAGAATTTAAAAAAAGAATCCCCTGAAAGGTCCTAGTGATCACGCTTTTCATCTTGTACTCAAAGAAACGAAATTTGCATTCGAAATGACTGTGTTTAAAACTTATAAACGTATTATTCAACCAATATACATGAATACATTTTTTATTTTAGATTTGTTATTCAATATTGACCCTTCTGATAAGTGGAAATTCAGTTTCAAGTGAGGAAATTAAAGAGGAAAAACAATACAATTTGAGAGGGTATATGAAAGACAAGTTAAAGGATTAGTTCACTTTTGAAAAAACTTTTGCTGATAATTTACTCATCCCCATGTCTTCCAAGATGTCCATGTCATTCTTTCCTCAGTCAAAAAGAAATTAAGGTTTTTGATGAAAACATTCCAGGATTTTTCTCCATATAATGGACTTCCATGGGAACCAGACGGTCCAAGCTCCAAAAGATCGTCAATAACAGTTTCAGATCCAGCTTCAAATGTCTTTAAACGACACCAGACGATGAATAAGGGTCTTATCATGCGAAAAGATGGGTTATTTCAAAACTTATTCCAAAAATGTAACTTTTCTAAGGACATATGGTAGCCTAGCTCTATTCTGGAGGCGCATTTGTAACGTCACGTAATACGTAATTACGTTCAAAAGGTCACGCGCGACGTAGCCGGAAGTACAGAATCAAAATCGTCCGACATCGTTATTTTACCTTTTAATTCCTTTTTTTTTTTTTGTAAATGACGTTTGAGTTAGTTTGCACGTTCAACCTATGTGTTCAACTTACTGACTCTGTACTTCCAGCTATGTCGCCGTGACCTTTTGAACGTAATTACGTATTACGTGACGTTACAACGCGCCTCCAGAATAGAGCTAGGCTACCATTTGTCCTTAGAAAAGTTACATTTTTGGAATAAGTTTTGAAATAACCCATCGTTTCACATGATAAGACCCTTATTCATCGTCTGGTGTCGTTTAAAGACATTTGAAGCTGCATCTGAAACTGTTATTAACGATCTTTTGGAGCTTGGACCGTCTGGTTCCCATGGAAGTCCATTATATGGAGAAAAATCCTGGAATGTTTTCATCAAAAACCTTAATTTCTTTTCGACTGAAGAAAGAAAGACATGGACATCTTGGATGATATGGGGGTGAGTAAATTATCAGCAAAAGTTTTTTTCAAAAGTGAACTAATCCTTTAAGCGTTTAATTGATCTTTTTCCCCCTCTATCCTTTTGAGGATATTAAACAAGCCTGGCAAACCCCCTGACAGTCAACAGCGAAGTTCAGTGGACAAGACAGAGATGGAGGAAAAAACAGCACAATGTCAAGTGAGCAAAAAATGCAAGAGATTTCAAATGAGAGGAGGATGCGATCTATCTACACACTGAGATCACAGTGATCTTGAAACAGACTGCCACTGACTCCATAGCCACAGAGAAGGAGAGGCAATGCAGGTGGCACGGCCTTTACAGCTGACTCATTTCCCTCATCTCTCTCTTTACAGTTCATTCTAACCCCAGCCAACGGTTTTACAGAGAGTGGCCTCTGAGATGAGTTTCGATTAACCTTTCAATACAAAAGTAATTCTCGGCTACCTATTCAGCCTTTTCAATTGCAATTTTTCTGTCTGTAAAATAATCAACAGTTGAAAGCGTATGTGTGGGGGGCGCAAAAACGTGCCTGGCAAAGCGATGCCGTTGTCTGAGACGCTTGTGCTGAATGTAGAGTAGATGGAGTAGGGTGCAAACAGCACTAAAGATGAGGACTACAATACGGCATGTTGTCCATCACTTGGGTCCTTAGAGTTGTAAAACTAGAGTTTTTGCTGCTGGCATGAGGTAAGATACAGATGACAATGGTTTCACTGCTTCTCAGAGATGCTAACAAAACACTGTAAAAATGAATATGCTATATCTAAGCAATGAAATTGTGGCAACAGATTACAAGCAATATTATTAAAGCTACACTGTGTGATTTTTATCCCCATCTAGTGGTGAAAAGGTATATGACCATCCAGTGAATATTAGTTTCTGTTCCTCTCAATTCCGATTTCGTTTTAACTCCTGTCCAAGATTAACATGGCATCCAGTTCGACCTCGTCCATGAGTGTTAACTCAAACGTAAACGCGAAATGCAAAACTTGAATTAACGGGTATGTCCCTCTTTGGCTAATGTACTTTCAAGATGGAAGGGCAACATGGCGACCGACATTAGAACCCCTTACCCGTATGTATTTTCAATGGCATATTATACACTCACGAGAATACTTTATTACTTGAACGAAGTAAATATACATTAATGAGCACATATATTTTTGAACGAACTCAGTGTTTTTAGCTAATAATAAACTAAGAGTTACAATGTAGCTTTACTTAAATTTAACAAATTAGAATAGAGAAATAATTAATCA
This sequence comes from Hybognathus amarus, assembly GCA_030378365.1. Classification (NCBI taxonomy): domain Eukaryota; kingdom Metazoa; phylum Chordata; class Actinopteri; order Cypriniformes; family Leuciscidae; genus Hybognathus; species Hybognathus amarus. Next base: position 76,224 of record JAQIUQ010007358.1, on the reverse strand, counting down.
AATTAATTCCTTAAAATTTAACCAGTAATGAGTAAAAGTTAGCCAGTCAATTGTGAAAAAAATTATTATGTTAAAACATCCAACACCATCAGAAAACCTTTTCTATATGTTCATCCAACGCATTCTCATCCTTTAGCGTCATATAGAACGCTATATGGCAAAATGGCGCTATACTACGCGTATGGCACCCGTTATCGTTAATATAACACGTGCTGTGACGGGTAGGTTTAGGTGTGGGGTAGGGTAGGGTAGTCTCATATTACGATAAAGGATTTATGACGCCTTGGGTTTGCGTGTTATATTAACGATAAAGGGTGCCATGCGTAGTATAGCGCCGTTTTGTCATATAACATTTTATGTGACGCTAAAGGATGAGAACGGGCTGGTTCATCTGACTGTTATAACTCGGGTATATCAGCCAAACAAAACCTAAAGTGAAAAACTTAAGGGTCAAGAGCCCAACTGAAACAAACATTGATCACCATAATGGTGACTTAAAGTTATGGTTTTCTCCTTCAGTGATTCTGCTTGTTAACATCAGGTGTCTTCAATATTGGCAATATAAAATAAAGAGTTCTTCTTTGTGAAAATTTTACTCATTTTAAATGGTTAACTTTTAAGGAATTAATTTGATTAATTATTACTCAGTTCTAATTTGTTAAATTTAATTAATAATACAAATTAAATTTTCCAAAACCAGTTTTTGTCCAGTTTAGAGCATTAAACTGTTTACCTAATGCTTTCTGCTAATGAGGTAAACTAGGGAGCCTTTATTTACACATTACTTTAAAATAAAACGTTAACAGAGCCCAAACTATTAGCCTAAATTCAGTTGCTATTAATTTTTAGATATACTAATTAACACTCAAATAACAAATTGTATGCAAACATGAAAACTGCACATTTTTTGCATTAACTTTTAACTCTAATTATATGTTTTTACTCCAATGCGTTGTTGAAATATAATCATTTAGCCTACTCAGTGGCTGTCATTTTCATGACAGATTTATATAAACGTTCATTAAATAATCAGAAGCACATCACTAACAAGTTAAGCTAAATATAATAAATACATAGGCTAATATAGTGCACTGCATATTTAGTGAAAGAGTTCATTTCTCTAACAAGCTGTGGACACTGGATGACTTGAGTGAGGTAAATGTAATGCTACATGACGTATTGTTTACAAGCTGTTTTATTGATGTCTATCCGCCGTTGAAACAAATGAGAAATTACACAAGATAAGATTCGTTTCAGTAAGTTGTACTCTATCCTTCAACATACCTTCAGATGTTCACTCATGTTTATTGTTTATTGATGAGAATGAGAGACTTCTTTCAAAAACAAGAACAATATTATATACAATATTGTATAATACAACATTATCTACTGGTACACATAACACTTGTACAATGTACACACAATTTATATGTATATAGCTTTTATATATTATTAGTGTAGACATGCCTGAGTCCGAAATTCACATCCGAAATTTTCGCACGTAAAAAAAAAATTCGACCTCACGTAATGTCAATCACGCTTGCACACCGCCTCCGAAACTTTCATCCGTCATAAAATTAATCAGATCGGGTTCGATTTTCTGTGTTTTTCGCATCCAGAGCAAGCATTTTGAGAGGTCTTTTGACAATTCAGGCCGGGGGAGCTCGTCCTCAAATCATTGGACATATGCGCCGTGCTTTCAGTTTCGGTTTTTATGTTTTTAAGTGTTCATGTTCTCTTCTCTATATTGGATTATGAAATTAATAAAACTCCCCTTTCAATCAGATTGAAATTTAGGATCGAATAAGGTGTGATTGAGCAGCCAATTCGATAACTAATGTATTATATGGGCACAATATATAACAGCCTATACAGCTGTTCTGTCTGCCCAGTGCTTCCACCAGGCCGTACGTGTGTGTGTGTGTGTGTCCATACCTTAGACATACTGCCAGTCTCCATTCAGAATCGATTGGTTAACAGAAATTGGTGGTCTTGTTTTTAATATGTGGCTCCAGAATCACTAGCAAAGCATCAAACTGTCCCACTGACATTCTGAAGTAAATTTTTAATCACTAGGGATAAATTCGCAACTCCTTGATCCTTCCTCTCAGCGCAATTTCAGGATTCGATGGACGTAATATTTTGTTCTCTTTTCAAGAGAGAGGCAACAAAATCATCCTCACTGTTTGACGAATCCATTTGGTATTTTTGCGTTTTTCCCGCAAAGGTTTAATAAATACGCATCGGACTCTGTGTGCAAGGTGTCTATGCGTTGCGAATTTTTAGGCTGACGAACACGAAAAAACGCATACGAGAATTTCGTACTCAGTGTGCAATGGCCTTTAGTGTGCAGCCTATGCATAAAGTAGACAGCACAGCACTTCACTGGGTATTTGAAACAGAGCATTTATATCACAAGAACCTTAACCCAACAGCAGATACACAACATAGGCATGTGACATTTCAAAACAGTCTCCAAGTCTTGTATTGACCCTCGACTCAAGCTTTGCTGACAGATGCCAGCTGCAGCTTTGACAAGTGTGCGGATAAGGGATTGAAAAATGCATTCCTACAGGCAAACATGTGCTGGGTTTTTTGTAAAGAAACCTTAGCTGAAGTGACTATCGATTCCTTGTGTTTGAAAACGTCTGACGGTCTTATTAATGGTGCAGAGCAGCCAGCACAACTATCATCGAACAGATGTTGAATGAGTGACGCTATCAAGAGGTCACCGATATTGTCATGACAACATCTGTTTGGTCCAGGTCGTGTAACTTCCATTATGGCAACAGATGTGAACGGGCATCACATGTTGGCACCGACTCCTGTGTGAAAGTTGCATTTAAATATGACAAAACAAAGATTTGCAGAGATAACTATAAAGTCATCACCACAATAGAAGCCAAACAAAGTCAACAAAGGCCACGGCAACATCTGCTCTGCTAAGGTAAATAAGAAATCATGCTCTTATCAAAATGGAATGAGATGTGTGGAAAAGTAATGAAACGTTGCTAGAGAATAAAAAAAACATAATGCAACTGCTTTCTCAGAAATAGGCGCCGCGTAAGCTAACCTGCCTCATCTTTGTGTTATTTTTAACCTTTTTTCCTCCTCTTCAAGGAATGAAATGACAGGAAATGTAAACAGTTTTAAAATAGAAGGTTTTTCTCGGTCATTGTGTAATTAAACCAGACCAGCACAAAGAGAGTGGGAAGAGAGAGGAACGATGCAAAATGATTCACTGATAGAAAACATAAATGAAATATGACAACGACAACCAACGAGGATGAAGGAATAACTATTGAAAGTCTTTCATGACGCAAACTACTGAACCAGTGCACAGAAGACTCAATGCCAAAATGGTGTCTTAAGCCTGCCTAACCTGCCTATAAGACCCCCATGATGCAATAATTTAGATTCTCTGCAACTTGCATACTGCAGAATATCAGACGGGAATAAAAACAAGAACGATAGGAAATAAGAGCAGTTAGTCCTCATTCAAACGTGATTTTATGCAATAATATAAAACGTTGTTGAAAGCACATATCTAACTAGTCGAAAGCCCTATTCGCACTGGATTAGTATTACCTGGTGACCTGTAGTAATTTGTAATAATTGCGGAGTTTGTCTGTGATCTTAATTCCTGTGCTGAATCGGCCATGTCTGTAATTTGTAAAGTAAAAATTCCCCCGCAAATTACCTACTATATTTCGCCGAACACCGAGGTCCTGTGATGATATTAGTCCCGTGCGAATCGACATCTCTGTGATTTGGCCGGATCGTGTATAATTTTTTCAAGGTTTTTGTTTCATCTGCGCCTTTTTATCCATCTTTCGCAGAGAATAGAGGCTGAGTTGGAGTGTTTTGATAGTATTTTGGGTGCGGGGTCATATCGCTAGTACAACTATACAATTTGCAGAAAGAGAAAGCTATTGAGAATGAGGAGTTGACGTCATTGTACAGAGCTCCTCCCCTTTCCGCCATGTTGGTAGGATTCCTACGGCAAAACAGTATTGTTTACGTGTGTTTTTAGCTTGGTAGTAGAGGAGGTTCTCGCAATTCCGCACTGTTTTGGAAGTCACTGCTGCGTTAAAAACTACTCACACGATGTATATGGAAAACATTTGCATTGCTTTACTTTCTGCCTTTTTATCTCATATTCTTAGATCCGGCTCTGTCCTGCCAAATAATGAATGCGTGAAAATTGAAGAGCTCTGGAATGTTTCGTCGCGTCTAGGGGTTCTAAAGGCGCTGCCGCTGGTAACCGATAGCGTCTCCTACCATCATGGCCGACTCGGCTCAGACCCCGCCGAAATCGGCGCGTGACTCCTTATTCTCAATACCATCAGAAGAGCAAAAACAAAAAGAACAGTTCAATGTAGATGAATGACATGTTTAGCAGCACATGGTAAGGACAATTCTTCTGTTTATTATATACAGCTAGACATAATAACGACAAGGCATTTCAAAGCTATAGCCTAATGACATCATATCTGGGAGATAAGTCAGTAAAATACACAGGCTTCGCTTATCCCGTGCAAATGCGCCACACGTAATTCAGATATGGGTGGGTAATTTCAGTTTCACACGTGGTCCCCAGGTAATACTAATCCTGTGCAAATAAGGCTTAAGTCTGTTTTAAAAGTATTGCCCATGTTATATGCTCATTCCCATATGAAGGAAAATTGGTATGGGAATGAGCTAAATAGGTGGGGGGTTAAGGGCAGCGGGGTGAAATGTAGTTGGTCATTTTTGTAGGACAAACAAACTAATATGTTTGCTCGCCAGGGGAATCGCAAACATTCAGCTTTTCCATGCTCTTACATGGGTTGTGGGACAGCTTCCCAGAAAATCATTTCAGAAATGAGGTCACAACCAGGCAGGAAATGGTGTGAGATCTACTCTAATCAGTGCCACTTCAGGCCAATCCTATATACATATATCGGCCACCTATGCTAACGTAAGTCTTTCCCGACCTTGGTTTGATTCCAAGCCGATCAAAAATTTAAATTCATGTATGAGATTCTGGATGGTGGTGGATCATCCCATAAAGATTCAATATTTAGATGGGTTTTGGAGAGGGGGATAATCACCATTGGCTACGAGATTACAGAATGACCAATGATTTGAACAAACCAGCTAAATAGTCTACAGAAGGGTCTATATGTGTGCCAGAGCCTTCATTCTAGAGCTCATTTTATGAAGAAAAGTGTGTGACTGCTTTTAAGACATAACTTTGTAACGGAGGATTAAACATGGTTTAGTTGTGGAGCGTTTCATTTCGGAGAGCAAACAGCAAAGCATTGCAGGAGATTATGGCAAATCTGATTACCATTATTTTACTTGTTCCACTTATGCAAAATTTTATTTGGAATAAGTCTTTAACCTTGACTTCTGTCAGCACTTCAGAGAGGAAAGAAATGTAAAAAAGAAATAAAAAAGAAAAAGAGCGTTTCAAAGCAGAGACCAATTTACATCAATGCTAAGAAGATGCAAATGACAAATCAACAGACAGAGATATGCAAATAACGTTGATCTAAAGTCATTACCACAACAATTAGTCTCCGCAATCATCAAAATGTTTCAATAAGGATGGTTACAACTCATTGACTATTCATTATGTTCTCTAATTAGATCATAAATTGTAAAGATATAAGAGCATGAGCCATTGACAGGTGAGGAAACAGTACAGCAGAATTCTTTACGCATGCATTGATAAGTCAAAGTGCACAAACTTCTAAAATAAATGTTGTTCCAATATGTACTCAGAAACCCCAAAGCTAGCACTATGTGAATATATGCGCCTTGAAAAAAAATCATGCAGTGTTAACAGCTGTAATTCTGCAAAAAAAAATCTGAAAATTAGATGAAAAAGTTTTTTGAGACAACCCAATTTAAGCTATTACTGTTTGCTAATGTTAAATTGCTTGGTGTTTTAAGATTCATTTGTTCAGACACCTTCGCAATCTGCCGTGAAAGAACAGAGACACTGACAGACAGTTGTTTCAGTGATTCTCCTACATACCCTGACAGTGGAGCGATGCCAAAAACACTTTAGTATGCCCTCAAAATAAATGCCAAAACTAAACTGCCTAGAGTGTGTTTATCTTTTTCTCATGCGCTTAAATTACAAGTTTAATTTCCTTTTGCTGATGGCTACAACTTTCTTGGCATACACTGTAAAAACTAAAGGTGCCTCAAATATCCTGTCGGATACTCAAGGAACTTAAAAATGTAATTTAAGTGCCTCAAAGCTCTTTCTCCTGGTTACTGGTGGAGCATTGACAATCATTGCGGTTCTTGCTGGAACTTTTGGGAACCTTTAAGCACTTTGTATTCAGGTCAGAGATTCTGGAGTCACCTTTTCACCACCAAAAGATCTTGAAGTGCTTTGGGGGAAATAGGGGAACTTGAATACAATAAAAAGGTTATTATAATATCTTTTAACATTTAAGTGGTTCCTACACTGTAAAAAATATTGTAGGTTTAACTTAAAGTAAGTAACCTGGTTGCCTTAAAATTTTAAGTTCATTGAACTGGAAAAAGTGAGTTAATACAATGAAGGAGATTAATTTAATCATCGAAACTCAAAATAATAAGTTATCTCAACTAAATAAATTATTATAAAGTTGATTTGACAAAAGAAAAAATGTTGTGATTACTACACTGTAAAAAAATATTGTTGGTTTAACTTAAAAAAGTAAGTAACCTGGGTTGCCTTAAAATTTTAAGTTGATTGAACTGGAAAAAGTGAGTTAATATAATGAAGGAGAATAATTTAATCATCAGAAACTCAAAATTATATGTTATCTGAACTAAATAAATTATTTAAGTTGATTTGACAAAAGAAAAAATGTTGTGATTACTACACTGTAAAAAAATATTGTTGGTTTAACTTAAAACCTGGGTTGCCTTAAAATTTTAAGTTGATTGAACTGGAAAAAGTGAGTTAATACAATGAAGGGGATTAATTTATTCATCAGAAATTCAAAATTATAAGTTATCTAAACTAAATAAATTATTATAAAGTTGATTTGACAAAAGAAAATATGTTGTGATAACAAATCTTGAAATTATTTTTTACAGTGTAGAAAATCTCCAAAGCCATGATCTGGAACCCAATGGTTCTGTGAGGCCAACAATAATGATGCTAAGAATAAGAAGAAAAGGAAGAAGGAGGAGGTGGAGAGGCAAAAGGAGGAGAACAGTTTTATGGTGTCACGAATTATGCTGTCACAGCTATTCCTTTGCTGTCATCGCTTTAGTGAACCTCTGCGCTGCACACGAATTACAGTAAGTTTCCTGCACTATGCAAGTACTTTATTACTATGAACCTTTCTGTGTGAATTTGTTTTGTTTGACTGTGTTCTTATGTTATTTAATCAGCTATTCTCTGAAAATCGTCCTTGATGCTCTCAAATCTCATTTATGTTAGGAAAATTATATTACAGGTTTGGTGCCAATAATGCTTATGCATTTTGTCTTACCTTAATCATTTGCATTTGAATATAAGACATTTGAACTCTGACTCATAACTTCAAGTTCAGTCTTTTTAGACAAAAAAAGCTATTATGTGGCTTCAGAAGACTTACAACACAACTCATAACACATTTTTGGAGCTAAAGTTCAGACACGGCAGGCAAAAACAGTTTTTTTTTTTTTCCACTGGTCAATTTTGAGATTTTGGAATATTTGTCTTCAATAACATGTCTTTTTTTAGACTTGTGGTGAAAAAAAGTCTGAAATACACATTTAGGTCTTTATTTTACTGCACTTTGTCTGTTTGCGCCTGTAGATTACTCATAAATTCTTCAAAAGTTGACATTATAAATCATCCTGCTGCTCAGCGATTGCGATTCTGCACCCTGTCATCACACACACAGTTAGAAAGCTCTCTTTCTCCTGTCCAATGCTGTTGGATCCAATTATTGTCATTTCCTTTTTATCAGCAACCAATCAAAAAAGTAAAAGGGGGAATTTAACTCTAACTGCGCAATCTCATTGGCTGATGCTAAATCTTTAAAGGCAGTTTTCACAAAATGACTTTTTTCTCATACTCCAAGTGCGAAATCTCCACTTCAGTAGCACCTATATACACCAAACTTTCCAGTTTTGTATCTAGTTATATTATGAAGAAATTTAGAGAAGGATTTGTAAGGGATTTGTGATTCCTACCTGATTTATATAACATTTTATTCCAATAAACATGGTGAAAATCATGATTTAAAGGCAATTGGCAGTATATTCTGATTTACAGGATAACAAATGTAGACATCCATAAATCCCTCTGTATTTTTTTTCTCATCTAATATGTGAACACAATGAAAAAAATTATTTTGGACCTGGCTTTATCCAATAATCATATTTTTGTTTTTTTTTAAATATATTGAAATAAGTGCAAATTTAATTTGATAAAGCCTCATTTGCATATTTAAACATTAAATAGCTTGTTTTCATATGACGTCACGCCACTGCGTTGCCATGGCGCGAAATGCAGATGGAGGGCAGGAAGTGATTTTCTATATTTAGGAAGCACTATAACAAACTCAAAATGCCTATGTTTTGCGTCGTTTATGGTTGCTCAAATCGATCAAACCACAAGGAGTTTTTATCGTGTGCCAAAAGTTGTTGTTCATAAGGGGGAAAATACAAGAAATTGACAGAAAAACACTGGGAAAAATGCCTTGCAAACCTACGACTGCAGTCGGGAGGAGCCGAATAGGAAAATGCCCGTGTGTGTGTGCAGTGATCACTTCGTCAAATGTGAGTTAAGACATTATTTATGTGGCTTATAATTACATTATTCAGGTGTTTAAATACACTTATGTGGCTGTTTGTGTAACGTACCAGTTTCCGAACTTTATAAAGTCAAATTATGTCTGTAAGACGAGGTAGTTGCTGATATCTACAGCCTCGATGTAGAAATCTCTCAATTCAGTTGAAAATCGGTCCTCTTCATAACTTAAGGATCACGTCCAACATATGTTTTCGATTTTCTGTTTATATATTTTTCTTGTAATAGCGTCTGAAGTAGTAGAGTACGGATTTTCCTCCATCTCGTCCATTTCACTCTTCACTCCCTGCCCTCCATCTGCATTTCGCACGTCAACACAATCACGTGACTGCAAACCACCTATTACAGAAAACTTGTAATATATTTTTTTCTCATCTTAATGTAGGTAAACAACTGGGAAAGTTTCATGGTGATATCTGCTAGTTAAAAAAATTACCGTATTCACCTCTAGAGTCTCACCGTAACAGAATTTTTTAACAATTTTTACATAAATTACACAACTATCTTCTATTATAATATAAGTTAAAGGGGTCATAAACTGGCTTTTTAAATTTTATTATATTGTGGTCTGAGGTCAATTTATGACGTTAGCTTGGTTTTTGCATTCAAAAACATCAAAATGAATAAGAAATAGGCTATTTTGTACCCAAGTTTGTGAGCCTACCTGAAAAACGTTCAGTTTTTATGGGCGTGTCGCACTGAAGACTTGGAAATAAACGCCCACTGCTGTGAGTGGATAACAGTTTTGCATATTATAATGAGTTTAACTCATTACTCTTATAATATGACCTCTTAGATGTTAAAAGCTCAGGGAAAATTTGATTTCTCAGTTCATCACCCCTTTAATGGTAACCATAGTAGTAACAACATGAAATATTAATAAATAAATAAAAATTGGTTCCTGGAGGTACCCAAAACGGTTTCACACAGCACCTACAGTAATATAAGAGTGTGAAGAAGAACCTGTGTGGTTCTTCAAAGAACCGCTCCTTTTTAAAGGGTGCCAAGAGGATCTACAGACGGTTCCACCAGTGTGGCAAAGTGAAGAACCCCAAAAGGTTCCTCCAGGCACCTTTTATTTTTACAGTGTACCTGTGAATAATAATAAAGCCCAAAGCTAACTGTTTTAAAGCATAATTTGCTAATAATGTTCCTCACACATTGTATAATATCAACATAATTTGTACTTGGAGAACAACAGGGATTTCTGGGTAAATTATCCTAAAAGGCACAAGGCCAAAATGTCCTTTCCCCTGTTCTGATCAAATAAACAGCGGTTGCTTGTGCATCCTGCTTATGATGGAGGGGAATATTTTTTTGTAAATCCCTGAACGCATATATTTGTTATATTACATTTTATTGTTTGTAAATGGCTCAGTGGTGCTGGGACTAAATCAATTTGAGCTGATCTTTAAAAGCCAGCGCATCAGTGAGCACATTAGCCTGATTTGCACTTCATTATGTGCACTGATGGGCAGTGCTGAACAATCACATCAGCAGGTGCAGAGCAGAGTGGAGGGAACCCAGACAGGTAGAACCGAGTAGTGGTGTGTGTGTGTGTGTGTGTGTGTGTGTGTGTGTGTGTGTGTGTGTGTGTGTGTGTGTGTGTGTGTGTGTGTGTGTGTGTGTGTGTGTGTGTGTGTGTGTGTGTGTGTGTGTGTGTGTGTGTGTGTGTGTGTGTGTGTGTGTGTGTGTTGCACAAATTGCCCTTTTTAGAAGAAAATCCAAAACGTATGCAGAGAGCTAGAGGTGTTCCACTATTCTTTTCACCACTAAAAGAGTAAATAAAGCTTGAAAACAGAAAAAGACATTTTAAAAATTGTTTGCTCTTCTGAAATGCTTGCACTTGCAATTCTTCAAGGATTGCTTTGGGATTTGCTTTCTGGAGTTGTTGTGATGGTTTTAGATTTCTTGATAATTTGCTAGGCAAACTTTTATATGGAAAAAAAAATGTGCATCAGGTTCAACATCTCCATTCCTAGATAATTTCCTCATTCCCTTCCAAAATGTGTTCTTATTATATGAGTATAAGTTCAGATGCAAAAGCCTTTAAGTGCCATTTGAAATTTTCTTCTAAAATGATCATTTTTATCAAGCTTGTATATTTAAGTTCAGTAATTTCACTTAAATGGCAATGAAGATTACCTATTATTTGTCATTTAAGTGAAATTACTGAACTTAAATATACAAGCTTGATAAAATGGTCATTTTAGAAGAAAATTTCAAATGGCATTTAGAGGCTTTTGCATCTGAACTCTTTCATATATCTGTTATTATTTATGTAGAGCACCTTACAGGAATGAGGTTAAAATTGTAATTTAAAAAACAAACTGAAATGCACTGTTGGTATTTTATACATCAACTGTTGTATCTAAATCTAAGTCCAATTAGGATTCAGATGCAATCCTCTATAAAACTATTTAACAAATAAATAAATAAACCTTGTAAAAATCACTATCAGCAAATATTTAATGTTGATATCTGGGAAGCTTAATGTTGAGCTAAAAATGCACTTAATAAATAATAGTAGGATTTTTTATCCAGTTTATATCTTGCGATTTGGTTTAGATTGTCATTCACAAAATCTTAATTGAATCTTTTGGAGAAAATTATATGAATGCACATTGATAAGTCATGCAAATGAGGCAAAAATCCTTAAAATAGTATTTTAATCTAGCAGGTTCATTTTGTAAAACCCTGAAATGAATTAATAATGGGTTTTGTTTTGTATAGTGGTTTTCCATTTAGTAAAAGGTCTGGTTAACAGATTTGAAAAGCCCTTCTATTGAAGAATTAGCTATTGAAGAATTAACTAAACAAATTAGTAATGGGTTTTTTGTATAGTGGTTTTCCATTTAGTAAAAGGTCTGGTTAACAAGATTTGAATAGCCTTTCTTTTGTCTTCTACACACAAGATATAAATACAGCGGTGGTTATGGCGCAGTGGATAAGACACATGACTTTGGTGCGAGAGAACCAGGTTTGAATCCACTGTGAGACACCAATGTGTCCCTGAGCAAGACACTTAACCCCTAGTTGCTCCAGAGGCGTGCAACCTCTGACATAGCAATTGTAAGTCGCTTTGGATAAAAGCGTCAGCTAAATGAATACATGTAAATGTACATTTAAAATTACTTCAACAAACACTTCAACAAACACTCCCTTCACTTGAACACATGGGTTAATATGAATTTTAGCTTTAAAATGTACATTTTTTAAGCACACAATGGTTTAAAAACTCACGTTAGTGAGCATGAATGTATGTAATTTTATGTAGCAGAACAAAATGTGAAAGTCTCTTAAAGTAATGTAAACCACAGCCTTAATTTTACTAATAAATAAATAAAAAAAAACATTCGAAATTTCAGAGGGAGCCCATTGCCAATCAGCCTTCTCGGTTAGCCTACAAATTGACGCATTGACAAAACATCTCTTTAGCAAAAAATGCTATATTTTACAGAAACTGTTCCATTTATGTCAAACACCCAAGTTATATTCAGGTGAAGAATTCATGTTTGAAGGTCACAATGGATACAATCGTATTTAGAACCGCTATCAAAACAACCTTCAGATTCCCACAGTGACCACCTATAAACTCCTCATTATCACATTAGACAAGTGTGTGTGTGTTATGAGTATGGAAGCGAAATTGCGATCGCTGTCTGTGGATCTACTTGCGAGTGCTGGAGGACAACATCCCCTCTCTGGTGGGTCACAGTTGGCTGATCTATCTCTCCCCAGGGGCCGACCTCTCTGCTGAGAAAGGCATTAGACGAAGGGCCATGGGCAGCAGTGGGTCTTAACAAGGTAGCTGGCTTCATTTGAGCATGTGTTGCTTATTCGCTGCTGAAATGCTCTCAGCACAGCTTATATGTTTGACATATTTCTCCCTCTGCTACTGCATATTTACAGAGGCCATTGAAAACTCCTCAAGGGCATGACAGGCAATGAGGAGAGTAGATTGTGAGCCTTCAGCTTTTTTGTAATCCTGAGGTCTCTGCCTAACTTCATGCCCTTGGAATGAAAAAAAAAAAAACGGGTAAAACAGCTCCTCAAATATATCAAAATATCTCGGCATCACTTATTATACTCACACAGCATTAAAATAGCCCTTGGATGTACTACTACTTTTAATATTTCTTTAGACTTGCTCTGAAGTGCCTTAATATTAAAGTGCTTTTCATGAAACATCAAACCGAATCTTCTCTTAGTTTTTAATATCAGCTGTTGTCAGTGGGAAACCACATCTGATGGTCCAAAATCAGTTATGTAATCTGAGGTGTCGTCTCATAGTATGATGAAGATTTGTGCTATATACTTTCTATGAACACAAACAAGATAAACAGAATAGATGTTTAGCACCTGTGATTCAAACTTCAAGAGCAAAAATAGTGTTATAGTAGGTACATTTCTGTCATGATTTAAATTAAATTATTCAAATTACTAATTTTTTTCAGCGCATAATAATTTTTCATACAATAAAAGGAATATACAAATGAAATGTTTATGTTCCTTTTATAACACTGAATCAGAAAATCCTCGCATAGCATTAAAATTGTCCATGGATGTATGACGGCTTCTTTTAATATTTTTTGGACTTACTCTGAAGAGCCTAAAGTATTGATGCTTTTCATGAAACATCAAAACGGAGCTCCTCTTACTTTTTTCATACACTACTACTCGTTATTGTCTGTGAGACTATTTCAGTGGAGTATAATTGGACCACATCTAATGGTCCAAAACAGTTCAGTCTAATGTGTAGCCCGTAGGTGAAAAGGCATGATGAATCGCACTACACACGCAGGATTAATCTTTCTTCATTAATGCCGCACTGTGAACTGCCGCTACGCATGACCGCAGGAGGCGTTTAAACATGGAAGGCACTTGTTCAGGATTGCACAGGCCACAGCTCCTTTTATGGCCAGGAAATCACCTATATGTCCATGCGGAGTCAGGCTATTGGGATATTATTATTTTTTAGAGTTTATTATTAGTCTTCATTGCAAAAGCATAGGAAGAAGCCATTTTTGCACAACTGTTCTAACTGATACAGCTTCTCTCATTGTAATATCTGAAATATTACCGATAAAGAAAAAAAGCTACCGTACCGCAAGTTACAGTATACAAACTCTAAATTCAGAAATGCAAAAAATTAACAATTAACAAAAGCAAAGGAGCAATTCAACAGTACACTTTTGCATTCTCATGCAAAAGAGATGTTTGTGTACATTTTCTATAGATCATATAGGGCTGGGCGATATGACGACACATATCGTGACCGCGGTATAAAACGTCAGCCGTAACAGATTTTTTTTATTCTGTTTATATCGCGAAATGTAAAAAAGTGGGCGTGGTTAACTCCGTTGCAGCGCTCGTGAGACTGATACGTGGAGATTTGTCAAAGAAACATGGAGAAAGCAGATCAAGAGGATCCACAAAAGAATTACGTTTTATAAAGGGTTGTTGTCAAGGGACATGGGACACTGGTAGGTCACAAGATAATTAAAACATAGTGAATATAGTACGTCTAGATCACATTCATGCTACACACGTTCATACTACATAGAACATTCTTTTTTAGCAGTTGTGAAGTTGCTTATTCAAAATAAGTACCTCAAAAGTAGTTTACTGCAGAACCAGCCAGCAAGGTCTGAAACCATGTCATGCTAATCACATTCAACACAAGTTTTTGACCATTCTTGAGCTGTCATTTGATTTGTAGAATTCCTCGGATTCTAAAATAATTTCAGTCATGTGCTAAAACAATACTTACAAAAAGTGTAAAAATAAACAATGATATCAGTGAATTCCCCAAAGAGTGTCTGTCCCAAGTTTATCAATGATAATTTTTCATTCTTATTCTGAAAACAATAAAATCCTGACAGGTTCCTGTTAGTAAATAAAGCTGACAGTGTAAGAATCCCATGAGACATTCAGAAGAAGAAAAAAAAACCAGGACTGTGAGAAGCAGAAGTGGCTATAAAAGCCAGCAATTTTGAGTTTCTCATTCTTTTACAAAAGTCTACAGATTTTGAAAAGTCAACAGAAGCAAGTAGGACTCACTGTAATTTGTTATGGCTTTATATCTAGTCCTTATAAATAGCCCTTTTTAACAGTTTTGCAACCACAGAGATTAATGTTTATTAATGTGGTCATCAATGCATGTCCTGTTATCTGATGATTCTGGGATCACTGGACCTGACAAGATATCCCCCCGCCTGAGCTGATCAAGAGCTTAGCCACCCAACTACACACTCTTCCAGAAGCTTCAGAGGGCTTTTCTCCAAATCGATCATGCTAAAAGCGAAGAGATAAAGGCCAAACCTCCCAAACAGGCTCAGTGGAGCTGATGGCCAGAATGAGGTCATTACCAGGCCTTGAAGCTACACTCCCCCACCAATATCCCATCTGAGGGAAACATCTTTCATTATTAAAGTCTTCGAATCGTTCTCCCATCCAGCAGTGATCAAAAAAGGAGTAGGCTACAGAGACCATTAGCGAATTGAAACTAATTTCTGTTTCAATGTCTGTAACTTTTTTTGGCATATAATTTCCATATTTATCAACAATCTAACACACTACTACAAGTATGTGACGTAATACGCAAAGACAAGCTTGAATTTCCCACTGAAATCTCACCAGTACCGCTGGAAGTGAAAAAACATTATTACAAGCTTATAGGCAAGCAGATAGTGTTGAACACTGGCTGGTTATGTACTTGCTCAAAAATGTATTTTGGATTATTTTTAACCCAAAAAAGTGACAGACTGCAGCTTTAAGAGGACAAAAAACTATAACCACTTAAAGTTTATAGGTGACTGCTACAAAAGAGAGAATAAAGTTAAAGTTTAGGCTACCAAACGTCAAATACCACTAATAAGCACAACAATTTATCTTTCTGAATATAGGTTGGGTTCTTCCAAGTCAGGAAACAAACAGCTTTACTCAACAGTGGCGGCTGCTGTGAACTGCAGGGAGGAAAATCGAGAAGCATCTGAGCGCAGTGTTGACCATCCATAGCACTCGTATGTTAGTAATACTGATCAGGGTTTGGCTAAACGAACTACACAACGAGCCCATCAGAAACAGAGGCAGAACATGCCCCTTCCTCTCAGGACCCCCCAGGTCTGTGCAAAACATGTGATGAGGCGAAGTGAATAATAATTAAGGAAAATAATCATCCCAGTGCCTTCAAGTCAAATAATAACAGCCACCGTGCTGAAAGCAGGTTGAGAGATTCATGGATGGGGATGCATTAAAAATCATTACCAAGAAATGTGCGCACTTAGGATTATTCGCTGCGGGCAGCCACCTGATTGCTTTGTGAAGGGAGCCTGTGCGACAAGCAAATCAAAATGGAGCTTGAGAGCGAGATAAGTTTCCCCTGTGCACAAATCACTAATTACTTATTAATGGCCAGATGAAAGAGAGTCAGTGCCTTCAAAGTAAACACGTGCCAGCGACCCTGGAGGGCAGATGGAAATTGGGAGGAATTGCTCTGTAAACTGTGATGGCAACTAATCAAGTTCAGTGGCTCTTGCAGCATTCAATACATCGGTGAAAAGGCCAATTCATAGCGCTTTCTCTGAAGGGAAACAGGGAATGCATAGAACAATCTGTGTGTGTGTGTGTGACAAGTATGTGTGTGTGAGAGAGCCAAACAGTGGACAAAAGAAACACCATTTGAGAAGTATCATGCAGAAACACAATTAAAGAGAATTGGGCCCAAAGACAGCTGTGGTCACTGGTCATAAGTGACATTCATTGTACAAGGAAATTGCTAAAACTAGAGAGGCACACTATATTGGCAATTGGCACCATATTGTTATTTGGCGACATTAGAGTGTTTGATTTTATTATATTCAACATATTTTTGGATATTGGATGTTTACCCTTATTTTTACAGTTAGATTACCTTTGCAGTCATCGAACACCTTTAAAAACACCAATTATGTAATAACAACAATGTTAAATATTGAAAATTAATTTCACGCAGTTTCACGCAGCGTCTCGCTCCCTTCACGGAACTAGGGTGACATATGCAACCAGTAGACGTTATTTATTATTGAAGAGTTATTCTTATTCTCTTCATTATTTATCTCATTATTTCATTAATTATTTTTGAAACCTGTCATAATAAAACATGTTGAGTAACCTCTGAGAAGCCTATCTGAATTTGTGTCTTGTAATATAACAATTTTCTATCCATACAGAGGTGGCATAGCCTACTTTAAATGTAATGAAATTAATAAGGCATCTTCGAGCAAACTTCGAGTATCATTTGAGTATCGGTTTGCTTGGGTCGAGTGTCCTAGTTTTTGGTAATCAAAATATGGTCACCCCACACTGGAATTAAAAAAACATCATTACAAGTTTACCACTTTGAATCAAACGTAAGGCAAGCAGATTGTTCTGAACACTGGCTGGTATTGTGTGTATTTTCTCAGATATGTATTTTGGATCAGATATGCATCTTTTTTAACAAAACAAAACAAAAAGCTACGGACTGCAGCTTGAAGACATTTCTACTTTTAAAGAACCTTATAGGGGAAAAAGGAGAGAGAATGGATCTACAGGAGAATGGATCTACAGACTTGCTGTACTTTGAGCGCTGCATTATGGACGGCCTTTCAATTAGCTATTTAAGTAAGTCAAATTATGTGTTCACAGGGCTGTAATGCAATAATTATATTCTCTGTCATTTCATTTATTTGACACAGTCAAATTTAAGACAGATTTGTGTTTATGAACCAGTCAAATGACAGAGCTCAATCAACTTTTGGTCATTTGTACTCATCAGAATGGTGTATATGCAATTGGACTTAAATTGGATGAGGAAAAATATCTCTGCTACAGCAAACTAAGAAATGGTCGCATAAGGAACGATTATTCATTTGCATGTATTAGCATATATTCCACTGGGACATGCAGAAACGTGTAAGATTGTTTAGTCAAAATTACAATACAGCAGGGGCTATTTATCTTTTGAGAGGTTATTAATTTGTTTGTGAGGGAAGCGTGTTTCCATTTGCATTATGAATCAGGTATAAATCCCATCTCAACATGTTACTGCTCTCCAAAACCGCTAATGAGGCAAAACCAAGGAAGTTCAAGCTCCAAAAACAAAACACTGGCATGAGAATTAAAGGCATAATATGTATTTTTTTTTCACCACAAGAGAGCACAGTTTCCAACAATAACAAAGGCATAGGTTTATGACGCAGTGATGAGCTAATTGATAGGACTTGCTGTCAAGCTGATGGATTCATTGGAAGCTTTAGCATTAAGTTCTGCCAGGAAGACTCAATTGCAACGTCACTTATTACTTATTACACTTATTACCTTCTCATCAATCCAATCGTGTCTAATACTTGTGGTATAAAAGACCAGTACTTACACGTTTGAGTTTGCAGATGCTGACGCTTTCATTCACCTCCATCCTCCCCACCACCACCACCAAGATTGTTCCTTACCCTCCCATCCTCCCCACCACCACCACGAAGGTCCCTAACTATACCTCACAGGGGGTCAGCTGCGCCCCTGCCTTCGCTCTTTAGGCAGGAAATACAGAGTCCAGACCCTCGGATTGCAAGCTATGGACGGGGCCTACGCCAAAGAACTTTATTGCTTGCTGGGCTATCAATAAATGTATTTATTGTGACAGTAATTACTCTCCCGAGTCTTTCTGGTAGAAATAATGTTTATGGATGAATGCAAACATTCACATTTATTTTAACATTACAGTGGTGTGAAGCAGGTCGCGATTGCTAAAGGGACAGATATCACACACACAAGTCCTGCGGATATAAAGGAATAAAGACGTTTAATTCAACCGAACTACCCGCAAATGCTGGATTACTCACACAGGTCACTTTATTAGACGAATTAAACTTGTGAGGTAACACAGCGCTGCTACACTTCGTCTACTGTTACATTATCACACTAAATGGCATTTAAATGTGTGTTTCTACGTGTTAGTTTGTTTGCTATACGAAATTAGCAGTAAGCTAGATCAACATTAGAATAACACACTGACCATTTTCTAACATTTCATCATGTTGAGCTAACGTTATATACCATTGATTTGTTTTATGTACATTTGCTAACCTGTCTAATAAAGCTGTCTAATAAAAAGTTGTGACTCGTGAAGCTCTGTCAAGTCCAAGTTCAGCCGCGGACGTGGAGCTCTCAGCATCTCAAAAACACCACGCTGATATTGATGCTCATTTTAGTTCTCCTTGTTTGTCCCAAAGTCTGCTTGCCATGGTCTGAAAGAAACAAGAACTGCGTGCCACTAAACAGTAACACAGTTGTCCACGTCTGTCGCCATGGTTATGTCATGGCTATGGCAGTATGAACAGAAACCGAGAATAGCGCAGATATTGCGTCAAAGTTCAATGCAATTTTTTTAAGGACTTTTAAGGACTACTACAAACGGCTGGTAGGGACTACATGACATTCTTCCTGGTTTAGTGACATCACTAACCCTAAAATTTACATAAACCTGGCCCCCAGAACTCGATTTATAGACTATCAAGACAGAATATGCTAATCAATGTCTAGAGGATAGCTACACATAAGCTACATAAATTCATCAACTAAGAAAAGTTGTCTACATTCAGAAAGGTTGTCTACATGTTGTCACTTCTTTTCTAGCCTATCCATCTTTCTGACTCGGTTTGAACATAAAAGGCTAAAAGTTGAAGTAAAAAGACACAAGCTGTTGAAGCTTTGCCCTCTGTGCTGGGAGGTGCAGCTCATTTGCATTTAAAGGGACAGGCACAAAAACGGTGCATTTTTGCTCACCCTCAAGAAGTTGCAACTTTAACATGCTGGGCTCTATCTTGCACCCGGCACAAATGACTTTATACACTGACGCATTTATCATACCTATTTTGCACTCGTGCAACCGAAGCTAATTTGGGTGGGTTTGTCCCATCCCCAATGTCCCTTCTCTTTCTTTTACGGCCCTGACGAGAAAATCGATCTCCTCGGCTGTGAACTCGATGCTGAAGCCGCCTGATAAATGCACCGTAATAGAATTGAGCCATAGAACAAGCGCACCTCGTTCATCATGCTCTTAAAGGGAATGTGATATGACGCTCTTATTGGTTTATTTCCGTTACGCCCAAACCACACCTATGAATAATGAAGCTACTCCAGACCAACTCCTTTTAGATTTGCGCCAGGCGCAAGAGGCATTTATCCCGCCAGGAAAATAGCAACAGGGCCGGCATCCGCCCACAAAGTTACTTGCGCTTTGACACTTGAGTTTTAGATCGTTACAATAGGGTCTGCTATGTAAAAATATCTGTGGGGTAATTTGAGCTAAACCTTCACTCTGGGGACATTAGAGATTTATTTAACATTTTGTGAAAGGCCATTATACCACCCCTTTAAAAAATAATAGTCCTTTTTTATAATATCCATTTTCTCTTGCTTAAAGCAGGATTCCTCTCACAAAAGAAAAGTGGAAATGGAAAATAAGGCTTACATTCCTGGGTGAATTGCTACTACAACATTTTTAATTAATTATATTTTATTATAATAACTATAATTTTAATAATGATCTTTAATTTTTATAATGACAATGATAATCATAATTTTAAATGTAACATTTTATATATGATTGAACATTTATCTAAATATAGGCTACATAAAAATACTTATTTCATTAATTTATTTTATTTATTAAATCATTTATTTACAGATTTTTTATTTACTAATTATTTGCAGTAGCAAATATCAATCCACCAGTACTTGCTGTATTATTTGCAGGCTTCCTGGAGAAAGTCTGGCAGTTTAATGCGATTCTCATGAGCTATCCTGGTTCTACCCTGATTGTGTTAGGTAGGGAAAAGCTTGATCGGGGAGAATTTTTATCCCTATAGGCTGATGATGAGATGAGGAGATCTGGCTCCAACAGCACCAGCGACACGGCCAGTTTGAACCATATTCTGATGCCCATAGTAACCTCCCTCTATGGAGTGAAAACAGTCTCAAAACCTTCCACAAATGCACGTGAGATCCACATGCGCGTACCAATTGACAGATGCATGCGAGATCCACACATGCAAATCAATCCACAGATGCACGCGAGAGATCCACACACGCAAATCAATCCACAGATGCACGCGAGCAGTAGGCGCCGATACCTGGGCTCGAGCACCTACGGAAAATACCAAGCACCCACGTGTGCCAGACTGCCAGCAGGCTACATTCATTTAAAATTAAACATTGCAGTTGGTGCTACATAAAGCGTCTGTCACACTGTGATTGGTTATGTCGCTGTCAGTCGACTGCTCCATATCCTATTCAACAATCACAGCCTTTCTCAGATGAAAACGCCTCTGTATCGCGGTTACATGTCAGATAAACAGGATCTCCAATCATGTCTGTATTTGTGAGAAGTGGCGCTGCCTGAGCATTGGTCCTGAGTTGAAAGATAGTCGAAAGATAGCCTACTTTACGGCTTTATTATCAAGTAAATAGGTGTGTGTGTTGGTGTCGGTGGCTGTCCATTTCCTAAAAGGGGTCGCACACTGGACGAGAAGTGCATCTGTGAATAATAATCTGTGGATTGATTTGCGTGTGTGGATCTCTCGGACATTTGTTGATTGGTGCATACGCATGTGGGTGCATTTGTGGATTGGTGTGCGTACGTGTGGATTTCTCACTGTGCATTTGTGCAAGGTTTTGAGACTGTTTTCAGTCCATATCCCCTCTCCCCTAACATACACAAAGACATCAACAGACAGGGACCCTAGAGAAACAGCCATATCAGCAGCGTTCAGCTGGTCACTATTTAAAAAAACTGTTTGTTTATAATTCGGAGTGTAGCCCGAAGCTGAGAACAGAGCTGTGCCTATCTCCAGGGGTTGAGGGGACTTGGAGCCATCACAAAGACATTTAGGCATAAAGTGGAGGAAAGGCAAAAAAAGAAAAAGAAACAAACAAACCCTTTTATAAAGGATCTTATCACCACCCTGTATGAACACAGGAAGAACTACAGAGGAATCACCATCACTGAGCAGTTTCCCACAGCACAACATCACTCAGACATCACAAATTTACTTGCTATTGAGGATTTAACTTCTTCTTTCTGCATTAATCAAAGGTGGCCTGATAACTCTATTAGAAACAACTGTTTCTAATGTTAGAGCACCCTTGGAGAACGTTTCCAAAATCAACGCATCTGCCAGGAGCTTATTTATTTCTGTCTATATCAAAGGCAATTAATTTCTGAGGTTTTTATTTCTGCATGCTAAGCTTCATTAAATGATAAAGTAAACACCTATATTATTGTTACTTATAAATTAGATAGAAGCAAACTGGTTTGTATAGATACTGCAACGCTTAAAGTTCATTAATCACGCATGAGATAGTGACCGGTTGTGAGCTGATGTTAAAGGGATAGTTCACTTTGAAATTAATTTTTGATTAGTTTTAGGGCATTCAATATGTAGGTGTCTTTGTTTCCACAATATTTTAAATTGACATTTTTCAGTCAAACCGTTGTTGTCTATCAGTCATACACAGGAGGCCAAGGGGATTGACCAAAAAGCATGCACAGAGAAGTCAAGATTAACCATTATTTAATGACTCGTAAATGTAAGTACACATTGATGGCCTAAGACACGAAACAAGCGTTTTTTGTGAGAAAACTAACAGTATTTATATCGTTTTTACCTTGTGTAATCACAATGACGTCCAAGTGATCTGAATCAGTTGTGCAATGTCCAACTGAACCGAACTGAATCACTTCCATGTTAGACCGGAAGTGATCGCTTGCGTGTGACGTCACTCAATATTTACGTGGAGATTTCGGAAGTTTTACCTTTTACTAAACATATTTAGATAAACCGAAATCATCTTCCATTGCGGTTTCCCGTATATCTAAAATATGTTTAGTAAAAGGTAAAACTTCCGAAATCTCTGTATAAACAAAGAGTGACGTATGACGCGGTAGGCCAGCGTAGGCGCGCAAGCGATCACTTCCGGCGCATGCGCAGACCGAAGCGCCCGTGCCGGCAGATCATTTTGTCATGGCCATGATTACAAGTGGTAAAAACGATATAAATACTGCTCGTTTTCTCACACAAACTGCTCGTTTCGTGTCTTAGGCCATCAATGTGTACTTACATTTACGAGTCATTAAATCATGTTTAATTTTGACTTCTCTGTGCATGCTTTTAGGTGGACCACCTTAGCTTCCAGTGTATGACTGACAGACAACAACGGTTTGACTGAAAAATGTCAAAATTGAAAATACTGTGGAAACAAAGACACCTACATCTTGGATGCCCTTGAGGTAAGCTAAAACATATCAAAAATTAATTTCAAAGTGAACTATCCCTTTAACCGAGTTTGACAAATTTGCCAAGGTTGTCAGCATATAAATCAAAGCATAATTTAGATATCAGGCGTGAGAAACAAACAGCAGTGAACATTAATTTCTCTCACGGTCATTTACTCACTAGCACAGAATGTCTTTAGTCGCTTCATCAAATCCGCTTGTTCTAATTAGAGCTCAACACTCAATGAATCAATAAAGAATGCTCTAACTTTTTCACACTGGGTTGAAAGGAAATTAATTTCAAACAATGATATTGTGTAGTTTACACAGCTCTTCCTTGATTGGTTATTTTGTATTCAGTTGTATTTACTAATCTAATCTACTCATTGGGAGTTAATTGGTACTTGTTTGCTAGGGAAATCTATTAAATTACATTTAGGCTAACTTTGCTTTGGCCTTTCAACCCTCCTGAAGCATAGGCCATTGAGAACTTTTCTCCAGCGTCCATGGTCCTGGACAATTTTCTCTTTCCAGGTATACCCATTCCCTTTGGTTTCTGCCTCCATGTCTCTTCTCCAGATGCTTTTAGGTCCCCCCCTTTTCCTTTTGCCTTGTGGATTCTCTCAGTCTGGTGATGCTTACTTGATTTTTGCAAGGTATGCCCTATCCATCTCCACTTCCCCTTCCTAATTTCTTGTTCTGCAGGAAGCTGGTTCGTCCTCTGCAATAAATTGCAATTTCTGATAGTGTCTGGCCAGCGGATTCTGCGTAGACAGCTTTTGATAAAGGTCTGGATTTTCCTGATGGTTGCTTTTATTGTTCTCCAGGTTGCTGCTTCATTAAGATGGACCGACTTGACTTCGGAGTTGAAGAGGCGGATATTGGTGTGTGTTGTGAGCTGGCAGGAGTTCCACATATTTTTCATCATGAGGAATGCTGCTCTTGCCTTGCACATTTCATTTCCCTTCCCTGTTGCTGTCTTTTTCAGTCAATTGCCAGGAGAAATAGAAATTGAGACACTGTTCCTATTTAGGCTATCTAGGTGTTATTTAATAAAGGTCACAAGACAAGTTAAACCTTGACATATTTTCCCCTAGAAAGTGGAGTCCGTGGCTTCAAACGGGTAGGATGTAGGTCTATTCTATTAATTTTGAGAACACCAGGAGTAAAGAACAATGCTAAATGCAAAAAAATTTAATTCAGCTAAATATGCATGTTTAAAATATACATATTTTAACTCACATTCTTTTTATCAAAGATTATGTCCATTGAAACTATATGGTCTTTTGAAATAAAAAAATACAAATAAATAGAAGTAAGGCCAATATCAACAGATGAGATGATATGCCCTCATTATTGAAACCTATTAACTTTACACAGAGTAAAAGAAAATACATTCATTGCAGACATAATTTACAGTCACATACTTTCCAACCAATGAATTTCCATTACCAATTAAGGACTTTCAATCATTTGTGAAGATGAATGGTCAAAGCTTTTTAAAAATCATCTTATTGAGAACAAAGTTAAAAGAGTACTTTTTAGCCTAAGAAGTACTTTAGAACTAAGAATAACTAAAAAAAATGTAAGTAGACAACAGGGATTCCCATTGTAAGACTGTTCATTTGTGTGATTTTCCAGAGCCAAAATTGCACTTTTGAAATTATTTGATATTTGCAGGACTTTGGGAACATACAGAATTCGCATGCAGTGATGATAAACACGGTTTGTGCCAACCACAATGAATTTTGAGAGCATGAAATCATCAAAATTCAAGAGCCATCCAGAAACTAAAATGTACAAATTATTCATCCAGCCTCAGAAGCAGCATGCCCACTCAAACCAAAGTGGAATTAAGACAAGTGGATTTTGAAAACAACCTCCCAAAAAAAAATAAAAAAAATAAATACCTTTGATCATTAAATTCCAGGCAAAAATTTCCAGGTAAAATATTTGAAATGCCACAAATAACGGTGAACGGTTGAAAGCAACAAATGCTTGTCAAAGAGTTTTGTTTAGGGTTTTTTTGCATTTAGAGAGATATTGTGCAATTATCAAAATGCAGATCTGTTCTTTTCCATGAAAATACTACATGGTGATCAATGGCTGTCAAGTCCTGCTATCAATTACTAGGGGTGTAACGGTACACAAAAATCACGGTTTCAAGTACGTACATCTGGTTTTAAAGTCACCGTTTTCGATACAGCAAAAAGAAAGAAATGCCAAAGAAATTTCCTATTTGTTTAAAGAAAAAAATATTTTTAAATAAGTGTGAGTTTTCCTAGATCTTGAAACTTTCAGGTTTATAAATGGCTCATCTTTGAAGGATGAACAAATAATGTTTCGGTCATCACATTAAAAATAACATTTAAATATATATTTATTTATATAATATTTGAATTTTTAAGTGCTGGAAAAAAATGTGTGAAGTACTTGAAAGCATTTCACCATTCCAGCAAAACTGGTTCCAGTTAGTGTTACTATATTAAATCCATGGTGAATGTTGCCGGTCTGTGGACGTAATGTATTACTAGTTCATTCACGGCACAATGTTTCTCCTGGTTTCCACGACAGCGCTGTTTGATCTAATAGAGATCTACGGTAAATAACGGAGAAATATGAATGCATCTCACTAGATCTCGCAGCGATGTAACTTATTACCTCAGTGGCTAATTCAAATGTTTTCTTTACCGGATCTTAAGCGCGGTGTGGTAACAGTGTTGCTTGATCGAGATCGGCTTGCGCTGCACAGATGTTGCTGGTCCGAACTGATAAACGATTCCGTGAAGCACATAATGAGTAGCGCAGTTTCGTTCTGCTATTTACACTTGCCATTTGATGTTGCGTAATCGTTGTGTTGGCCAGCACTGAATTTTGCCGGCAGGAAAAATGGTCCAAGCAATCGTTCGGTTTGTATGCGTACCGAACCGGAAGCCTCGAACTCGAAACGGTTCAATATCGAATACATGTACCGTTACACCCCTACTAGTCAACAAAGCTATCAAAGTAAAAAAAATAAAAATAAAAAAAATAATATATTTAAAATTATTTCTAGCAGGGGTCACTCACCTTAAAGTGAAGATCTCTACTGAACGAAAGGGTGGAGACAGCGAGGAAGCCTGACACTGTCTCCCTCTGCCGGATGGGTCTTGAGGGAACCATCACCACAAAGTTACTGTCCAAACGCAGCTCAGAGAGTGGCTGGAACAGCCGTACACTGCCGATCCTGCGCATGGGTGTGGGTCCTGAGAAGTAACCGGCTGGTCCCAGTTGGCCAGTGCGGATGGAATTGGTCTTGCGGGAGTCCTCAGAGCTGCATTCCCCAGTGTCGGTGGATTGTAGCATGTAATACAGCTCCACGGGAGTGCCTTCAACCAGCTCAGGAGATCTCTGTCGACCTGGTATGACACTAGGGGGACTGAACCAGCTAGGTAGTGGCTCCAGTTCAGCCACACACAGTCCAAGTTCCCCTTTCAGATGACAGGTGCCTCGTACCTCTTGGGTTTCATGGAAGGCAAACATCCTGACACACGGCAATTTGTCCATGGCACTATAGTCGTCCCAGTCCCGGCCTACTAAGTAGAAGAGAACCTGAACCTTTGGCCAACTGGGATGGATCCGCTCACTGATAATGAAAGTCTCTACTTTCCAATTAAAACTAAAGAGTGGAGAGGAAGTGGATAATGGGGATGTGGATGAAGGGCTGTTGATGAGTCCCAGGCCCAGAAGCTCCATGGGCACGGGCTGTTCCACATAAAACGGTCCGTAACTAGCATTGACCGACGGTGTCTTTCTGGCTTGTTGGATAAAGAAAAGTTCTGTACGAACCTGCAGGCTGGAGTTCCTCATGATGTCCTGGTTGGCTTCTTTCAGGAAGAAGGCAGACTCTGCATTTAACACCTGATATTGGACCGGAAGATACGTGGGGATGGCGCCAAATCTCTGCAGTCCTTCCATCAGCATCCGGCTGTCAATGACTGCCAAATAATGGAGAAGACAGGAAAGACATCACTCATCCTATCAGACAGTAAGAGCTCTAACCTCGACCTAGCAACTTGCATGCTCTTACGTGCTCTAAAGCACAGGATCATTTGTCTCCATGCCCTATTCTGCAATCCCATCTTAAGGCAACTGGACTCTTTCATTGAATGCCTCAACCAGCAGTTCACTGCAGATATTTGGGGTGATGGAAGGACCCAAGAGGCTCCATTGATTTTGCGTCACAGCGCTAGTCTGAGAGAAAGAGATGCTGGCGATTTGTGACAGCTGGTGGCAGACAAATGTTATTGGTGCTTACGGCAGAAACTACAGCACAGCAGGAAAAGGCTTATATACCATTGTGCAACAAAGCATTTCATGGTATTTCATGGCTTTTATTTAAAGGTTTTTCCGAATGAATATAAATTGAGTCAGGCGATTTCTACTTGTTCTACAGCACTTTTTTTATACAGAAAGTTATCTTTGCTTTTTGTTTTTATTTTATTTTAATGTAATCACCTATAATAAATCAAATCATCTCATGAATATTGAGTTAATACAGTGGAATCAGTTTGTTTTGTTTCGGGTGAACCAGATCTTGAGAAGAGTAATGCAAAATCAGTCAAGAAACGTGGAGTAAAACTTTACTCTAATAATATTTCCTTGTGGGACTAAAACATTATTCTTTTTGGCAGCAATAAAAAAGGGAGAGAGAAAGACAGAAAGAGGGAGATTGACAAAGAGTAATCGAAAGAGCAACCGTGTTCGTCATTATGTTCTGCATCAAGTTCAAGGGTTACTTTTTTGGCGCTAGTCGACTTGCATACGGCCGTTTGCAGGAAGTTAGTTAGTTAGTTAGTTTTTTAGTCGATTAAGTTTTAAAATATGGATATTTTTCTTACACAAACACATCGCTTCACTTCAGAAGGCCTTTATTAAACCACCAGAGCCATGTCAAGCACTTTTATAATAGATGGACACACTTTGATGGACTAGGTTTGGAAGAGCCAGGGCATTTTTTAACAACTCTGATTGTATTTGTCTGAAAGTAGCATGTCATATTCACATGGCTTTAGAGTAAATCATGGGCTAATTTTAATTTTTGGGTGAATGCCTTTATTGACTCATTCTCCTAAGGATATGTGAATTTTTAAGGATATGTCAATTTTAGTACAAAATGTATGTATTTTTTGTATTTTATAATTTATTTTATATTATTGTTATACAGTAATAGCTTTGTCCGTCTATGAATGTTAGCACATGTTATTTATGTTTTATGCTATTGGATACATAGCACTTTTAAGTTAAGGTCCATTTCATTAGATGAAATATGGTAAATGTACTGTACTCAGCATAGTTTTAGTGTTTTGACAGTCAGATAGACTGCCTTACCTCTAACTTCTCTGAAGACAAGAAGTTCGTTTGCCCACAGGTTTCATGGTCTGAAATATGGAGTGAAACTACAAATAAAACAGGAAATATTTTTCTAATAAAATCAGGTGGGCTATTGTGTATTGTGATATTGATGGTGCAACTAAAAGCACAATTTTCGCCTTTGAATAAAAGCATTCTGTAAGAAATTTACAACAATCTATGTTAGCTTCTCCTCTTGTTGGACATAATATTCATCATTTTTAAACTGGTTGAAAATTTACATTTACTAATTTTTATGGCTTTTTTGCTGATCTTTCACTACTGTACAGTGTAAGAAAATTAATATTAATTTTGAAAATATCAACGTTACCACTTGCAGTTATCGATAATAGACAAATTAGTGTTTATCATATGGCTCAGCCTCATGCCTAAGAACAACCCTTACCCATTGTAAAACCATTGTAATTCACTGCCAATGGTGCATTATTTCTGTAGTTTAAAAGATAACGATTTTAGTCATGTAATTTGTAGTCTGTACCAGATTGCATTTCAGAAGTAATCTAACACTGCACATAATTACATGGTGAGATAGAGCAAGACAGAGACAGGGAGGAAGACAGAAAAAGCACCAGCTATCTGGGCATTGAGCACACGTACTGATTGCATCAGTATGGAGCAGGAATTTCAGAATGTAAGCCTTATTGGAGACGTGTCTGTTGAGCAAAGGGGGAAAATTAAGCTGATTTCAAAATGTTGGGAGTTGTGAAACAAGCACAGGGGGAAATTAAAGATTCTGAGCACACGGAGAGGATACCACTGACAGACAAATAGCAAAAAAGGTCACATTAAAAATAGAGAATATTTCCTTGGCATGCTTAAGGTTCAAGAAAGAGTAATTTATGTATTTATTTTTACATTTTACAACTAGGAAAAATTGCACCTACTACTTAAAAGCAACTTGACATTTTAGATACAGAGTAAATTAACACTTATTTTTTTGTTAACAACAGTGCAACTGCAAGTTACCATCAAACTGCGATCAAGCTGTGATCAGACTCAATTAAGCTCCAAAAATAATAGATCTGTTCAGTCATGATGTGGGTTAGTATAGGTCTTACCCTTAAGGCTGATTCACTGTGGGCCAGCATTCCCATCGGGAAATTCAATTAGGTTTTTAGAATAGTGTTTTTCAATTTATGAGTAAAACAAGGTCTTACAATACTACTTAAAGAGACTTTCATGCTCTACAAAATAAATTACATAAACTTACATCCTTGTGGTAACTCACACTAACTTTGAAAAGGTTGGGGTTGGTAAGACTTTGTTTAATGTTTTAAAAGTCTCTTATGCTCACCAAAAATATCTGTTTAATATGTTTAAAAATGTTATTGGTGGCACACTTTTCTTGAGAATCATTGTTATATGCTTATTTGTTGCTCAAGTAACATTTTGTATTATTATCAAGGCTTGAAACGGTTATGCTGCTTAATATTTTTGCATAAACTGTGATTGATTGACAAATAGATAAAACAGCCATTATGTTTAATGTAAGTCTTTACTGTCACTTTTGTCCATTTTATGCATCAATTTTATATTGAATAACAT
This sequence comes from Hybognathus amarus, assembly GCA_030378365.1. Lineage (NCBI taxonomy): Eukaryota > Metazoa > Chordata > Actinopteri > Cypriniformes > Leuciscidae > Hybognathus > Hybognathus amarus. Next base: position 46,177 of record JAQIUQ010007358.1, on the reverse strand, counting down.
TATTAATTAATTTGGAAATAATAATATTCTTACAGATCCAAAACTGCAACCTTACTAGCTATTTCTCTTCCAAGTACAATAGGACTACAAACTGAAGAGCTCTGTTGCTTTCTGGAAGATTCTATAAATCTATCTTCCCCGCTTTTCCCTATTTCAACATAATGCAATGAACATTACGATTTTCCATAATGATAATTAAGAATTTTTTAGAGACCCATTAATGGCAGGAAACTCTTGATCTGCATTTGTCATGCCTGGTTGCAGAAATATCTTCCACAATCTGCTCAAAGCCACTTAATCAAAACATTAGCAATCGCGCACTAAGGCTTACAGTGAACTAGTGTCTCCGATGAGACATCTAAACAAACCTAAGAGGCAAAAAACATAAGCCTTTTTATGATTACATTACTGCTATCTATCGCTTGTTGAGCTTGAGTCTACTGCAGTGAGGGCTGGAAAAAGTCAATTGACTCTGGAAGTTAGATGGCTCACTGTATTTGGACATGGCAGGAGGCTAGCAGAAAAATCTGCTGATTTCAGCACCTCACAGTACCCGTGTTATACTAACCGCGGTGGCTTCTTCTGCACTCTCGGATGACTGGACTTTTTATTTCAAGGTAACAGGCTTTGAGGATTGGTTTGTCTGGTGAGATTTGTATCCATTCCAACTCTCTCCCAATCACTAGCGTTTGCAATCTCAGCTTGATTCTGTAGCCCTTGACTAACGGATTCAGTCAGATGCTGAGCCTAGCACCAATGAATTATGGGAGAGGGTGCGTAAATGGGAAGCAGGCCCTGTGTCATAAAGGACAACTTGGAGAATGATGTAATGATATGCAGGTATGCTCTCATTTAGAGTCATACCTCCGGGGATCACATTGCCAAGACATAAGTGAGAACAAAGGCTGGTGGGAGGAAGTCAAATGAAAATATGAGTGATGACTCAGATTATTAGAATCCAAAGCCTTTAACAATAAAAAAACAAAAAAAAGACAACTGCAAACCAGCATGAAAATATCTGATATTCTTTTTATATTTGCATATTTGGCAATCATTCATCCGACGGTAGTGTAAATAGACCAAAAATTATAAGCAAAAGGCTAAATACTATTATTTGATTGAAATACAATGAATAAATAGAGTGTGGAGGTGGTAACCATATAACTCATATATAAATATAGCTCTAAACAAAATACAATTCAGCCCTAGCTATAAAACAGCATTTTTACTAGAGAAAATATTACTATTTGTGCCAAGTGGAACAGCAATTCAAAAATCTACAAATACAGATTCTACCCTTTGAAATGAGAACAGCTTTTTCTTTTATATACATATACATATATGTATATAGTCTCAAGGTCAAGGTAGCATTAATTGTCTAGTTTACAGCTGAGCAAAATCCAGATTTGGAACTTGATATCAGTATAGCAGATGACAACCGAAATCACCCCAGTATTCATATGCAGTATTCCCTGCATTAGTCCCCTAATATAGTTTACTTGATGAAATAATGAAATTAGGGGCTGATTTTGCACACAAACAAAGTTAGCAAAATTGGTTTGGTTCTAAATAATGCTTAAAAATGTCAAAAGCACATAAAATTATTTAAACAACTAAATTAAATGACAACTACATTACTGTTAATATCGCTAACTGAGGAAAAGTGATCACTATATTACCGCTACTACAAAAGAATAAGAAATTTTTTTCCCTAGAAAATTAGCGAAAATTTCGCTAATGTGATAAGTTTTTGAGCAGATATTACCTAAGATTCTGGGGTGTAGAAAGATCATATGTTCACAATTTTTTCACAATTTTTTTTAACGAGTACATTACCATATAGATAAGCTAACACATATGGACAAATAGCTATTGAATACCGATTTATAATTCATGAGGTTTCAAAGTTAAAAGCCATTGCACAGAAATCTGGATACAAATTAATCAGACATGGTGTTAAATTCATTATATATAATTAAATAAAAACAGTTGTATAATGAATGCTCGCCACAATGTTGGCCAGACTCCAGTTCGTGGGCATGAGCATGTGGCATAGAGACTGAATCCCTGAAACAACACTGTAGCTGTTTTAACTGATGACAGGGCTTTGAATGCATTCAGAATACACTGCCAATAAAACCACAACTCTAATTCATGCATGGATGGCAAGATGGCATTTAATTGCATTAAACATTTTTGATCTCGATGAAGAAACCACATGGGTTTTCAAGTGTCCAATTGAAATTGCTTTAATCATGATCAGCATGACAGCCAAGTTCAATCCATTCAAAATGAATCAAGTGTTAGCAGTAACTAGTACACGTAGCGATGCCACAGACTTAACAACTTCACTTTTCATGACAAAAGCACAGCTGGTTTCATAAAAATGCTGCTTTTTCCAATAACCTACCAGCTACTTTTTCCAGTGTAGCAGGTTTTGGTATTGGATACCCTCATGTCATTATTCGATACATATCACAATACAGAACTCACAATACGATAGTATTGCAATACTCCAAGACGTATGATAAAAGGGTGTAAATGAATAGGCTTGGACTGCTGGTAACCCAATACAGGACAATGGTGACACCAAAACGTTGTATGTCCATTCCATGTTCCCTCTGTGTGGTTTCCCTTCTAGTCAAGTCTGTCTTGGTTCCCCCCTTGGGGTAGTTTATGTTTGTATTTGGTTTTATTTTATTATCGTTAAAAGCCCATCAACTCTGCACTCTAAGTCTCACGCTCCTTTCACCACCCCCATACCTGACAGAAATTCTTTCCTTTACAGTTTAAAGGTACACTGATATTTCATCAGTCAATTGTGAAAGTCTTAAAGCTTCTGGAAACAATAAATCCAGGAAAGTTCTATGAGAAGGATAAGGACAATTCTAGAGAAGGAGCGAGAATAGATTCACAAGTGCTGGGGACAAAGTTTGAGCATTATTCCAAACCTAAAATCTGATCCAGGGCAATGGGGCATCTACATATATGAAAGTGCATGTCCAGTTTTGTGCTACAGTACAGTGAAAGAAATCTGCCTGCGAGCAGAGAGAATCATTACACTGATGCTCTCTTGCGTTACAATGCGCTCTCGATTTCTGTCATTAAAATAACGCCATATACACGGCCTCAAACTCACTATAAAATAGAGAAGAAACTCTAGTCTGAAAGCTGCAATGTTTTTTTACAGGGTTTCTGCAGGTTTCACAAAGTCAAATTTAAGACTCTTAAGACCTTTTTAAGACAATTATGAATGAATTTTAAGACCTATATTACTACGACGAAAACAAACAAAAAACATGCGAAAGGGAAATGCGTAACAAGTCTCAAAATTATTCGCAAAGTAATTTAATTTATTCAAACTGAACATTCAGCGGAAAATCAGTACAACGGTCCCATGATTTTGGAAATTTGTTCTGTTTCTGTTTTTATAGAATCCCTATTCCAAAATGCGTAATGTAGGCCGTTTTATCTTCGTTCCAACAATGTAGGACTGGTGTCTTGTCGGCGTGTGGAGAACCCAGAGCACCTCTGCTATTAGTGTTGGCTCTGATCAAAAAGCAAAATCCAAATCAGCAAAATGGATCCTAAATTCAGATATTTCAAGCCAAGTATCGCTAAACTTCCACGTCCCCATAGCTGAATAAAATCCATTTTATGTCTTTCTGTGGTATCTGAGATACCCGCCAATAACACAAAACCTCAAAACTGATTGGCTGTTGCATGTTGGTCTATTTTGTAGTCGTAATACAGCGAATTAAGAACTACAACTACGTAATATAAATAAAAAAACCCATTCCAAAGTGCTGCAGGAGCATTTCAATGAGATTTACATGGACATAGGAAAATTAAGACCCGTTTAAAAAGATTTAAGACCTAGAACACAATACTTCAGCAAATGTAAGACTTTTTAAGGCCTTAAATTGTGATTTTGAAATTTTAGACTTTTTTAGACTTTAAGACCCCATGGAAACCCTGTTTTTATTTTATTTTATTGGTAAAATCAAATGGAGAATATCTTTTTTTTTTTTCTGGGTGTTCAACCATTTCGGATTTACCTGCCCATTGGGATTCACCTACCTGCCTAAACAGAAAATATTTTCAAACGAAAATGCCGTAAAACCTACAGCCTAAGTTCATCTACATCTGAGAATATCTGAAAATCACAACGGCAAAATAGCAGTCCCCTTATCAGGCGTGAGATTAAATGCTTCCCATGCTAAATCACATTAAGAGCACTGTGACTATGATATAACTTATGTCCAGCGACATTAAAGAGCTGATCATCAAAAACATATATGAGATGTATACGTCTGACTGACAGTTAACAAAGAGCTCCAAACAATCAGTCACAGAGTCGGTAGTCCTCAGGAGCCCGGCAAACAAGCTAAGAAAAAGGGAGAGGGGAGAATACAAGGCCAAAATGAGATGAACTGTATGTCCCATCGTGCATGGCTTCAAATTCAGACACATGCTATCCTTTCAGCCAAACTGAAATGAGGCTCCCTTTGTTCCCAGGTAAAATGTCCCCCTGTCATTTTGACTCTTAACACAGCGTATAGCGATATCTATCAGCTCTCCTGCCACACGTAAAGACATTGTAAGTAACAGCAAAAAAAGTTGAGCCAAATAATTACCTCTATCTGCCTCCGTTTTTTGCTGAGAAAAAAGCTTTCTGCAGAGTTTCCCTTTTCTTTATTGCCAGTCATAAAGTGCAGGGTCGCCTCATAAAATGTCTCTATATCACTGTGGCATTCTTCAAAAACCTGTTTTTATGGGACATCAGTCCTTGAAATACCGGGGTCCACTTGAAGGACAATGGGCTGATCAGTGGCTGATAAATTTGCCCTAGAGATTAGCCATGATGGCTTCACTCCAAGACTGTGTCGATTCCTGAACAGCTCATGGAATTGGGGGGAAATGCATTTTAACTAACCAAAACCATCTACAGTAGGGTCCAATTTGGTGAGGAAAAAGAATATTTGTGGTCACTAGTGTATAGAATTTGTCAGAATGTGTTGATGCGCACTGCAATTGCAATGGATTATGGGAGGATTTATCTGTTTGGTACAAGGAAGTTTACCTCAGGGAAAGATTAGGAAAACATCATGGTGTACAAACAGTGAGTTTTATTTGTCATACAGAGAGCCTGATGGGCTATTGTAACCAACAAATTCGACTCAAAGGGTGTTTCGATTTTAATGAGTATACTTTCATAAACGTATACAAATCAAACAAATATCCGTTTAATGAAAGCGCCGGCTTATGAAAGCATCAGATGCAGCCTCTTAAAATCCACATGAAAAGACTTGGCGAGAAATTTGTTTTTGACTTCAACCCTTAAAAGTTAAAAAAAAAGACAAATCTCTTGGCAAATAGTTGTTTTTCAGTAACTTAAAGGAACATGCCGACTTTGGGGACTTTAGCTCATTCACTGTATACCCAGAGTTAGATAAGTCCAGACCCTTTTTCATATTCTCCGTGTGTTCTGTAAATCTGTATCGCACTCCAACCACTAGCCGAGCTGAGCACAGGGACTGGATGTAAATGGCTCCAGCTAGCATACTAATCCCAATCAGTGTCAAAATAACGCGAACATTTTACCTATTTACATGTTGTGACTTGTATAGTCACAGAGTGTACTAATAACAAGGTCATCTGAGATACAGCCATCTTTTAACCATATAAATATTAGGAACTATATTCTCAGAAGGTGAAGCACTGCTACTTGGGCGAAGTGATTACTCGCAGCACCTGAGACGCGCCCATGGTGATGAGCAGAGAGTTTGTTCAAAGTTGGAGTAATAGAGTCAGACAGCAATTAGATAGTAAAAGCATAGTTTACAATCATGGGTACTCGCTGTATTGTAAAGATAGATGATAAACAGAGAAACAAGTAAATACCATGATGTTTCACATAGAATTCCAACCAAAAACGCATTACTGATTAATAAATATCACAGAACATGAATAACGAATTATTATTAATACAGGAATCAATATATTTTAAATGCAATTTACTATAGATGAACCAAATGTATTCAACAACATATAATATAGTAATGTTAGAAAATGTATTACAATAGGCTAGAATAAGGGGAAATTATTATAGCCTCATTACTTATCTAGCTGAATTATGGTCTTTATTGGTTCATTTGCATTCTGTTTAAAGGTTATTCACCTTAATATTAGGAGTCTTGTCTCAAAAATAGATCTTTTCAGAGCCTGGGTCTTTCTTTATAAACCTAATATCATCACAATATCTGAAACCTGATTACACAGTAACATCTCTGATGCGAATTGAAATTAATGATTAGGGCCTGTGTTTTGTATAGCATCTGAATGTTATACCTAGCATTGATCCTGTTAATTTTGAGTGTCTTCGTTAAAGACTTCTCATGTTAATAAAAATGTGACTATTGGCAATATTTATAGGCCACCTGTGCTGGGAGACTTGTGTAGTCTTGTCAACAATTAACTCCATAGAGAAGCACAATGAATTGATTATTTTGGGGGACTTAAACAAGAACTGGTTTTATCATTCCTCTGTTAATGATAGAAATTTATTTGGCAGTATAAACCTCAGTCGGTTAATTAATGTGCCTACCAGAGTTGACCATCGATCTTCATCTTTGGTGTTGTTCATCTTTTTGCTATTTTATTGCACCATTAAACTTATCTACTGCAAATGGTTCATTATGCCTGTTGATGTTTACTATGTTATGTGATCTAAAAACAAATAGTATACTGGTCCTGATTTAGAAGTTAAATTTGTTAAAACTGCTGCTTATGTAGGCTATCAATGTTTTCTCTAGCAGATTTATTTAATTTGTCATTGACTACTTGTTCTATTCTATCTATATGGAAATGTGCAAAAGTTACTCCTTTGTTCAAAGGTGGAAACTCATCTGATGTCAATAACTATAGGCCTATTTCTAATATCTGTTCTATTGCAAAAAATTGAGAAATTAATATTTAATCAACTATCATCATCTATTAACACATTACATATTTTATCTCCATTAGTCAGGTTTCAGACCTAATTTTCTACCATGACTGCTCTTTTAACACTTACGAATCGATGTGTTCTCGTCCTTTGACAAAGGTCACGCAACAGATGCCATTTTCATTGATTTTTCTAAGGCCTTTGACATGGTTAATCATTATCTTCTTCTTGATTAATTGTACTCTATTGGTTTAACAAGAGATGCTCTTCTTGGATTAATGATTATCTTCATCAGCGGATGTCAATGTGTTGTCTTTCAGGATTTTCAGTCAGATTGTGTAATTGTTAAAAAAGGAGTTCCACAAGGTACCTCTCTTGGACCATTACTGTTCTCTATTTTTTATAAATGATTTACCTCAGTTGTGTTCAAATTGTTCAGTGCATCTTTATGCTGATGACATGGTAATTTATACTTCTAACTCAGATCTGTTACAAATTCAGAATTCTTTACAACTTGACTTTACTTCGGTTCAATGGTGTCAACAAAATGCTTACATTAAATAAGAGGAAATCTTGCTGTACTGTATGATGTTTGGGTTCGCGTCATTGTCAATAACATCTTTGATTTGAATATTATTGTTGATGGCTTATCTCTTGAGAATGTCGATTCATTTAAATATTTCTGCCTTTGGAATTAACTCTGAACTCTCTTTTAAGCCGCATATACTGTAAATTATATTATTAAAAGAACATTTATTGTCTGTGTTTACTTTACTGCTCAATTAATGGTTTCACATTTCAAGATAGGGAAATAATTTTTCTCAGTTCAGTATTTCCTCTTTGGACTTATCAACTCTGCTTACGTATATTGTTTATTAAAACACCTATGGCATTTATCATAAGCCTCTTAATGCTGTTAATAATTCTTTGTGTTTAGATTTGTGTTAAGGTGTCCATTTCGTTTTCATCATTTTCATATCTATGAACAGCTTAATTGGTTGCATCCTAAATCTAGAAGACAATTCCATTGGTTTTTGTTTATTTTTAAATGTGTTTATTTTGTTTGTCCTCCTTATTTGAATGAATTTTCGATTCCATATAGATCTCTATACTCACTTAGAGATACGCAATATCCTTTTTTCTTTGTTCCAAAAATTGTAAGTGTAGATGGACGTAGATCATTTCAGTATAAAACTCCTTTTGATTGGAATAATCTCTGAGATCTATTACTTTTCTTTGTCGTTTTAGGTTATCCCTGTTCTGTTATCTTAAATTAACTTGTATGTTTTTGTTTGCTATCTGTACTCAAGATTTATCTGATCTTTTGCAGGTATTAAGTGGCATTATGTGGACACTGTATGATGCTGAGATTTCATTTTGAAACTATGTTGTGGGTGTAGGTAGTTCACAAGAGTGTGTGAAGCTGGGTGAGCATTTGTTTCTGTTTTTGTATTTTTTTGTTCTGTAATGTTGTTTAATTTTGTGTTGTATTATGTGTTGTATATATTTTGCCTGTGTTTTACAGGACCCCCTTGAAAATCAGATGTTACATCCCAACGGGCTATCCTTTCAATAAATTCACAAATTCAGTCTTTGTGCTAAGCTAGGCTAGCAGTGGGTGCGTAGATGGAGATGGAGATGAAAAAGGTCTGTTGGAAAAATCTAGAAAAATCTAACTTGGGGGGCAGCAGTAAAGAAGCTAAAGTCCCATTTAAAGAATCCAACAAAGAGTCATATGTAAGCAACCCAGCATGGAATATTCTACACATAAACATTTTCTTTCGCTCTTTCTACACATAAAAATCTAATTTCAACACAATTTTAGCTATAAGAGCTAGGCACCACAATAAGTCAGCCAGGAACTTGGGGAAGTGTTTAAGGATCAGTTAATCTTCACTGTCCACATCTCAACAGTCATTGAGTTATGCAGATGCTGAGCCTAACAACATCAGAAAACCAGGCCCTACCTATCTGAATGCGCTCATGAGTTCCTGTACATGTCATCTTAAGATTTGGGCTTCCACAATGTCTCATTTAGATGACCATCAAACCAGCACAATTAAGCTTTTACAGATGATCCAGAATTCAATCATTTGCTGGTCTCTCAGCCAAACAAAGAGTGGCCAAGTCACACACCTCATCGGTTTCGTTTCACTTGCTACTTGTAGCTCTCCACAAAAAGCTGACCTTTGTTCATTGATTAAATGTAAAAGTTCATGATGTTCTAAAGTGAGTCAATTTTATTCACTTGCTCAAAAGAAATTTTTCATTTCTCCTAGTAGATCACAGTCTTCACTCATGTAGGTCAATAATTGTATTCATTAGAACTTTGATCACCAAAATGACATATTTAAAAGTTTTTTTTCTGAGAAAAGAATTCTTCATGCCTTAAAATAGCTTGAACAAAACTCTACACCCCTTGCTTCATGTAGTATTAGTGGAGTCATGAATATGCTAAGTAGTAGACTTGTAGTCAAAACTGCCTAAACCGAGAACAAGACCAAAGGGTATCGAGAACCAAGACAAGACCAAGACAGACCAAGTAGAGAACCAAGACCGAGACCAAAAAACAGACTAGTGTTGTTGAAGCTAAGCAATAAACTTGTAAGATTTTGTTTGTGCCATTGCCTGTCTCATCTGTGCCGATTTCAAAATCTCCAAATGAATCCATTCTGCAACTTTTAAATGCATAAATATTTTTAAAAACGAAATAAGCTTAAGTGCAGGATCCGAAAGTTGGTTGTTTTGTCGCTATGGTTACACACACACACACAGTTGGCAGTGTGCTGAAGTCACCTGTCAGTTATGCAGTTACCCAAATCTCCTAAACTGAAGTTATATGCGTTTTAATAATATTGAAATACATCAACAACTGTACATGATGTGTTTTTTTAAATCAAGTGATCAAAGTGCTTGCTGCCGCTGCGATCAGTGTTTTTCCATGTGGCTCGCGCACACCGCACTTTCACTCGAACGCAGCGCTTCAATCCGTTACGGATATCGTCGTGGATATTGTAGTATTGTATTGCTAAATCCCGACCACTATGTTGGTCTAAGAACAGCGAGACCTAGACAAGACCGAGAGGTCCGAGACCAAGACAAGACCAAGACCAAAGACAGTCAAGGCCGTGACAAGACCAAGAGACCACGTAAAAGTGATCTCGAGACTCTTTGACAATGTAGGAAACATAATGGTAATTAACACAATTAGCCTTTTGCCTGACTGTTATCAAACAGCTAATGTGTTGCTAATGTTACACAAACTATGTTCCGGTTGTAAAACCTGCCGGCACATTGATGTGATTGGTTACAAGGTAGTTTAGGGATTCAGAAACGCCAGCGATTTCAAAATGCATTTCCGAGAGACTGCCAGTTTTAGGAGAGAAGACTCCAGCAATGGGTGTTGATTTGTGAATGTGCACATAGTTTGTCTTGAAGCATTTAAACAACATTAGATGTGATGACATAGCAAAAGGCTATGAATAAGGTTCCCAAGGAGACTGTGCTATGCTGCTATGGCTGGGGTTTGTTGTCACAAACACAGTGTGAGCAGCATGCAAATCTGTGTGTGAATCCTTCCCTGACTAGTGTGAGCTGCAGGGCCTGTACAACAGAGGATTGGGAGCCGATGACAGCTGACTGATCCCAGTTCTAATACTAAGAACATGTTGGGGGTGTTGTCCCTCATGCAATCTGCATGCATTGTTAGGGAGTTAACTTAGTAGTGACACCACTAACATTTTTCAGGATTTTTTTCCCTACTGTGTTCTGAAAACATTGCAACTTTTTCAGTAACAAGCAATTTTTCCAACCACAAAATTAAAGGTGTAACAAATCCATAAGCTTACCGTGTACAGACCAGGCCCAGATTAATTGCTTAGTTAAACCATTTAAAGAGAGAAATAGTGTCATCATTTGCATGTGTTTTATACTTGCCAATTTACACATTCAAGTGATTCTAAACCATTCCCAGCACAAGCAAAGAGAATTCAATTGGATACTAGCATGGACGAATGTCGTCATAAAACTAAAACAACACAACAACAAAAGGCGCAGGGCCCTGGTCCGACTCAGTCATCACTCTCCTCCTTTTATCCTTCTGGCAGCTCCTCCGTGGGACTCAAAACCAGTGTTCGCCACCAGCCTCGCACGCCTCCCCACGGCTCTCAGCCCACACTCTGCTTGCCACAGAGTAGACGTTACAGTTTCTGAATAGATTCTTTAAAATTGTTAGCATGCGTGATTGACATTAGTGATGGGCAGATCAGTACGAAGTATGCAGATATATTGATATTGACGTTAGAATCGAAATAATCGATAGTCAAATGAAAATATCGATACCACAGGCTTTTTCTCTATCAGTAATTTTGTTTATTTGACAAGTAAATCGAATGCATGCAATATGCATTGAATTAGATAATAACTTATGTTGAGTGAATACAATGTGTAGATAGAACCACTTCCCTGCTTACAGTATCTCAGAACAGTCAGCACCAATGCAATCAAGTCAGAAACCGATCAATCGCAGAAAGCGTCCACACACTGCCAACAATGCACTTCCAACCACTGATCTAGAAATTGTCATTTGATAGATCAGTGATTCAAACAATGCTTAACAGAAGACAGAAAAATATGTTTGAGCTATTTCACAATAAACAAATTGTAGCCTACATTGTTTGTGCAATTAAACTGTTTTAAATTTAATGTTAAAAATTCATTTCGATGTTCTATTCTGTAACTAATTTTAACATAAATCATACGCTGTCAGAATAAAAAGGTTAGATTTTGTTGGTGCAACATCCTGTCACTGGCAGTCCCGTGTGAAAATGAGAGCCCGATCTCATGAAAGTTCATATTTATAGCACAAATTTCATTTCTCATGCCATTTATACGGCAAAAACAGTTTGTGCGTGTATGGTACGTGTTTTTCGCATGCTACGCACTTTTTGGCGTGTAATACACACATTACTATTGCTATTACTGCTGCAACCTTAACCGTTATGATAGTAACCTGCGTGTAACTCACTAATCCATGAGTGCAACAACCAAAAATGCAACTCCTCGCCATCTCTCCTTTCACATGCTGTCAATGCTCGCAAACACACAGGCAGCCTGTCTACTGTCAGCTGGAGGGGTGTGTTACACATGTTAAGCAGACACCTAAACCGTCAAACCTACCTCATCAGGAAATTTTCATATTTTGATTAATTACGAAGCCAAAAATGTTTTTTTTTTTTTTTTTTGTGGATTGACTTTTCTTGCATGGATGAATTGTTCACCACAAAACAATTAATTTAGGCAAACAAAGTAAGGTCAATTGAATTGAATTCATGGGGACTTTAAATATTAAAAAAGAATAGTTATTTTAAATTGTAATAATATTTCACAATATTACCATTTTAAATTTATTTTTGACCACATAAATGCAGCCCTCCTGAGAACACACAAAATTCGTAAATCATACTTGATCCCAAACTTTTGAACAGTAAGCGAACATATTTGCAAACACACATATGCTCACATATGGTCACTTACACAAACCATACTGTTTACACAGATGGGGTGGCATCAACAACATACAAATATAACCTCCTACTCTGCATCTATGCGGGAAGCTATGTCACAAGCTTGCTTCTTAAAAAAAGTACAGCAAAGACAGCAAAGGACTACTGCAGTGATCGGCAGCACCTTCAAACTGAGTGCTGCTGCAACAGAGTCTCTGCTTGTCACACATACTAACACGCACATCAACCAGAAACAGTAAATGCAAATCCACTAAATATATACCATCAGAAAAGAAATCGCAAATGTGAGCTCAGCAATGAGATTAAATAGCACTTAAATTAAGACTTCTGCCTCTCAGGTATTTCTCCCAAGAAAAAACTTTTTTCCTCTAGAATTTCGAAAGAGATGCTTACAATGTTTTAGACTGTGATCAGATTTGCCAAGATACCAAACTCTGCACTCAAACATTTAGAGATCTCAATATGAATGCAAACAACTTTTCTGTCAGGACCACTATCGTCAAATACGATTAAAAAAAAAAAATAATAAAATAAATAAATAAATAAAATAAATAAATAAATAAATAAATAAATAAATATATATATATATATATATATATATATATATATATATATATTTCAACCCATGCCTTTGGCCGCACCATTGCCAATTCTGATACAGGTTATAGACCACAAACAATTTAAAATCTTTGTCAAAAAACATGTTTATTGCATTAATTCCATCTGCATTCATTTGAAAAAAATAAAAATAAAAATAGGCAGAAACAATCATAAAGGTATTATGCTTAGGGCACCAAAATGGTTAGCAGCAGCACTGCATGGTAAATGGACTGCATTTATATAGTGCTTTCATAGACCTAATGGCCACCAAAGCACTTTACATTTTGCCTCACATTCACCCATTCTTTCACCGACGGCGGTGTCAGCCATTCAAGGCGCCATCCAGCTCGTCCGGGAGCAGCTGGGGTTAGGTGTCTTGCTCATGGACACCTCGACACTTGGTCAGGTGGAACCGGGGATTGAACCACCAACTTTCCGGTTTGTAGACAACCTACATGAACCACTGAGCCACTGACATATTATGGCATGGTCGATTTTCTTTAGTGCAATTTAGTAAATTTCGGTATGGGGATGTGTTGTTTTATATTGGTCCGCACCACGCTGTGAGATTATTTTTGTGCCAAGCAAACACTTCCTCCCTGCGCTGTCCAGTTTGTTCGCGACTTGCGCGTCTGGTCGGATTGAGCCGCGTCCAGCGGAGTGCAAACTCTGTAACACCGCGCCATTTGGCTTTCCATACCTATGTGCATTTGTCAGAGCCTGCAGTTGCTGCTGTGACGTGCGTTCGAGAAAAGGCCGTTTCTCAATTCTTTTTATTGAAAAGAAAGAACGTGGCCTGACACAATTTCTATTCACAATACGTACTATAATATAACTGTATATTATTTTATTGCTTCTGTATTAGTAGTTTGAAGAGTAAAAAAAACAGCCAGTCTTCACGCAAGTTTAAGGCAACCGGCAAGTTCGGTTCGGACTAAAAGGAAAAAATCTATAAATAATTGGGTAGGTCCTACATTGACAGGGTCTGGTCGGGTTACGGCAAACAGGAATATTTTTAAGAATGGCCTGAGAGTCAGCTGACGCAAGTGTGACGTGACCTGCCAGTACTAAGTCTCACGTTTGATATTTTATTTTTATTTGTTTTGCCCTACCATCATTTTCACAGGCCTAACCACAAAATAATTTTGCTTTATAATGTTTTTCATGTGAAATGTTTTAAATACATGTTAAGGTGTATTTGCAAAAGAAAAAAAAACAAGATTAAAAATGCAGCAATGTACTTGCATAAATTTATAAACACTTTTGCCTAAAAAGGGGGTATTCGTTACTAAACATTAAAGATTTTAAGTTTTCAACATATTCTTAAATATGCTATCAAAAGACTCTTTAAAACTATCTGTAAAACCTCATCAATGTCATCCTGGTAGATGACATTATCTAGGTGACTAATCAGCAGAATTTGCATCAAAATGTCGAATTCAACGCCGCACTGACTGGTAAAGAGCAAGAGACAGTTCTTCTATCTGGCCCAAAATTCTCTCACTCTGGCACGGGAGCCATAATCCATTGTTGTGGAATCTTGCCAAGAAATTTTAGGAGAAACATTTAATACAAAGGATTTCAAAGAAACATAACTGAGAACTCCACAAAGCATTCCTGAGATATATGAAAGAGGAGCAAACTTTCCCTCTAAGTAGCCAGGGGCGGAGTTGGGACCAAAAAATCTACCGGGGAAATTTTGTAGACCACCGGCGCCCTGTCGCCGGAACAGGATTTATATAGCATTGTTAGCAGTTCACCTGATTAAAAAGGAAACTTTGTCTGCTATATATGCCTGGAGTAAAGTCCATAAATGGTCGCTCTTCCCACATCAGGCTTTGTAAAACTATGTCTGGGTGCACCTCTAGGGCCTCAAGAAAATTTTGTCTGATTTAAAGGTTAACTGTCATCAATCATGGTCTCCGTAGAGAGATCAAAATTAAGTGGGAATTAAAAGCACTAATTTTGCACCAGGGACAATAAAGAGGGGCTCAGCCTCTTTTTAGTTACGAGCGTCTCAGTCACATTATCAACGGTGTTTGTGGATGCCAAAGCAATGAATTATAATGTAATAAGTGTGAGAATTTATTAGTATCTATTATTTTGCACTATAGCGTAAAATCCATTTAGCCTATAGGCCTAAATGTACTATGTAAATGAAAATGAGTATTTCAAAAGTATATATTTAGCCTACATTACACTATAATATAGGAAAATTAAAATACTTTTGCAAGAAAGAACCCTTCAGCTTTTATTTAGGGAGAAACACCAGATGACCATGATCGCGTGAGCAAGTACCCATGCAGCACAGCACAAAACAGGATGCTATTCTTAAAGAGTATTGTGCTGTTTTATTTATTCACAAAGCTATATCATGGTTTCAATTTTTCAGTTTGTAGGCAAAATATCACAAGCGTAGAGACCTTAATGTTAGGTTATACATTCTACATCTTTAACATATGTTTGGGGAAAGGGAGAAGAGGTAGTTTGGTGAAAGCAGGATTCGCAACTCGCGTCGAGGGCCTACAAAAGCCGTATCCCATAGGCTTTCGCCCTGCCACTTACGCCACTGTAGCTATTCCATTGCTAACGTATTTTTGCTACAAAGAGACACTTAGTGCAAATATATGTCCGTTATAGAAAATGTAAAAAAAAAATGTTTTCTACTATTCGCTTAATTGGGCCCCAGGTGCGCATGGCGAACTTACAATAAATACATTTATCAGACGGCCTCGAAACACTACCGGCCCACGGGAAAACTCCCGACTCTCCCGATTGCCACTCGCCCTGCCTCTGGTAGTACACACATCCATGTTTTCTAGATATCAGTTTGAATCAAAATCATGCTTTGAACACTTCACACACACACACAAACATGCACGAACACATCCAGTCAAAAAACCACAGCCACTGTCAAATTTCCCCAATAACCTACAGTCATTATTGACAGGATGCCAGAGTTGTGAGCCAAAAGCCAAAGCGTCAACTATTTGCAACTACCGTCTGCTTGGCTAATTGCATACATCGTCTTTCATTTAAGGGTGATTGAAGTGCAGGAATGAATCTAGCTGGCCCGACAGGGCTTCAAATAACTGAAGTTACTCTGCCAGCATCGAGAGATGCACAAGCCTCTAGAGCCAGCAGCTTTTGATTCATAAGATGTTCTGAAGTTCTCTTTCCTCGTGTGCTAGTTGGCTGATCTGAGACCATTAAAAATTTAAAGGAGCATGCTGCCGCACTGGAGATTCTGGCCTGCAGCACTGAGGAGTAGTTGGGCTAAATGATTCCTGTCAGTGTGTCAGAGATCCCTCAAAGTATCGTCACATGCTCACACCCGCACACCTGAACTCAGATGCAACAAACCTCACAGGTTTAGCTAAGAAGACATTGTGGAGTGGATGTCTGAAGCCTTTTAGCTCAAAGATGGAACCCTTAAAGCTTGTGTAAAAAGTTTGCACAGGCCATCGCTGAACACTTCAGCTCCAAGTCCCCAATGTATACATGCACATTCATAAATGCGAGAGTAAATCCTGTGTGCAATTATGATTCATGGTTAACTTTATTTTAAAAAACAATTTTAAAGGGGTGATGAACTGAGAAATAAAATTTTCCTTGAGCTTTTGACATCTCATTTTGGTCATCATATTATAAGAATATCCTGTAAGTTTCAGAACTGAAAACGACCTTGTTAGTCCAATAAAAGCTTTTATTGACACCAGCCTCAACAAACGTCTCGCTTTTGAAAGTGTGGAAGTATGACGTCAATGACACTAAAACCCCACCCGCTGATCAACGCCTACTTCAACACGGCCGGTTCTAGCCCCGCCCACCGATCTCACGCATTCACGCATAGGTAAACAAAAAGCATACCTCGTGATGACAAACCGGAGCGAGCTACCAGCAATAAACATTCCGTTGACAAAATGTTGTGCCGTGCCTGGCTGTGGAAGAGGACAGTCGCTGCATAAGCTTCCTCTGGATTCCAATATTAGGAATGCCTGGTTAAAATTTGTTTTTAGCACGACGTTCCAGCAGATGAGTGTAAAACATTATCCGTATGTTCGCTTCATTTCACCGAGGATTGTTTTGTGAACAAGACACAGTTCCAGGCTGGATTTGCAGACCGATTAAGAGAAAAGAACGTGATGTGCCGTCTATATTGGATCTGACAGGAATTGTGCAACACACGGACTCTGGGTCGAACATGTATGGGCGAATCCGGTTGCCATTTGACAACATTGGACGCTTTTCCCCACGTGTATCGAAAGGGTGAGTTAAACTCATTATAATATAAGAGGGAGAAATGAAGACGACACAGATATGCATTTTGTGTATGACCTAGAAGTATTTATTCAGCGATCGGCAGTTAAAGTTAATTTGTACGGAACATCGTTGTTGTACGGAACATGATTAGTTTATGTTACCTTCTATATTGGATCCAACAGGAGTGGTGTACAACAGGAGTAATATTTTTATTTTAGAAATAATAATCTACTCGGCTAGCATTGCATTGTTACAGATCCGTTTGATATCTAATAATTATGTGTATGTGTCTACAAGTATCCGTTGTATTCGAGGTGCTGTTGGTTCATTGTCCTGCGATTCGGGATCGGACTCTGGGTCAAACATGTATGGGCGAATCATTCCGGTTGCCAATTTACAACAGTGGTTTTCAAAACAAATCCCCCCACGTGCACCGACCGAAACCAACAACAGTTGAATTGAAGCTCATTATAATATGCAAAACTGTTAACCACTCAAAGCAGTGGGAGTTTACTTCCTAGTCTTCAATGTCGATACGCCCATAAAATCCGAGCATTTTTCAAGTAGGCTGAAAACTAGGGAAGAAAATAGCCCATAACTTTTTCATTTTTATGTTTTTGAATGTAAAAACCAAGCGAACGTCATAAGTTGACCTCAGATAACAAAATAAAAACATTTAAAAAGCCAGTTCATGACCCCTTTAAGATAAAAAGACTGCCTGTTAATAATAAGCTGTATAGTATAAAACACTAAAAGATGATTTGACTAATACAACCAGGAATATGTAAATAAATAAAAATAAATAAAACTAACTAAACCCCACTAGTATTTCTTTTTTATTATTAAAAAAAATAACACATTTCAGAGTAGGAGTATTACAGCTCTATCTGGGCATTATAATGCATTCAAATTGTGCAACATTACGGTATTATCTGAAATGACAGCCAACGAACGGTTACATAATGAACTACCTAATGCACAGAACAAATAAAGTATAAACAATGTGAGCAACTGTGGACATATAAATGCTCCCACCAGTTCTATTTGAACAGTATCGATCTAACAGTGATTAAATCATAATTATAAGGGTGGCATGAATTTGCAACCAGACACATTCTAAAAACAGGATTATTATAATTGGCCATCATTATCAAGAAAATAATCCTGGGCCCTTGGAAGTAAAGCTAGGTGGATGGAAATATAATGCCTAAGGTAATAAAATTGAATTATTGTTACTGTACATCATATTTCGAGGGCTTTGAACCAGGTCTCAATGAGCTCTATCCAATGGTGCCTATCTGAGATCAAACTGTATTGAATAAAGCAACAAAAGCAACAAAAAGGTGTATCTGACGTACGTATATGCATATTTTGTTTTAAATTTGAATGGTGTTAGAACATGTTCATTTTGTTAATATGCCATACATTTTTTTACTTAAATACTCATTCATGTAAGTATGCCTGTGGTTGCAATATTTGTGGTTTAAGGTCAATAATACAGGTGATTGAAGTGTGGTCAAAATTTTTTTTGTCTCTCCTGTAAAGTTTGTCAAAAGCCACTTACGCCCCTCTGGCTCCAAGCCCTCGATTTTGCTTGTGACTGATTTTGTAGCATTTGTCCAACTGGTTACAAGTTGGACAATGAATGAAACAAGTTGTGAATGAAAAAGGAGGACATAAAAACAGCAAACAAAAGTTTTAAAAAAGTCTGAACGGTAAGAAAATACTCTTATGTCGTCTTCGCAAAGACTTGTATAGCATGGTAAAGAAATATCTGGGTTATTCTATCTATTCAAATCTTTCCTTTCATGAACTTGAAAAATAAATATCTCGAAGTTTGAAAAACTAACCGGTTTTCACCCGTGCAGATTGGATAGACCCTGTATCTCGAAGAGAAAGCAGTGCGGCGTGTTCTGCCTGAAAGGAATTTCGGTGTACAGCCTTTCTGAAAGGTACATGATGCAGTAAAGGAAAACAGCCCTGTGGTTTCCATCCCTTAAGCTGACAGGAGAAGATAATGTATTTTCAGATAGAGCTTATACACTGGACCGTGCTGCTGTCCATCAGTCGATCACTGCCTCGAGTTCGATATCCCAGAGACATGTTTATTAAAAAGGTGGTGGGGGGTAGAATTTGCAGGGGGCTGAAATTGGCGAGTTTGAGACCTGGATGGATTCTACACAGTTAATTAAGATAAAACGATTCAATTCAGCAAAGATTGAGTTGCAATTGAGCCCAAGCTGCTCATGGTGGTTGCTCTGATTAGGAGCCAGAAAATGCATTTGCTGAGATTTTGATGCGAGACAATATTCCCGTTTTCAATTACACACACGAGCAACCCCCTAACTACCAAAACTGACTCATTTGCATGATTGAAATATAATTACTGCGAGATGAAAAAATGCCTGTGTTTTGTTTGCCGTTACAATTGTGTTTAATTGTTTCTGCTGTTTGTTTTTGGTTTGTTCGCTTGCTTGTTTTTTCCATTCAGATATCAGCACAAGCACTCGTAACAATCGATCTCTGGGTCAATGAATAAGGACAAGGTTATTTTTCACATCTGGGATATAAAAGTCCACCTGTTTTCCACCATACTCAATGCAGTAAATCAAAAACAAAAAGACTGACTATGAACCCTTAACTATCACGCTGACATGGTCCAGTATCCAAAATACTTTATATCATTCCTGCAGAGGAAAACTGTAAGCCTGGATAGATTTCTTTGTGAAAAAAAAAACACACAAGATGCGCAACGATAAGAAAACTAGATGTTCTTCGTCACCATGTCAGAAACCTCTAATGCGTCTCACAGCTGTTCTTTCTCGTGCTGACAGCCGCTGCTCGGCACCATTAACAACCTGCTGACGGGCCTTGAAACTCACCAACCCGAGAGTGTGAAAACTGTAATCAATGATAATAATGCTCAATCATTTGCGAAGACCTTATTAGCACAAGTCCCACACTCTGGAACTCTGTAATATTGAGTTGTGTTTAGAGTTATGCTAATGCGTCTGTAATACCCTGCCTGATTCTGACAGCATCTGACATCACTCATGGTGCATTTCCTCCCACTTTTAGTCAGTTTCCTGAGCTGCATCCTTTCAATCCTTCTCTCACTGTGGAGGCCACTGCAATGGGTCTTGGTCCCTCCTGTACTACCTTTCAGTTTTTCTTCCCTCCTCATCCTCCACTTTTGGGCTGTCTGATCCATTTCAATGCCTTCAGTGGCCTTTTCACTGCTAACAGAGTCAGTGTAAATGTCTTCACAAAACGAAACAGACACCGCGTTCAATGTCTGCACTCGACTCTAAATGTCAACGGCATGCCAGCTATCACCATTCACCATCAAGAGGACGCTGCAAGGTATACTCAATGTTTAGCTCCTATCCATAGCTGTCAATTCATCTGTAGTGTATCAAACGATCAACAATTGAGATTTTTGATAGTCGATCTAAATTGTTTCTTTATAACAAGCACTGCAGCATTTTAAATCCATACCAGTAATGCTCCATTAAGCAAATTCTAAAAATGTATGAGTGCAAAAATGGAACCCAATTAAAACGTTAACATGAATGCTGGGAATTATGCAATGTGCATTGTATGGGCATCATAAATAGCTATAGATAGAAATAAACAGTCAAATAAATAAATTAAAATAAAACCGAGCACATCTGCTTAAGGACTATGTACATTGTCATACATTGCAGAAGCATCCCCAAACCCCCTGTCAAAAAGAAGCTAATTTATAGTTTTAAGTTGAGCTATGGTTTCAACTTAAATATGAGGTTATTATGATATTAACATTCATTACATGATACCCCAAACAACATATGGCAATGCCATTGTACATTTAGTATTTTCGTGTTGGCTAATATGAGTGTTTTATTCTTTATTCAGATCCCAATTAGATTCCACAAAGTGGTTGCTATTCTTCCTGGCGTCCACGCAAGACAAAAACATACGGATAAAATAAAACAAAAAAAATGTACGCACAAAATCGCACAAAAATGTATTGTTGAATCATGATGTGTAGATTTCACGTATGTAAGCATGCTCAGTGAACGAGAACCAAGTTCTTCCACCAATTTTTTTTTTTACCACTAGAGGGCCAAAAGTTACATAGTGTACCTTTCAGTAAAATTGTTGGCTATTTTCTTCACAACACTAATGTTCAGATTGACAAAAATTAATCCTAGTTGCAGCACTGATTTTTTTTTTTTTTTTTTGCTAGTCTGTTCAACTTAACTTCTCCCCTATGTTTAATTTTTGTTGGTATATTGTTTAATTTAACCTTATTTAATATTGTAGACCTATAACAAATCTATTTGGATAAATGACAAGAGGCCACTGCCAGCTGTTCATGTGATTGCATCATTGCATCCAAGAAGAAAAAAAAACTGCTTCAGACAACAGACTGTTTCAATCTCATGTGAGTGTCCATCATTTTAAACATATTTGTCAGAAATATGATTAATTTTGTTGCGTGCAAAACATTTTTAAAAAGGGAAAGTATTACTAAACTGCACCTGAGGTTAGTTTTATATCATGCCATAAAATTCTAGCTGGTGGTAGTCAAATATTTAATCTACTTTTCCACCTTGAAATTACAGAAACAAATGCCAGGGGAGAATAACAGGCAGTAAATAATAAAAACAACTCCTTGTTTTGATTAAAATTCATGCCAAAATCATAATTTATAAAATATATCACATTTGGTCAATCTGCACCAAATGCAAATTTCATTTGGCATATAGATTAGCATGTAAAAGTTGATGATAAATCTATAACAATATAATGTGAACCGATGAGGGCAATGATTCTCTTAGACATGTGCAATATAATTAAATTCGATACAACCTGTAACAAAAAAAACGTAGCTTTACGTTTATTTCAAATGATAATTTTCTCACTTGCAAAGGTTTTGATGAAAGCTCAAATTCAGTTCAGCCTTATTTTTCTGTGGCATGCTGAATGCACTTCATTCTGATGCTGACACAAGTTTATTAAACTAGCAGACCCTTAAACAAAATCTATTTCATCACTTTCAATTGTGATACTCAATGTACGAGTCATAGCAAACGAGTGAAAAGAACTGCACAGGAGCCTGAGTTGTGAAGGAATGTTGAGTTTCCCTTTTCCTGTCAGGTCTAAAACATTTGACTTCAATGCAGGAAAAATCAAGCTCAGCTAACTCTATAGCAATTAAGCCAAAAAGCCACTTCATACTGCACAATCAAAGACAAGAGGCAATCAAGCAAAGCAGACTGTCCTCCACATCAGTTAGCCTGCATAGAAATAAAGCACCTTCTCCTCCAGCGTCAACAAAAAGACCCGCCTTCAACCTAAAGGAGCAAAAGCACTGTGTTTATGGAGATTACATACAGTGGCGGAGAAGCCCAATTACCTACAGCAAATGTACTGCGTGGAGCCAAAACCCATGGCAGCCCACAGCGAAACAAAGTGATTTTACAGCTCAATTTTAATCTGCAGGCTTCGGCCTGGTCTCCTGTTCCCCATGTGGGCCTTTTAAAATAGGATTTATCTGTACACTTTAAAGCATACCACTACCAGTGGCGGCACCAGCCCAATGCTTAGTGATGGTTCTGAGGGTTCTCCAGTGATAGTGTAGGGTTTAATGAGGTTGTCTGAACACAGAGATGGTGCTGCACAGAAATAACCATTTTCACTGGGTGGGTAAATCAGAGAACCAGGGAGGGGAAAAGTTTGATGTGTCATGTTTTAAAAATCGTAGCACTGCAAGAACAGGTGAAATCAGTGTTTGTAAGTAGTTAAAGAGCAAGGCAATAACTTTTCAGCAGTGCGACAGTAATTGTTTTTTAATTAACTTTTAAAAGAATTAATAAAAACTCAAGGAGATTGCATGAGGAATTTAATAAAAGGGTGGCAATCATTGTGTATTTATTTCATAATGTGATCCCCCCTTATTCAACTTATATGTATGTAGATATATGTGTGATATATGAATACATTATACTTTTATTTTCTTATTTTTTTTAGTTTAACCCAAATTCAATTTTAATTAAAGATAAAAAAGCTGCTCTGATTAAATTACATATTAAAGGCCGTAAATATCTTGTACATTTTCAATGATTTTACACCCTTAAATGGTTAATTCACTCAAAAATTAAAATTAAGTCATTAATTACTCACCCTGTACCAACCCTGTAAGACCTTCGTTCATCTTCGGAACACAAATGAAGATATTTTTGATTAAATCTGAGCAGCTCCTACATAGGCTGCCTATGGGACTGGCTCTTGACGGCCCATAAAGTCATTAAATAAAATGCTTAAATATTCCATGTGCCTACAGTGGCTCAATTATAAGTTTATCAAGTGATGAGACTACTTTTTGTGTGAAAAAAAACATAAATAACGACTTTATTCGACTATTCCATTACTTCCTTATGGGCGCATGCTGCGAGAACTGAGATGAGGACGTTCTTCTTCGACTCTACTTGTTACCGGCTGCTCACCGCTTCAGGAGTATTACCGCCCCTACCGTATAAGATGATGTGCTGATATAGCTGGAAGCGCAAAACTTCCTGTTACAAGCAGAGGAAGATGCGCGCTGTACATGCGCTTTTCAATTACCGTATTTTCCACACTATAAGGCACACTTAAAAGCCTTTAATCTTCTCAAAAAATGACAGTGTGCCTTACAATCCGGAGCGCCTTAAATATGGATCATCATCTTATATGGTAGGTGGCAGTAATACTCCTAAGCGGTGAGCAGCCGGTAACAAGATGTAGTCGAAGAAGAACGTCGTCAGCTCAGTTCTCGTGCATGCGGCCATAAGGAAGTAATGGAATAGTCGAATAATGTTGTTATGTTTTGTTTTGTTTTTCCGCACAAAAAGTAGTCTCGTCGCTTGATAAACTTATAATTGAGCCACTGTAGGCACATGGAATATTTTAACATTTTCTTTAATGACTTTATGGGCCGTCAAGAGCCAGTCCCTTAGGCAGTCTATGTAGGAGTGATCCACCTCTCAGATTTAATCAAAAATATCTTCATTTGTGTTCCGAAGATGAACGAAGGTCTTACAGGGTTGGTACAGCATGGGGGTGAGTAATGAATTACTTAATTTTCATTTTTGGGTGAACTAACCCTTTAAATGAATTTAGCTACTTTTGTTTGGACTTTTCTTTTCTTTGTGTAGTTTAACTTCGAGCAGCTTAAAAAGCTAAAGTTTTAAAGTAGATTCCCCAACACTAAAAAAATATCCTGGTCATTTTGAAGTAACACTCAGATCTTGGTATCTATTTCGGATTAAAGATTGACTTTGAAAAGGGAACCATGGTACACTAACCAGGATGAACCGGAGGGGAGCAGCTGGGAAAGGTAATTGCCTAGTTGGTGCCATGTGAGATTCAGTATGGAGGGGTGTTGCTTTTTCTGTGGGGCTGTAATAAAGGAGTTGAAGGTGGAGGAAGCACAGAAGTAGAGAAGCAATTCGCTTCCATTTAGATTTAGGCTCCCTGAACCCAAGTGAACCCTGCTTAGTCCCGTTAATTAAACCTGAAAGTGAGGTGAAGGGCAAAAAGGAGGGTCAGAATAGGATGCAAGACTTATCGAGAAGTGCAGACCATGCTTTGGCAAATAATAATGCAAATGAAGCAGAGGTCAGCAAGTTTTCCTAACGAGTGCAGACCCCCTGCTGGCACAAGTGTTAACTTTATACGAAAACATTGGGAGAGAGAGGATAATGGTGTAAAGAGAATTGCTAGACTGTACTTATCCATGTCAAATCATTAATTCAGAGGATGAGTTCAGCTTCACTTTCACAACAAATGAGACTTTAAAAATGCAGTTTGATGAAAACACACACTTAAGTTGTGTCCCAAATGACGCACCATAATATGCACTTACACTATGTACTTACACAAGGTTTGCATTTTATAAAATTATTTAGTCTGATAGCTCTGAGTCTGATATATCTTTTCTATTTGGAATTTTCAGTGGACACACTTCCACTAAATGCCAGTAGAATAGTGCACAAGCATGCAAATTAAGACGTGGCATTTGACTTTGAATAAAATTCACAGAATGTTGAGTTAGATATATTAATTCCATATGGTGAGCTTAATTACAGTACGTCTGTAAGACAAACTATAAAAGTGGAACTATAATATTCTCATCTGAGCTTTGGTTGTGTTTTACATGTGACAACCTGCTTGCCTTAATTACTTGTCATAATTAATTTTAAGCAGAATATAAAATTATTTATTTTTATATTTCACAGGTGTTGAAAAGAGTATTGAGATGACAGATGATCTTAAGTTAAAGGTGGGCTAGCAAAAACTCTGAATCAAAAAGCTCTGTACCTTGAGCATTTTATAAAATGTAAATGGATGTAGAAATTCAATGAGAATTTAGCTGAAAGTGCTTGGAAAAAATCCTGTTGCTATTACCATATGAAATTAACTGCAAAATTATTACCGTCAACAGCAACTGACGTCTCTAAAAGGGTCTAAATATTTGTTCCTGAATTCAGTCTGCAGAAGATTATCCATTTTGGAGGCGCACTGACTTCTAAAAGTTGATTTTAAGAGAAAAAATCTCAATTCTACAGCTGAAATTGGAGAAGCCTTAAGCAATATTAATTTCCCTAAGGCAGCATTGCCAAAAATTGGCAAATGGCTATAACCATGTGAAAACATTTTAGAACATATTGGTTTTGTTATTATCTTTGCACTAGTCATAGTCAATATTTTTGACATCTGAGGCCAGACATATAATTCCTACCGAGCTTTAAAAGTGGTTTCTTCTATTGAAATGTATCTATTTATCATCCATCCATCTATATGCCAATAAACATTCAAATTTAAAGGCTTTTAAACCTCTTTTTCAAAACTTTCAAATAAGGATTGGTACAGCTCTTAAATTTGCAGTTATAAGAATTTCAGTACATTTTAGGTCTACTTCTGCACATTCAGGATAGTGATAGTGTTTGTTTATATACAGACAATGATGGGTAATATTCATTCCATGTTTTTAGATGCTGTGATTCAGTGATTAATTTCATCTTCTGTTTATTAATTTCAGAAATTGTCTTTAAACTTTGATGACCAATCATTAAAGTTTGTCACCTGCATGACTAGAAACTATAGTTATAGGAACCCTGAAATGCTTAATTTACTCTCATGCTAAATTATTATTTTTGTTTAAGATGCACCATTTGGGGGCTCAATTCACTCCATTACAATGGTAGGGACTCTCTGTCTAAGTAATTATGTACCCTTTGAGGCTGCTGAGATGTTTGTCATCACATCAACAGCACAATGATCGGCAAGACCTTCATGCAACAAGAAAGAGACACGAGAAGCGAAAGAGAATGAAGCTCTCAGGGGGAGGAAGAGCTGTGATCTGAACCCTCACTCCTTCTTGCTGAGTTAGGAGAGAGCGCGAGATGGCGGGTGAGTAGTTTGACTAAAGCTCTGTTAGCTAATGTGTCCAGACCACCCACTGAGCTGCACCCATCTGTCTGGATCTCATATTGTCTTGTAGTTGTGATGTGTGCTCGGTTGCATGAGCCCAGCACCCTCAGCCCTATTCTGGGGAGGCGCGCTGGGTAACGGCAAGCTGGCGGGAGTCTGCTCTGGCTTTCATGATAATGTATTCATTTTTCTGCTGCTTTACACCACTAGATGCAAGCAAGCCATCGTGTTTTAGTTCACATGAGAGTTTGGGGAAGCAGATATATTTTGCAAGGTTGCCACAAATGTTCTCCTTAGTCAAACTGCACAAATTGGAAGTTATGGCCAATGCTAAACTCTGATGTGAAGCAAACTGTAAATTGTGTTCTGAAGAACACAAACATCTATTGTTGTTGTTTCTTAGAATAGAAATGTCATTTAGTGCCACAGGAAACCCCAACCAACAGCGTGAAAGGAAAATGATTTAGAATCAAACATTACGGTGCATAGTTCTCTTTTGCAACCCCCACTGGAACCAAGTTGAACCGCCTTGCTGCCTATTACCTATTGCTGCCTTCTAATACAGCATCCTAACTAAAATGATATTGATAAAAAGTACCATACTAATAGCATTCCACATGCAAAATGTACAACATATTTGATTCAGAACTGAATTCAATAGAGTTGGCGTGTTGATAAAGTCCCAAAACTCTAATAAGCATAAAACACACAGCAACCACAAATATTGTGCGAAATTGCATTTCAATTAGATTATCTGTTTGTTTGTTTGTTTGTTTGTTTGTTTGTTTGTTTGTTGTTCAAACACTATTCACACAGAAGTACATTTCAAACTAAGCAGCTTTATGTTAAATGACTTGAACATCAGAAAAAGCTGCATGTGGAACTTTTTCGCCCCTTGCGTGAAACTATCAATCATATGGATTTCTGTTGAAATGATTGGATTTTGCCCACAAAATTTAGTAGAGCTACAGTAAATGTGACAATACCTTTATATTTATACTATTTATACCTTTATATGTATCGTTTTGTGTTGGTCGGACTTTTCATTCACCTCATTTTTGGGTGGATGTTTTTCACAGAGCTCCCACTCCCAGTACATTATGGGTTTGCTTTACACAAAGTATACATACACTACCGGTCAAAAGTTTAAGATCGGTACAGTTTTTTATGTTTTTAAAAGAAGTCTCTTCTGCTCACCAAGGCTGCATACTTGATGATAAATACACAAAAAACACAGTAATATTGTGAAATATTATGACAATTTAAAATGACTTTTTTATGTTAATATATATTCAAATGTAATTTATTCCTCTGAAAAAAAGCTGAATTTTCAGCATCATTACTCCAGTCTTCAGTGTCACATGATCCTTCACAAATCACTCTAATATGATGATTTTATGCTCCAAAAACATGTATGATTATTATCCATGTTGAAAATTGTTTTTTACATTTTTATTTCAGGATTCTTTGATGAATAGAAAGTTCAAAGAACAGCATTTATTTAATTAGAATCTTTTCTAACATTATAAATGTCTTTACTGTAACTTGATGAATAGAAGTATTGAATTCTTATTTATTTCACCCAAAAATAAAATACAAATTCTTACTGACCCCAAACTTTTTTTAAGGATAGTGTTTAATGTAACAAAAGCTTTCCATTTCAGATAAAAGCTGTTCTTTTGAACTTTCTATTCATCAAAGAATCCTGAAATAAAAATGTAAAAAACTGTTTTCAACATGGATAATAATTATACATGTTTTTGGATAAAAATACCTTACAGGGCTCAGACAATCAGATTGCCCAATGGCCAGAGCAGGGGAACGACCATCGATTGGGCCACTGCTGCATCGTCACAAAAGTTTATCATTGGCCCGTCTTTAAACCTTGCCAATTAAAATATTAAAGCGCAAGAAGACACAAAAGACAACTCAATTTGGTACTCAGAAACCTGTGTCTCAGACAGTGCGGGAATATTGAATTGAGTTCTCTTTCATGTCTGCTTGCGCTTGAATGGACAAATTCACACAAAATACTGTAAAAACGTCTGACTTGGTGAGAATTTTTGTACGCATTGTCGATTATATTCTAAGTAAACGTAAACAGTTGAGAAGTAAAACGCATGTGTAACACTATATTGCCTGGCATTAGATTTCTAAGTGACAGTAAATGTTAATTAAAGAACAAAGGACAAAGAAAAAACATCACTTTTGAAAGTTTATGGATTTTAGGTTAAGGGATAATCTTTAATTTATACAGTGACAGGGTTATTTTACATTTGAGTACTTTATTCAGTCTCTGTATGTCTACATGAAAACTACTGTTAGACCAACCTGAAAAAACTTCATAATTTGATTTGTTCTAATTTATTACTGACTGTTTATTGTCTTTAATAATATTTAAAATTTTTATTAATTAGGCAGTAGTTAAAGTGACAGTGCGGTAATACAGCATAAAAAGTTGCTATTGAGGCTGACTATGCAGGGACAAAAAGTTCTCAAATTTCATCAAAAATATCTGTATTTGTAGCCTGACTTCGTCAGTACTCATATTCTAATGAGAATATGAGTCTGAGACCGCTCCATTAAGCTTTGATTATGAGGCGTGTCGTAACCGAACCAGGAAAAAACAACAACTCTGCACTCAATTGGATAGTCGGTAGACCTACAACCAATCAGAGCAATGCAGTAAGTCAACTCCTTTGCATAGCGCAGTTTTCAACTACAGAACTTACTTATTTTAGAAGTTAAATAACGAGTGCAGCGGAACGTTGATAACGTGATGATTACTTGCAGATCAATCTGTCCATCATCGTATAAAGCCCGCCCTGGCAATTTGATTGGCACGAACATTGTTTGCCTGATCATAATTACTCCTCAATGGATTCGAGTCCAGACCGAACTTCCCGTCCAAAAAATGTTGTGGGCGGAGTTCGGGCTGGCATCCAGGCTACTGTATTTGCATTCCGAAGAGGAAAGTTTGGAACTTTTAAGACTTTGCTCACATGAGGAGAAGATCAGTGAAATAATTTTTATTTTTGGGTGAACTAACCCTTTAAAGGGATACTCCACTTTTTTTGGAATAGGCTCATTTTAACTCCCCCAGAGTTAAACTGTTGAGTTTTACCTTTTTTGAATCCATTCAGCCGATCTCCGGTTCTGGCGGTACCACTTTTAGCATAGCTTAGCATACATCATTGAAGTGCACCAGAACATTAGCATTTCTCCCAAAAAAATTACCAAAGTGTTTCAATATTTTTCCCATTTAAAACTTGACTCCTCAATAGTTAAATCGTGCACTAAGACAGACGGAAAATGTAAAGTTGCAATTTTCTAGGCTGATATGACTAGGAACTATACTCTCATTCCTGCGTAATAATCAGGAAACTTCACTGTCGTGCCATGAGTGCAGCAGGCGCGATGACTACGCAAACTTAGTCCCGGTCACGTTGGAAGCCGGGCACTATTTTCAGGCGCTGCGTCATAACATTACGCCTGCTGCACTCATGGCACGACAGTGAAGTTTCCTGATTATTACGCAGGAATGAGAGTATAGTTCCTAGTCATATCAGCTTAGAAAATCGCAACTTTACATTTTCCGTCTGTCTTAGTGCACGATTTAACTATTGAGGAGTCTTTTTTAAATGGGAAAAATATTGAAACACTTTGGTAATTTTTTTTGGGAAGAAATGCTAATGGTCTGGTGCACTTCAATGATGTATGCTAAGCTATGCTAAAAGTGGTACCGCCAGAACCGAAGATCGGCTGAATGGATAAAAAAAAATGAGCCTATTTCCAAAAAAAGTGGAGTATCCCTTTAAGATCGCACAGGTGAAACTTAACAAAAATAATACCAATTTTTTTTTTATTACTGTTTTGTGGTGGGGCCACAATATGAACCACTGGCCCGAACTGGGTCCAGTAGGGAGAGTCCTTACTTAGTGTTGAGCCCTGCCTTATCATAGAATGAGTAGCATGCTATTCCAAAATCACAATACTTTAAATTGTTCACCAGGCTTCTTATTTTGCCTGCAACGCATACACATATACGAAAGAACAAAATTAGAGCTCGTCAAGAATGTCAAGAATTTTCTCAAAAAATATATCAACATAGACGTTCACGGCAATGATTATAATACTCCATCTAATCATTTTGGAGGTCTAAATTGCCGTCCTGCGAGCTGAGGTTGCCAGATTGACACTTATTTATTTGGACCGTGTTCCACAAAACACAGTCCCTGCGTTTATTTTTATTGATGTCGAGCAGGAAGCGGCATACGGCTGCTGGCAGCCACCCTGAATTATGAGGAAGGTGATTACAGCCCCTCTCTCGCTCTCTCCATAGCCAAAGATCAGTGAGACAGAGGAAGACAGCTCTTGTAATCATACTTAAATAGTCTTGTTGTTTGTGAGTGTGCGTGGTAATGATGCTGGCACTTCAGCATGGGCTCACAGGGGACCCACTATTGTTTCTTCGCCTCATTGACTTCCACTGGCACCACAACAGGTGTCTATGTAAGGTTCCTAGCCAGTTAATACAAAAAATAAAGATTATAGTCCATTTTTGTAAGCTTCTCTGTCTATACCATTGCTTAATCCCACCAATGGCTCTAATGACCATGCATTGAGTGGCCCAATCACTGTAATGTACTTTAACTTTCTCAGGATTCCATGTTTATGGCCTCCATCTCCATGTTATGATCCACATAAAGTTTCTCATAATAGCTCAAAATGCTGTTTGCTAAATTAATGACGTGAACCCTCTTGTTCTTTTGGCATCAACATCTTGTTGTTTTATATACTTCTTTTTCATTTTGTGACCTGACAAGAATGAGCATCTAACCTAAAGCACATTTGAATGATGTTGGCATAGTCAGTGCCACGCTTGTCAAGCCTGTTCGGCATGCCAGACAAATCAAACCCAAAGCACAAAGTGCACACGACACGGAAAAATACACACTCAAAAGAATTAGAGTGATTCATTCTCAGAAAAATGATTCACCCTTTTAATTTTGAGAAAAGCAATGATAATGTTCAAGGAAATTCATGTTTCCTCTCACTGAACGCGATAAACTATTTTTATGTGTGATTATATGTGACATTTTCCTGCTCTTTTGACCTGAATCATCTCTTCTAGAGGAGTAATGGAGTTCTAAGAGGGAACAGCTAGTTAATCTAATGATATTACCAGCTCCTTACCTCACGATGATGATTCTGAAAACTCAAATACATTGATTTACTGTATTTATAATTTCAGTAGTAGTTCTGGCGAGCATGACAAGTCTCTCTACATTACACTCAAGGAATATATACACAGGTTAACACATGTAACAGTTTCAAGGGAAAAACTGGTTAGAACAAACTAGCCTCAATGAAAAAACGTATTTAAATGAATGGTTAACACACACAAAAATTGTCGTTTACCTAGCCTACCCTTGAGTCATTCAAAACCTGAATGAGTTATTTAGGGGAAAGCTGACTTACACTGTATGAACCTAAACTTTTTTTCTTTTTTACTTATCTAGTGTTTTACAGAAGAAGGAAACAAATGCAGGTGCGTAATGACATAAGGGCGAGTAAAAAATTCAAGAATTTGCAAATGCTCAAATAAACCCCTAAAGGAGTACTTAAACTCTGGCACCTATCCATTTGTTTTTAACTTTAAAGTTCGACTTAGTGAAGTGTTTCTATGCAGCATAATCTTAATTTTTGAACAGTACATTAGTTTTGCATCACTCTTCTAGTTTAAGATTCATATGGTAATTGTATATTGAGCACATTTAACCATGGTCATTTGGAACCCACCCTCAATTGCCTTATAACCAGTCATCAATAACATGTCAAGAGCCCCTAGCAGTCTGTAATCATATTGATTCACACACCATGAAGTGTCACCTTTTACGCTACTACTGTAGGCTATGTGATGAATATCTGAGCTAGTGCATTTATTCCCATTTAAATATGGTTATGAAATAAATTAGCTTGGAAAATAAAAGACACGATGTTAGCGTGAATGCAGGTCTTCACCTGTTACTGCTAATGTGCTCTGACAGACTCACCTCTGCAAAGCATGAAGAATATGAGCCCAGCTAGGCTGAGACGCAGCATCTTCAGTTCCTCTGAAGTTGGTCGGGGAAAGAGAAGGGAACGGGTCAGTTTTTTCCACCAACAAATCTTTCTTAGAGTCTACAGCACGGTACACACAGCCTTCATCTCTTTACAAGCAAGAAACAGATTAGGTTAGATGTTTCCCCCTCCGAGCATCTCGACACGAGTCTCTCCTGCGGTGCAGTTACTAAATGTTGTCATCTTGACAGCCATGATTTGTTTCGTGGGTTTTAAATGTCTTCAGAAGTGTCTGAGGAGCACCTTCAACACTAAAGATATATCCCTTGAAAAGTCCAAAATTTGTAGTGCTGTGCTACAAGTGTCTGTTAAAAGCAGTCTAGTGGTTGCGAATGTGTGGACCGTCTAAATAAGCCTCAGTACACACAGCTGCGTGAAGGAGAATCTCAAAGGAAAGTTGAACATCGCTTGTGAGGCTCAGCAACGGTTCGTAATGATGTAAAAAAAATCCACTGTAATTCCAGAACGCGCGAGGTGTCCACGCGCAAAAAAAGAACAAAGTCACTGTTAAAAGAGAATGTCTGTGATTAAGGACCAATTAGAGCTTTTACATAAACAAGTCCTCATTTAGAAAAGATGACGGTAATATATAGCCTACATATACTCCGAGCTTCACAGTTATTTAATACACTTTAAGAAATGAAATTGTAGGCTATAGTCCTCCTGTCGGTGCATGTATCGCCCGTCACAGTTTTGATTCCGAAAAGCAAGTCATAAACTTCAACAATGTGAGGAAGAAATATTAAAAATAATTTCTTCTGTGAAAATGCTCGTTCTTTCTCTCACCCAAGAAATCCACAGTGAATATTCCTTGTGCTTTCGTCTGCTCTTTGGGTTCCGCAGCGACAAGAACAGTGAGTCATGAAACTCTCTCTCTCTCTCTCTCTCTCTCTCTCTCTCTCTCTCTCTCTCTCTCTCTCTCTCTCTCTCTCTCTCTCTCTCTCTCTCTCTCTCTCTCTCTCTCTGACTGGCAAATACTGCTGAACTGGAAGGTAGGGCGGCTTTAGAATGTCAATTTAAACTTCGAAATAGAATGCCTACAATAATATTTAAGAAGAACGAGTCAACTATTCATTCGAAAGGTTACAAATAGTTTGCTAGCGAATTAGGCCACGTATGGATGCATGCATTGCAAACAAGGAAACTTTAATACATCTGTTGTCAATGGTTAATCTGGAGTTGATTAAATCGATCAATATGGCCCATGTCTAAAATTTGCGGAAGGGGAGGAGCCTTGATCTTAAAGATGGAGGCTATTATAGTATATTTTACAGATGATTCTATCCCATTGCAGTGAGTTATGGTTATATATTATAATAGGAGTGATGGTGCAGATGATAAGCTAGTATTTGAGTGATTGGACCCTATTGTAGGCTACTACATTTCCTTCAGCGTGACAGTGCCCTCTAGTGGTGAAACTCGTGTCCGTACCACTGTCAATGGTCCATGGCATAATGCTGAAGTTGCGACGTAAAGTGTGCTACTAACTGCGCTCATTTTTCTTTTCTTGTTCTTCCTTCTTTCTTTCCTTCTTTCCTTCTTTCTTTCTTTCTTAAAAGATTTGGTGTGTGGCTTAACAGGTGTTTACTGGGATCTTACATATTTTGCATTTAAGGTAGGCGAATACGTATCGTCACGTCACTCAACTGGTTTGTCGTTGCTGTCTGAGATTTTGAATTGTTTCTCTCAGCCATGAAAGGATGGAGACCTGAGACAGTTTGAAAGTTTCTTCGTCTGTACAAAGTTGAATGAATGTTTAATGAGGCAAGCGTTGAAGCTGCTTGTGATTGATTGCCTTTTACTAAAGAACTCGTTGTAACATCCCCTACCACTAAATGCACTAAAATGACATTGAAAACATGGTAACACTTTACAATAAGGTTCATTTATTAAACATTAGTTCATGCATTAACTAACATTAACTAACCATTTGTTACTGTATTTGTTATTCTTTGTTAACGTTAGTTAATACAAATCTAGCTGTTCATTGTTGTTCATGTTAGTTCACAGTGCATTAACTAATGTTAACAAGATTTTAATAAAGTATTAGTAAATGTTGAAATTAACATTACCAAATATTAACAAATGCTGAAGAAGTATTGTTTATTCTTTGTTAATGTTAACTATGTATTACTAATGAACCTTATTGTAAAGTGTTACCGAAAACATGTTTAAACATTCAAATATGTATTTAAATATTACAGCATAAAGGTTTGGTTTGAGGATTGCCGCTGAGTTTATTATGTTTTTGGCACCCTGTAGCTATCCTAAAATCCATCTTATAAATTAAATGTAGCATTAAAATCATTTTCATCTTGGAGTAACCGAATAGTCCATCAATCACACTTTTCTTCCTACAGGTTGGAAATTTAATGTGGCCCACTGTGAGGGTCTGGCTTTAACCTTGTACTCACTCACACCATTGCTTAACAGAGATATCGACAGAAATAGTAGCTGATGACTCCCTTACCGCTCAAGTCAGCAATTACTGTCAGTTCACAGAGGGAAAATGTGTGTTGATTTGGAAAGAAAGAGGCGTTTAGGAAAACCCACATGCAGGCATCCAATTAGCAAACACATTAATTGCTTTGCCAAATTCAAGGCAGGGTATTGAAAGTTTTCCAACCATGCTTACAAAGAGTCTTTTGTAATTGGCTGCAATGAGACACCTGTAATAAACTGCGAAGTAGAAAACACATCAAGCTGCTAACACAAACAGAACATTCATATAGAGCGCCATTGCAAAGAAATTAAGTGAGTATTGACCCCATTTACTCTCTCTCTCCATTTGCACTCAGTGCCATATCTTCTCTGTCATTTCAGTGTATTCACCAGGTTGATTGCCTTGACCCATGTCAGGTGATTAACATTTATCAGTCTCTGGGCAAGACCTTTCTCCTGAGATGTTTCAACTGGCATGCTCTTTTAGCATCCTTATTGACAACGTTTTTCTCATTACTGGTTTCAACACATTCACATGTCAGTGCATGTCATGATGGTTTAGCCTGTGATGCCTGCTGTAATTTATCATTCATATAGCCAGCTGCATGTTTCTTTTATCCTCTATTAAGAACTTCACACAACTTCATGCAGTGATAGTACAAGATGTCTTATGGGAACAACTACTGTGAGCAACATGAAAACATATTTGCCACTGTTTACTTTCCTGGTCTTGAAAATACAAAGCTGTTCAAAGGTTTGTGGCCTTTTATAGATTTTTTAATGTATTTGAAAGTCACATATGCTCAGCAAGGCTGAATATTTTTTATGAAAATAACTGTAAAAACAGCATTATGAAACAATATTACAATTTAAGATAACCAATTCATTCATATAATGTAATTACATGATCCTCCTTCAGAATCATACTGATTTGGTGCTCAGGTAATCAGGCATTTTATCATCAATGTTGAAAAGAATTGTACTGCTTAATATTTTTGTTGATACCGTGATAAAGGAATTTTTGATGAATAAAAACTTCACAGCATTTATTTGAAATATATTTTACAAGTTCGCACTAACAAATAAGTCAGAACAAATTAGTACTTGGCGTGTTGTCCGAGGAGAGGGCCCTGGGTTAGGTATTCAGCCAACACCCAGAGTACTCCAATTAAAAACAATTTATTTTTCACTGTTGTTTAAAGCTTCAATATGTAATTTTGCTAACCTCTTACAATAACAAAGGCGTAGGTTGATGACGCAGTGATAAGCGGAATAATGGAACTTGCTGTCATGCTGATGGATCGTTTATGGATGAGGGAAAACATTCATGTTTTTTAACATGACTGTGGTATGAATCAGGGTGTGATTGCTAATTAGACAGATATCAGCGCCACATACGAATCCCGTGGATATAAAGAAATGAGGGAATTACTACTGAATTACTACTCATATGGCAGACTGATCTCATAAAGTAGCGTGTATGACGCACCAATTCAGTGTTTCTATTTTTGGCGTGCTACCAACACGCATAATCACTTTCAGCGCGTTTATGAACGCCGTTGACTTAACGTTATTACTTTATATATAAATATATGACTTACCTCAACCCCGTCCCTAAACCTACCCGTCACTGGGGTTAATGACATTTATGACTGTTCCCCTACCATGCTAGGAAAGAAAAGATCGCTCCCCAGACATTTTGCTTCATTTCGCACGGACATTTGACGGCGTGTACAGACACGCGGAATGACGAGGACGTTAATGGCGTAGACATACACGCGGATAGCTCAAAATGCATAGAGATAACACGCCACTTGACTCGAAAGTGGTGTGTATGTTTACGCAAAAGTCATGATGTCATGTTGCATATGGGTCAGTTCATTTGACGAATAAACTTGTGAGTAAACGCAGCGCTGTTTCACTTGGTCTACACTATCATTCTAAACTGCAATAGGCTCTATGCACGAACCCTGCTGACGTGTCCGAAAGAATCTCAGCCAGCTTCTTTACTTCCGCAAGCGTGTTCTGCAGGCAAAGTGTATAGCGGCAAAACTTTAATAAAATCCGTTTTCTCAGAAACGGAGACAACGATTTTAGAAACGCTGATTCGCTAGTCGGATTTCGTACGATATGAGAGAATACTCACCCTCAAAGTTGTTGATGTAGCTCGAAATATATAATTTAAATAACTTCTTTTTTTTACTCTTGTGTGACAGCTAACTGCCTCACAGTGTTGTTAACAACATTCACGTTAACCGCAGGAAGTTTTTATAAACAGCAAGTGTAATTTGACACTATCTCCACCTAACGCAAAACCGGCTTTTGACGCAGCACCGGATGTAACTGGGCATGCTAGACAAACCCGAAGCGATCGTGCATAGAGCCTATTGAGTTTGTTGAAAGTTATATTATTCTGTGTGATAGTTTGTTTGCCATATGACGACAAGCAGTAAGCTAGATAAACATTAGAATAAAATACTGATCATAGTCTGAACATTTCATTATGTTGAGATATAATATTGATTTGTTTAATGTACATTTGCTCACTACTAAAGCACATGCAGTGATGTCTCTGTCAAGTTGAGAAGCTCTGTCAAGTCGAAGTTTGCCGCGAAGCTCTAGGCATCTTAAAAACGCCATGCCGATATTTATTCTCGTTTAATTATCCTTTTGTCCTAAAGTCTGCATGCCATGATCCATAATGTTCAAACGAAACAACCACAGCATGCTGCTAGATGTTATGCAGTTGTCCACATCTGTCACCATGGTTACTATAGCAGTACAAGCTGAAACCAGGGATAATGCGGATATTATGTCCTTGACAGGCGACAAGTGACAAGGGACGGGCACTATTTAAAATTGTGAATTTCTCTGATTTCACAAATTCTTGGAAACTGCCACTATCTGCTTTGAGACACGAAGGTTGAGGAACCAAATGCAGTATTTATTTTGAAAGGGTAATCCAAAAAAACAAACAAATCCAGGAAAGGGTCATACACAAACAAGTAATCCAAATAATAACAGAAGGGCTAAGGCAAGGAGTGAAATCCAGGGGAATAGACAGAGAATCAAGGTAACCAGGACATAGGAGAAACAGGATACAAACACACTCAGAATTGCAGCACAAACACTAAACAAGACTTTGCAGGGAATGACAGAAAAAAACAGCTCATTAGGGTGACCAAACAAGAAGATGAGACACAGGTGAAAACAATGAGTGCTGATGAGTCCAGGCAGAGTATTATGGGAGATATAGTTTGTGGGTGGTGATTGTCCAGGTTGGAGAAGTGCAAATAAATAAATAAATAAATAAATAAAAGGTTCCAAAAAGGCTTTTCACAGGGTTTGCTAATGAAGAACTATTCAGTTCTTAATAGAGCTTTTTCTTAGTGCGAAGAACATTTAAAAAAAACACTATCATTCACAATCACTATAATCCACTACTTTTTCCACTATAAAGAAACTTTTTCAATGGTTACATTGATGTAAAAAAAGGTTATAAATGGATCATCAATGCAATAAAGAACCTTTATTTTCAAGAGTGTAATGAACTAACTTAACAGAACTGTGTTCTTCACTGAAGAAAAGAAAGAAGGATTTCACTTGCACTTTAATTGTATTGTGTATGATAATACTGATTTGTCTTTTGTATTATATCTTTTAATAATTTTATAAGTTTGTATTATTTGTTTGCAGAGTATGCCATACAAAGTTTAAGATTTGTATGTTTTCTGTGACTCAGGCAAGCTTTTATTCTTGAATACATGGCCATTAATCCTGCAATGATTGAAATAACCATGTAATATAATTAATTATCACAGTTGTTTTTGTCATCAGTTTTTATTGGCTAACAGTCATCGGTCAAATTTCCCCTGGGTGTCTGTTAATTTTGATGGAACGAAGCTCAAAGACTTAATTGAGATTTCTGTGTTGGCTAGGATTTAAATCTGTTTATTATATTAGTGTCATGTAAAAATAGATAACCTTAATGACAGAAGCTAATTAGTGTGGTCATTTATTCAAGGTTTACACGCTGCCTATAGTCCCGTTTTTGTCCCAGAAGTTGTACAAGCCAATTAATGTGATGCCTCTGGGAACAGTTTATGACTCGAATTATAAGACGTACCATAATAATTAATAGTTCAGGGAAGTTTATGTTCTCTGTGTTTATTACGCTGCAGCCTATATGTCAACAACGCAGACATCCAATGCAGGTAGAACATGCACGTATTACTTGATCATATATATGAAACATGTTATAAAATAAATATGTTTGGGTGCAGAAAAGCTTCTTATTTTTTACATGTTTGTGAGTTCTGTCACTGAACCTTTTACACCCTGGATGTAAAGTTAGTGATTAAATTGCATTTTAATTGACCCATTTGACCAACGTGTTACTAAAAAGGGATGAAAGAATGAATATGGTCACCCTTTCTCTTCAACTGCAGAGTTAGCACCAGTGCCTACTTTTTTACTGCAGTGTTAAAAGGTACGAGAGTGGATTACGGCTGAACTACTGGCACTGTGAGCCACAAAAGCTTTTCACCCGTGAAGTATACAGTCCTTCTCAAACGTAACCAAGATGGACACAAAAAGATTGTATTGTGCCCTGTGTAGCCCTGGCCCACATTTTAAATCTCCACTCTCTAACCTAATCAGTGACACTTAGGGTAGACAGCCAACATCTGCGAAACCATATCAGTTCATGTCAGTCAGGTGCTTAAAAGGGTGGAATTGGAAAACCAAATGGAAAAAAAGAATGTACATTTTTGTGTAATTTTACCAACAGGAAGCTTTGAATGGGTAGTTCACCCTAAATTAAATATTTTGTCATAATTTCCTTACCTTTACCTTCATGTCATTCCGAACCTATATGAATTTCTTACTTCAAAGTAGTATATTAATATAAGATATTTTGTTAGAAGAATTATTTATATATATTAATATTTTTATAATATATAGTTCATTGCAAATCAGGTTTATTGGCAAAATCTACAGACTTTCAGCTGTTTGCAATGAAGAAATTGTACAAAAGTAATTGAAAACTGAAGTGGTTTCCCCAAATTCTACTGAAAATGCAACTTTTAATGACTTCTGTAGTCTCAGAATTATTCAACCCCTTCATAGCAAGCATCTTTAAAGGACAACTCCGGTGCAAAATTAACCTTTGGTCTAATTCCACATTTTTGCCTAGTCAACCGTTATCTGAGATTTGTTTTCATGATTGCCGAATGTAAATAGTTTTATCTCTAAAAACAGTTTAGCTAATAATGCTAGTATAACACTAGTATATTGGGCATAGAGTAATGACAAATAAAAATCGCTTGTTATTACCACTAACAAGGCTCAAAATAGCCCCACAGTAACATGGTAGCATAATAAGGGTCCCTACATTCAAACTGAAGCATTGAGAACTTTGTCAGTGTCCATACAGTTTAATAAAAAGATATTTTATACACAGAGTCAACTTCGCGAATACAGGAAGAAGCCATCTTTGAAATATAGTCTCTACCAGTCGATCTACGAACGCTGATCCAAGAGCGCTGAACTGTGCAGAATCTCATATAGTCCGTTGTTTTTGGAAGAAACACAAACACGAACCATTTTCTTGTCTTCAATATGTACATGTTGCCTACTGGTCGCGCTCACCTTATCATCTTATTCACATCTCACGAGCGCACTTGGATTGGCGATCGTAGATCGACTAGTAGAGACTATATTCGCGAAGTTGACAGTGTGGATAAAATATATTTTTATTAAACTGTATGGACACTGACAAAGTTCTCAATGCTTCGGTTTGAATGTAGGACCCATATTATGCTCCGTGTTACTGTGGGGCTATTTGAGCCTTGTTAGTGGTAATAACAAGCGATTTTTATTTGTCATTACTATATGCCCAATATGCTAGCAATTATACAAGCATTATAAGCTAAACTGTGTTTAGAGATAAAACTATTTACATTCGGCAATCATGAAAACAAATCTCAGATAACGGTTGACTAGGCAACAATGTGTAATTAGACCAAAGGTTCATTTTGCACCGAAGTTGTCCTTTAATACTTAGTAAAACACAATTTTGCTGTTTGACTTGCTGAAAACGAGTATAAATAGACACAGACGCGTTTCTGAGGAATCATTAAACCACCTGAATAGAATCCATCAAAACAGCAGACATCTGTAAAAACAAGTGTTGTCTCAAGCACACTGATGTGTCTGATGCAACTAATTAAGGGCTTTATTAGTTAAAACTTAGTTTGATCTAGAACACATGAAATATCTCAACTGGCAAGGGGTTTGTTGGGTTTCACGTTTATATGCATCAAGTCAAAAGAATGTTTCAAAAAGTTCAAACACCCTTGAAAACCACAACAAAGAAACGCACAATAAACCTCATTAGAACTATGTATTCTAATAGGAAGCTTAGAGTGGATGAGAGTTTACCCATTGGTCTTGGCCACTGTCAGTGTGAAATATGAAAGTGCTTAACCCCTGTGAGCTGAGGGAATGGCAGGGAAGCCAACGGGTGTTGAATTGCAGGGTTTGCATGTTTATAATGAGCCGAGAAAACTGCTGCAGAGCATAAAGAAGGAAGTCTATTGCACATTAAGCGGCTGAATGTTTTACAGAGGGTAATAAACTCCTGCCTGGCTAATCAAATTTGCCAAGAAAATACCATCCTTCAAGTCTTCAAGAGACCAAGTTTTTTACTCCCTTTCTTCAACAGTGTTTATTGAGAGTCATTGCAGCAACACAATTTACCTGATTACAGAATGCATCTTCTTGCTTATTTTCAAAAACAATGTAGCAAAGTTTAATAGATTACTCAAATTGCCCTGGTGTGCCATTCTGATGATTAAGTTGATATGGTGATCACAGCTTCACGCCTACATGCCCTATCAGATTAGTAACTTTCAATATCAATCAATAAAGAAATATGTATAATATTGAATAGATATAATTTAAGTCTTTAAGAATTTTAACTCCTATAGACATTATGCGCCAGAGAAATAAGCACAGGGCTACATGGGCAAACCCATCTCTGGGGCATTTGTGAATTCTGAATTCATGAGTTTTATTCAATGAAAGCGGCTGAGGCTCCAAAATCATTTTAAACAATGATGGGTTGTTTTAACCAAAATTTGGGACAAATATGGACAAACCCAAATGTTGGGTTAAAAATGTCATTTAAAATTTTAACCAAATTTCAACTTTCACTTTCAACTGTACATTTTTTAATTACATTTTTAACCCAGCATTTGGTTTTGTCCATATCTGACCCAAATTTTGGTTGAAACAACCCAGCATTTTTTAGAGTGTAAAGCACCACAGAAATATTGTAAAAGTGGACTATATGACCTGATCAGTATAAATATAGGTCTTCTGAAGCTCTACAAGAGCTTTTTATGAGAAACAGATGCATTAGATACTAACATTTCTGTGTTTATTACAGAGGTAAGGGTGTGTGTTTTCTACAAGTTTTCCTATTTAGGTAGGCTTCATAGAAGTGGCTGTTTATAATAAACCCACATAAGTGAGCAGATGCATCTAAGTAGTCTTACCTGACACTGGCATTAAAATGGGCAGTCAAAAAAGTTATGAAGATTGTTTAAAAAACACATGAGGAGAAGCGTTAGTATGATACAATATCAGCAACCGCAAACATTCTATCCGCATTCAGACGGGATTAGATTAACCATAGGATCAGTCAGAGTTTGCGGAAGAGTAGTTAACAGGTAATTTGGC
Source organism: Hybognathus amarus (assembly GCA_030378365.1). Classification (NCBI taxonomy): domain Eukaryota; kingdom Metazoa; phylum Chordata; class Actinopteri; order Cypriniformes; family Leuciscidae; genus Hybognathus; species Hybognathus amarus. The sequence continues at coordinate 3,076 of JAQIUQ010007358.1, read as the reverse complement.
TGGAATTTTTTTGCTGAGGTTGTCTGAGAAAACACAGACATGGCTGATTTGCATTGTAGCTATGTCTGTGAAACAGAAATTTCTCTAATTTCCCCATAAGAACTAGTCCTGTTCGAATAGGGCTTAACACACAATGTTGGATTTAAGAGCTCCAGCATGGAGCTGCATGATTGGTTCATTCATTTTAATTTTTTTGACATAAAAAAATCATATGGCTTCTGAAAACAAGTAATTTGGTCACTTTTATAATAGGTGTTTTTTTTTTGTCCCTGTCCTAATTCACAATGATTCTTTAATTTATAGTATAAAAAAATCTTCTTTATTTTATTATTTTCTATATCTTTCCGCTCATGCCTGTTTTAATTCATCATGTCCCAGAGAGATGTGAGCACCAGTGATCATATCTGGCATCATGTTTACAGAAATGGTCCTAGCTATTAGAATGCTGAGGTAATCACTCCTATTGTTGAAATGTCTGCAGATATCCATTCAATGCATGATTGAGTGTATCTTATGATTTATTTCCTTCATAATGCATGTAATTAAGGTTTTAATTCCCTTACGCTGCAAGACACGAGGAAGCCTTAGAGAAAATGGTAATGCACGCTTCAGAATGGAAATAGCATGCAAATAAAATCTGTTTCAATAACAGTTTCTTTTTACATCAGCCTGCACTTTTAAAGGTGCAATAATAATTTTGAGTATATATTAACTGAAATGTAATATGACATCCATAACTATGTTTTCAGTGGTGTACAAGACATTACTCCATGAACCGCTATGTTTTTATTACCTTAGAATGAGAAATTTATATCTACATAATCATGGGCATCCCCTTCTATGAAGGTCGACATATTGTGACGTCATGTTTCTACCGTAGCCAAAAGCGAACGAACAGCGTTACAGAGTGTGTTTCATCACTACCTTGAAAGAGAAGCAGCAGAAACCTAGAAGCTATTATATGTAGATGGATTTTAAAATCAGAGAAAAAAAGCCTATTGTGTGTAGTAAATAGTGTCCAGAGGATGCGGAGGCACACGCGTGCTACAATCGTGATTTTTGCCGCACGCACCTTTGCACTCATGCGGAAACATAGAGGTTAACCCTTTACCTGTCACCCCCCTTTTTGATAATTGACATTAAAATGCACTATACAAACTTAAATGGTTGTAATTCAAGAATGCTTTGGAATATAGACTTGCGTTTGGTCTTGTTTTAAAGAAAACAATCAGCATATTATTACTAAAGTGAAAGCACTTCAAAAAATTTAAGTATGTAAAAGTTATGGAAGTTATAATTTACAGTAAGTCAAATATAATTTATTAATATATTTTTTTAATATGAAATAAATTGTACAAAATATGTTTTACTATAAAATTACTATAAAATGAAAGCTATTTATCTAACCAAGTTGTGTTCCAAATTTAAAGTTGATATCCCAAAAATTTAAGTTCCCATGAGATTTTGTTTAGGCGTTATACCAAAAATAGCCACCGGGTGCCATTGAATTCCATTGAATTTAATTGTATGCATTTTGCCATAACAAATTAATAAATTTCTCTCCAAATATCACTTCTGTCACTAAACATGGAACCTTGAGACTCAGACCTTTCTGACAATATGTGTTTTGTCAAGATTAGAAAAGGTATTCATAATAAATTATGAAAGATGATGCCCAAAAGGGGAGGGGCCTAATAAAAAAATACTGTTTCTATGGTAACGCAACATCCAATTTCAAAACGGTTTTCACAGGATGAATTCTGAGTTCGCAAGCTTTCAAATGATACCTAATTTATGATAACTACTAAAATATGTGATATAATAATAATAAAAAATATATATTTATATATATAATATATTATACTTTTTAGAGGACTTCTTACCTTACTTTTTAAAATATAATTTTATCTTTTTTATTGACAAATACTAATTTTGTTTTATTATGAACTTTTAGCACTAAAAACCAAAGTTTCAATTATTAAACGTGTGTGTGTCGACCTTTTGTGACAAAGGTCAGAAACTCCTGTAATGACGTTGATTTTTTGAGGCGCACTCTTGTCATAAATTCATATATTACTGTTCATTCATAATTTGTAAGAAAAAACAGACCTAAAATATCTATTTAGGAGTCTTAGACCTTTCCAATGATATATAGTTTGTCATGAATAGATTAGGATTTAATAGTAATATAGTGAAGTAAAGTTAGATTGCCCGTATACGGGCAAGTGACAGTTATAACACTTTACACTTTAACCAGCTCAGCCACAGTAATGGCTTGTTTCCACTGAGCAGTATGGTACAGTTCGGTACGGTACGTAATTATTTGCGTTTCCACTGTCAAAAGTTGTGAATGGTAAGAAAAAGCCCAACCATGCCGCACCACTTTTTGGGTACCCTTCCGTTGGAATACCTTGCATAGTGGTACGGTATAGGTGGAGCTAGACTCACTGCAGAACGTTGATTGGTCGCCACATTTAATATACAGTTGAAATATAAAACTTTATTGAGTCACAAAATGTCGTTTTAAGAGGTTTTTCAGGTGAGAATGTAGTTTTTTAAAGCTCAAATCTGTGGTTTATTTATAGATTTATGATAGTTTGACTGAGATCCATTCCAAGTAATCAGCACCCCACCTGGAACAGCCTTTCCTCTGCTAGTCATTCAAATGTTTTTTGTTTTTTTTTTTTATGGAAACATGCTAGTAGACAAATGTGTTTGGAGGCCATACAGAACATGAGATGTGAATGAATGGAATGGATACGTGTTTTTTAAAAGTTGAACTATTTTAACTTAAGTGCTGCATTGCAAACGCAAAGTGCAGTGCCTTTCACACAGAAAGTGTTTTCTGCATTCCGCTGCTTTTCCATTGTTTTTAAACATGCACTAAAAGGACATCTTTTGCCAATAAACAGTAAAAGAAATGGACAGAGCGACCCCATTAATTTCAATAGAGAAGACTGAAGCCCGATTTTTGCACTTCCTGTCTGATGTCTGAGCGACTGCGCAGGCTCAGACTGAGCGTGACGACAGTCTGACAGTTGTAAATCTTTTAGTAGCTGTGTTAAGCCAAAACATT